>JAVTVJ010001462.1:0-108703 GCA_034509425.1 Eopsaltria australis
TGTGACAGTAGCCACAGGCTCTCTACCTGGTGAGGGGGGAGCAGGAGGGAGCTGGCTCCTGACCCTGCTGCTGACCCCATGCTGGGACTCACCTGGCCCCTCTCCCCAGGTACTGGAGTCCTGCATGAAGAGCTGTGGCAAACGCTTCCATGATGAGGTGGGCAAGTTCCGCTTCCTCAATGAGCTTATCAAGGTGGTGTCCCCTAAGGTGGGTCTCACGGCATCGTGCTGGAAGGGACTGGTGCCTGGTGGCAGGAGGGCTTTGGGAAAAAGTGGTGGCTGAGAAGACAGGTCAGACACCCACGGGGATGTGGGGGAACCAGGACAGTGTTAGTAGAAGATGTAGTCCTTGTTTCCCAGTGAGTTTTCTGGTGGGAAATTAATTTCACCCCTCTGTTCCAGGCTGATTGTTGTTTTAGGAAGCTGAGGGCCAGCTGGACATGGTGCAGCCAGCACTTGTGAGACTACTGAGCTCACTTGCATGCCTGGAGTCACCTTCCCTGCATCTTTGTTGGGCTTTGTCTGTGCTACATGTGCTCAGGAACCTCCCTCAGCTTTGACAGGACCATGTCTCTCTGGGGTGTCCTAAACCTGATTGAGACACTCTTGGAGGGCAAGCCCAGGCTTGGTCAGTGGTGTTCTGGTGAGTCCATCTGAAGGACCAAGTCATTACCTGCTCCTCTGCTGATGCTGCTGTTCCTGCAGCAGAACGAGCTGTGCGGATTCCCCTGTTCAGTCATGGCAGTGAACACCAGCAAGCGGAGAGTTAAGGGAACACAGGCTAAATATGACTAAGGAAATCCTTTGTCTGCCAGTCACAGCTTGTGATCTGTGATGATGAATAGCCAGGGACAGTGACAGCGGCATCCTAAAGTCCTCTTGCTTGGAACCCTAGAGTATGTCCTCTGCCTTAAGCCACTGTCTCTGGTGGCACATGCACTGTTTCTACCACCAGTGCTCCCAGCAGACCCATGTGAGAAGGCTGAAAGATGACTGCATGGCACCTGCTGGCTGCTGCTCATCTGGGGCTCACCTTGCTTGGGGCCCTGCCTCAGAGACCATTACCCACATGCCTCTCCCAGCCCTGCTGTCCCCTCATTCCTAAAGGGCTGCCTTGTTGAGCAGTTTCTTTTCGCAGGACCCTTGCCTTCACAAGGTGACAGGAGACCTGCCTGAGCCTTCCCACCTGTCCCTGTGTGTTGCTGAGGAGCTGCTGCTGCAGCATTTCTCGCACCTCTTGTTTTTCCTGTGGTGGAAACCAGGCACAGCATAGGATGTGTTGCAAGGCCCTCATGAGCTTTCCTGCTTGCTTCCTCTTTCCTCCCTGTGCCATTGGGAATGGTCTCACTTCTCCTGGGAGGGTGAGGAGAGGAACAGGCCAGACTTGCAAGGGCTCAGATCAGCTTCAAGCCACCTCTTTTCTCTTCCTCTAGTATCTTGGCAGCCGGACATCAGAAAAAGTGAAGTCAAGGATCCTGGAGCTGATGTACAGCTGGACATTAGGGCTGCCTCACAAGGTGAAGATATCAGAAGCCTACCAAATGCTAAAGAAACAAGGTGAGAGGCAGTTGTCTGGAAGGGGAAGATGGACAGATGGTTTGCCCTCCCTCATTTTTTGTCTGGGCAGAATCTGAAAGAAGCTCTCCCTTCCCTCTGCCCACACCCAGGGCATCCATCAGTCTGACTCAGCACCAGGGTCAGGAGAAGGAGCAGAAGGTGCCTTGGGGCTCCTGGCTGAGCAGAGGGAGTTGCTGGTAATGTGTTGCTGGGTTGGAGGGCACATCTGCTTGCTCACATGGGGCACTGGAAAGGTCTGGGGCTGAAGGGCTGTGAGTGCTCTGGCAGTAGATGCTGGAATTTTCTTAGGGAGGATATTTATGGAGAATGGAAACACAATCCAGGATAACCCACACACCCTCAGTCCCAGCTGGATTTGGTGGGCCATTAGGGAAAGAAGACCTGGGTGGCAGTGCCATCCCTGAGTGGGTGAATCCTCCTGATCTCTCCTTTGGTTTCTACTGCAGGGATTGTGAAGTGTGACCCAAAACTTCCCAATGACGCTCCTTTTCCATCACCTTCTCGACCCAAGAACATCATCTTTGACGATGAAGAAAAATCCAAGGTAAGGGCTCTGTGCAAGGAGAGGGACAGTAGGCATCATGTTCCTGCTCCAGTATCTTATGTCCCCCTGATATGGGAGAGTCAACGTCCTTGCTCCACATGCTGTCCTTCAGAAAATGCATCACTGGAATGCTGAGGGTCTGTTCCAAAATCTTGATAAAGGAAACATCCAGAGGAGTGGGGCATGTGGGTCTGTTAGACCTTTGGAACACTTAGCTGCAGGATTGTGCAAATGGTGAGGTGCTGGCATTGGCCCAAGCAGGTTCTGGGAGGTTTGCTGCTGTGAGCTTTCTGGACTTCTGAGTTATCTGGCCATGAGGTTTAAATCCCAGCCCCAGATTCTGCTGCTATCTCTTCCCCACCCCCAGCACTGCAATCTGCTTATTGCCCAACTACTTATAGCCACCTTGACTCATCCTGTGTTGTCTTTCCATCAGAATTGTGTCACCACTCAGACAAACCTCTGCATTATCAGTGCTGATACATTTAAGCAATTACTGGGCTCTTCTGGCTCTAGTTCTGCAGCAGTAGGAATGTGATGCCAGTTTGCTGCAAGGGATATAGTTTGCCTCCATGGGTCAGAGTCTGCAAATGAGGATTTGTACGTGGGCAGTGGGACTGTTCACTGACTATGGAGAGGGAGAGAAAGTGGGAGCTCTCCCTCTTCACCAACAAAGAGGCATGTGAAGGTGTGCAAGTAGGAGCCCATTACAATGCCATGGCAATTCTTGCATAAACTAGGCTTTCTTCCTGTTTCAGTGTTGCTTCACTCCAGACTCTCCATGGTGGGTAATGGGCAGGCAGGAGCAGGTTTTGAATACAGGGGATCTTCAGGGAAAGACTTAGCTTGCATAACCAGAAGCACAACAGGAAAAATAAGGTCAGTTGTACTTCTCTCCCTGGTCTCTGATAGCCCACAAGTTCCTGTGGCTGGGCTTTCTAAACGCTTGGAATTGTCCAGTGCCTCTACCAGATACAGGTTTGGGATGGGGGGAACTGTTGGCTCTAGTGTTGCAAGAGTGACTCTGGCTGCCGTCCCTTTGCTTGGGCTCAGAAGTATCTTCTCTTTTGCAGACGCTGGCTCGCCTCCTGAAAAGTTCCCATCCTGAGGATCTCCGGGCTGCCAACAAGCTCATCAAGGAGATGGTTCAGGAGGTGTGGCTGGGGAAGAGGGGAGCTGGGGGGTCATGGTCTGGGTGGCTATGGTTGGCACCAAAGGAGGACTAGCTCTGTGACCTCATGCAGACATGGAGCTTCTGCCTAAAATTTGGCTGCAGCAGCTGTGAAAGAGTCCTTGTGTTGAGTTCTGCCATCCCCTGGCTACTTAGAGGAATGGCTCTGGGTATATTTTGTGGCCCAAGCCCTGCTGCAGCACTAGATCTACAGCAATTCCATCCCTGTCTGGCATCTTCCTGCCCAGAAATGACTTGGAGTTTTCTACTGGAGTGGGAACTGTTTTGAGGGTAGTGTTGCTGGGCTTTAGTTTCTCCACTCCAAGTCAGGACATCCTTCCCCATGTGCTTCCCCTCCAGGACCAGAAACACATGGAGAAGATCTCCAAGAGGGTGAATGCCATTGAGGAGGTGAACAACAACATGAAGCTGCTGACAGAGATGGTGACAAACTACAGCAAGGGGGAGACAACGGAAAGCAATGAGGACCTAATGAAGGTGAGGAAAGGTGATCCCAGAATCCTCCCTGGGCTTAGCAGAGATGGGTGACCCTTATCCCCTCATCCTCCTGCTTGTTTTGCACACCCAGCTGAGCATCCTGCTGCTCAGGATGCTCACCTCATCACTATTTCTCTGCTCCCCCAGGAGCTGTATCAGCGCTGTGAGTGCATGAGGCCCATGCTTTTCCAACTCACCAGTGACACAGAAGACAATGATGAAGCTCTAGGTAAACATATCTGGCCTTTCTCATTCCTGCTGAGACTGCCCTGGAGGTGTCAGTGCACCCTGGTGCAGCCTGCAGCAACAATGGTGAAAAGGCTCTCTGCAGCAGTTTTGTTTGCAGCAACTTGGGCCTTGCTTTGAAGAAATAGACTTGGGGTGTAAAAGTTACTCTCTTCACTATTTTCACGCTTGCTTTCAGCGGAGATTCTGCAAGCCAATGACAATCTGACCCAGGTGATTAATCTCTACAAGCAGCTGGTATGGGGAGAAGAGATCAATGAGGAGACAGTGGCCAGTCCCCTTCGAGGTGAGGAGACTTGAGGAATGGGGACAGGAAGGTCAAGCAGAGGGACCCTGTTGCTGGTTTCCTACAGTGTAAGAGAAGACTGAGAGAAGTGGAAAGAGGAAACCTGCAGGAGGTTAGAGTGGGGCTGGTGAGATGAGGAAATGGCTTGTGGATGTGACTGGTGCATGAAGAAGGGGAACTGGAAGGGAGAGCAGGGGGCTGTGAGGAAGGATGGGAACTAGCCTCAGCACACTGGATAAGGTTTCTGACTCTCAGCTTTTTTTTTTTTTTTTTTTGCAGGCAGCACCTCAGCGCTTCTAGATCTGTCTGGCCTGGAGCTTCCAGCAACATGCCCTTCTTACCCAGCCTTGCCCACCCTTTCAGGTGGCTCAGCAGTCCCCGTGCCTGACCAAGCTGGCTCTGTCTCCTTGCTGGATGATGAACTGATGTCTTTAGGTGAGAAATACAGAGCAAAAACTCTATTCTTTGATTCTGGATAGTCTGCATAGATGGTTCTTCTTTGGCAGGAACATGAATAAGAGAGAGCTTTCATAGAAGTGAATAATGAAAGACAAATACATGTCCTTCATTTACTGAGAGGGAGGGAAAGACCCTTCTGTGATTCTGAACTTCAGTCCCATGGTGTTTTCCTGGCTAGTCAGAGAGAGCCTGTTGGGATGTGCCCACTGATTTGCTCTGGGAAAACTGACCTGGCAGGTAAATCAAGAGTGATGCAATGGCCATCCCCAGATGGGATCACAAGGGTGGGTCACCCCCAGCTCCTCATGTTTTCTGCTTGCTGTTGAAGTCATGAGCTGACAACAGATGCATGGGACTTCCAGAACTGTTCGCATGAAATCATGTGAGGTGCCAGTCCTAGAAGGCTCTAGAGTCCTGCTTTGCACAACAAAGTGTCTGTTTCCTAAGACATGTGCTTTTGAGTACAACAGCATCAAGTAGACAACATGGTCAGTCAGATTGGTCAGCTCAGTAGTATTCATTTTTCTGCCAATTGATGTGAGAACTAAACTATAAATGAGGTTATCTGGACAGAAGAAAAACACTGTCACCCTCCTGGCTCTCCCCCATGCAAGGATGGGGGCCAGTGATGAAGACCACATTGGCAGTTCTGCCCTGCTGCTTGTGTCTTACTCAGGCCACATTTAATGCTCTTACTGATTTGGTAGGTAAGCTTCATGTTTGCTTTCACTCCTGGCAGGCCTGAATGACCCAGCACCACATCCTGTCCAGGCCGGTGACAGCAGTGGCTGGAATAGCTTCCAGGTAATGCACTGGGAGCTAGGGCAGAGGGTGGGGAGGGTGGTAAAAGCAACAGATGTAGGAAGGGAAACATGCCACATCTGATAGATGGTGCTGATAGGCAACCCTGCTTTGGGGCTCTCCTGTGCACTATTTCCACAGTCATCAGACAGCAATGAGCTCAGTATCACCCCTATCACAGCAACACCACCAGTCAAGGCAGATGCTGGTGCATCCTCCCCCAAACCATCTCCTAGCAGCAGTGGCCTGGATGACCTGGACCTGCTGGGCAAGACACTGCTGCAGCAGTCTTTGCCTCCAGAATCTCAACAAGTGCGATGGTAAGCACTTGGCAGTGCAGTCTCGCATCTCTCCCCATTGTTTCCATTTCTGGGGTGCTGGACAGCATTTCAGTGCCCTGTTCCACTCCTTGCTCTCTCTCTCCCCCTGCAGGGAGAAGCAGCAGCCACTCCCTCGGCTCACCCTGAGGGATCTGCAGAACAGGATCAGCTCTGGCACCACAGCCCACAATCCCAGTGCTCTGCCTGTGCTCCAGAGCGTTTCTGCTAACCCCATGCTGCCCCTGACCACAGAGCTGCCTGCCCCTGCTATACTTCCAAAAGCTGCCACCACAGCAGCAGGAAGTACTGCAGTCCCACCACGGCCTCCTGCCACTGCACTGCCCCAGGAGATCTCGCTGGCCAATATCACTGTGCCTCTGGAGTCAATCAAACCCAGTGAGCCGGGGGAAAAAGAGGGGGGCAGGTGTGGAGGGATTAAACCTTGCACACATGGAAGGGAAGAATGTGAAGAAACTTCTTGCTTGTTGGATTTTGTGGAGGCTGGAGAGGAATGGTGTCTCTGTCTCTTGTATGGAGTTAGGGTGATGGGGAAAGGTGCTGCCAGGCCAGTTCCCTCCTGGCTGACTGCTGCCTGTCCCTGCCTTTCCCACAGGCAGCATCCTCCCTGTGACAATGTATGATCAGCACGGCTTCCGTGTCCTCTTCCACTTTGCTAAGGATGCCCTGCCCGAGAGGCCTGATGTGCTTGTGGTGGTGATTTCTATGCTTAGCACGGCCCTGCAGCCCATCCACAATATCGTCTTTCAGTCTGCTGTCCCCAAGGTAAGACAGCTGCTGGGGCTGAGGTCCCCAGACTGGGCCAAAGCACGATTCTACTTCTGTGGGAAAGGCAGGGTGGGTGCAGAGAGCTCTGTGGGCATGGGAGCAAGTTCTGTTACCTTCACATTAGCACAATATTTTTCTCTTTGACTAGACAGCGGAAGCTTCCCAAGTACAGGAGCAGGGCTTCTGGCTGCCTAGTCACTCTCAGGAATGTGGTCACTCTCTTCTCTCTTCCCTCACTCTCTCCCTAGATAATGAAGGTGAAGCTACAGCCTCTCTCAGGCATGGAGCTGCCAGCATTCAATCCCATTGTCCACCCCAGTGCCATCACCCAAGTCCTGCTGCTTGCTAACCCACACAAGGTAACGGCATTGTCCCTGGGGCACGAACAGAGGCTGGTCTTGGTGCTTAGGAAAAGCCTCACTACCTTATCCCTGTTCCCTCTACTCAGCAGCATCTGAGATGTGAATGGTTTGTGCCTCATGCCTTTCGTCCCCTGCTTCTGACTGCTTATCCTTTTTCTCCCATCTCCAGGAGAAAGTGAGGCTACGGTACAAACTGACCTTCACCATGGGAGAGCAAACCTACAATGAAATTGGGGATGTGGACCAGTTTCCCCTACCAGAATCATGGGGAAACCTCTAGAGCCACATGTTGCAGGCACTACACTGCACATTCCTTAGGAAGCCAACCCTGTGGGGCTGGAGCAGCCAGAGGAAATGGGAGGGTGGGTGGGGGCTGGTGCTCATGCTCTATTCCCCAGATGGCCGGGCAAGGGCCAGAGGGCATGTGCCTCAAGGAGGAGAGCAGAGATGCCAGGAGATGTTCATCCCACAGGACTAGAAGTGGAGTGGAAAGCTTAATGTGTCTGAACAGTTGCCTTCCCTGCTCTTCTGAAGATGACACTCCCTCCCCAGTTTGTCCAGCTTTTCTTCTAACCCTGCTTTCCTGCTTTAGGTGCATAGGGGGAACAAGGATAGGGAGCTTTAACAACCTCAGCCTAGGGCAAGGCCTAGCAAAGGAAGATCCTTTTCCTTGTCTGCCCCCTCTGCACTTCTCAGCCCTTCAGCTACTTTGTGCTCTATGGTGCTCTCTCTTGTCCCCCTTGCCCCCTCCTTGGAGCTGGACCCCAGTGATTCCATCTGGTGGGATCACACGAGCTGATGTGGAACAAGGCTGGGCAGAGCCTCGGTATCTCTCCAGCACCAGAGAGCAGATAGCTGCCCTTGCTTTGGGGGAGGGTCAGGGGGAGTGATCATCACACATCTCTGTCCTAGCTGCTTACAGAGCTGTTGGTGGGAGGTGGGCCCCAGGGTGGGGCTCAGGGGCTGGGAAGGGCTTGCTCTGTGCCTTCTCAGCCCCTTCAGCTGGTGTTCTGACCCCCTGCAGCAGGGAAGCCTACACCATTCCCACAGGCTCGCTCTATCTATCTATCATAGCAAGCTTTGGGAATGGTGGCCAGAGAGGGGCATGCTGTGGGGTTTGAGTCTCCCTGCAGCCTCCTGCCAGATGGGGAGAGGAAGCAGCACCTGGACTTCCTTTCCCCATCTGGGCTGGAGAGCTTGGTGGGGCAGGCGGTTTTCTCGGCTCTTCAGTGTCCTCTCGCAGATGGGTGGGTGATGGGCTGGGAGTTGGGGGGAGACTGGAGTGCAGCCCATCACCACAAAGCTCTGCACTGGGGTGCAGGGGGGGTTCAGCTGTGCCTTGCACACCTTTGCTGCAGCTGAGGGCAGACCTGGCTCCCTGTGGCAGGTAGGGGGCTTGTCCCGGCCTCCTGATCGCTGTGACACAAGAGCTGGGATCTGCAGGCACAGAGAAGGTTGGGGGTAGCACATCCCAAGCAATCCCCAACCCCATGGGACTTAGGGCCATGGGAGCTGCTTCCCATCCCTAAGCTGGTTTGGAGAGGGCCTGATCATAAAAAGCAGAGGCAAGCTGTGCTCTTTATCAGCATGCCAGAGGTAGAAGGAAGCATGTGTGAAGCGGAGATGAGCAGGGTGCCTTGCACTCCTGGCTCGGGGCAACGAAGGTGGCATGTCAGAGCTGGGCACAGTGAGCAGTAAAGGAGAGGGGGAAGCAAGGTCTTTATGCTGGGATTCTGCTGTGTCTTACTTCCCTTTCTGGTCTCTTCAGGGTTTTGTATGGTTTTTTTCTTTGCAGATCTTGTTTGGTTCTTGAATAGACTTGTATATATTTTCAGTGCAAAATTCTGTAAATGGAAGAAAACAAACAAACATTTAAAATGAGACGCCCGGCGCGAAGAGTCTGCTGTATTTATGGGAAATAAAGAGTTCTTTCCTGATCCTGCTCCTCTGCCTCTTGACCCAAGGAATGCATTTTCCCCCTTACTTTCCTGGACCCCTGAGGAGCTTCTCTGCACCCTGCCCAGTCCTGTAGTTCATCCCTCAGTCACTCAGGCCCTTGCCACAGTGATTTCCCTGCTCCCATGAGCAAGGAGCAGGGATGATGGAATTCCCCCGGCAGTTCTCAATTCCTTTTTTGAGAGCAGTCACTTCCAGGCTGTGAACTGGGTGCTGCCCACTTCCCTCGTGCCCCATGGAGAGGCAGTGGGCAGGAATCTGTGCCTGACAGCCCACAGGAAGCAGGGCTTGAGCTTGCTCCCATGCCCCACATGACTGCAGCTTCACCACTGCTGGTGGCAGCACTTGGCAGCAGCTCCATGAGCCAGTTTTATTTCAGGGGTACAAAGGGGGATCTCCTCTGGCAAGCAGCAGCCCAAGGCTGGGAGCAGCTCTGATACTGCATATAAGGAATTGGCCTAGCCACCACTTGATGCAGCCAGTGAGGATCTGGGGGGGGGCTTTGCTGCATCTTTGCAACAGGTGCTTGAAACAACTGCCTGTTAGGAGCACCCCCAGGGCTCGATGGTGGGGGATCAGATGTGCTATGCCACAGGTTTAGAACAGCCTGGTGTTTTGGGCAGGGAGAGAGTGGTGCTCTGTCACCCCATAGCCACTTGCAAACAGCTGCCAGCACTGCTTTGCTATACAGTAACTGGAGACTTGACCCTTGCCAAGGGGCACAGCCTAGCAGCCCTCAAATTTTTGCTCCTCTGGCTTCGGGGCACAGATGGAGTGGCCCTTCCGCCTCATTTTCCTTTGCTGCTTGCCTCTTCTGCCCACGAGCTGACCGCTTCTCATTTGGGCTTGGTTTGCTGCTTCCTTTGCCAGCCATGTAACCCATCCAACAGCAACCTCTGCTCTCTCTTAGTGCAGGTGGAAAGTCCTAGCTGCAGGTAGCCAGAAATAAGGTGAGATTTATATCTCATGGTGGTGTGAGGTGGATGTTTTTCGACAAAAAGAGGGGAAAAAAAGAGATGAGCTCTGGTGCAGCTCCGCAGAGAGCAGTCAACAGCCGAACCTGAGAACCGGGAGTTTGCAGTCCCCGTGCAACTGCGGGTGCTGCTGCCCCTGCTCGGAGGAACTCTGCTGGCGAGGGGGGAGGGACCTCCCCAACGCACAAGGCAACAGCCGTTGGCCGCAGCTTTGCGGTGGTTCCGGGGAGCCTCAGCCGGCAGGGTGGGAAAGCAGGGTGAGGGGTGCAGGGGTGGCTTTGCTGCTCGTGCTTTGCTGCCTGTGTCACAACAAGGGGGTATGTCGCAAGGGAAGAGGGTGGAGCTGCACCCGTGAGCATGGAGAGGTGCCTGAGGAGTGCTGGCAGAGTTGGGTGACCAGGTAGGGCAGGGTGTACATCAGGCGCCCTGTATGAATTGCACAGCCAGCTGGCACCGGCACGGGCTGCCCCGCGGCACAGCTGTTGGTGGGCAAGGGAAGGAAGGGGAACCACCCCAGCTGAGACAGAGAGCAAGAAAGCGTGGGCCCTTCATTCGGGCTCGGCAGTGGCATGTGCTTGTCCTGCCTTGTTATGTGTATGCTGTAATAAAATTTCCCCTTTAAGGCTGGGCTGAAGTTATTTTTACTTGTGGGGTGGTGACAGGAACACAGAACGGAGCAGGAGCCCTGAACTTCTTACCTGATCTGCAGCAGAGGGGCGGACGGAGGAGGAAGGAAGCTCAGAAAAGGAAAGGGAGCGAGAGAAGGGAGTTCAAGGGAGGGGAAAAGAAAGCAGGCAGGGCATCTCCAGGGAGGGACTAGGGAGGGAACCAGCTGGGGAAACTGAAAAAGAGGGAACGAGGGAAGGAGGAAGAGGAGTAAGGAGGGAGAGGTCCTCCAGGAAAAGCAAAGTGGCTCCGGGGAGAAGAGGGGCTGCAGGCATCCAATGCCAAGCATTACCGAGGGGAGCTGAGCGGGTACAGCCAAGCAGAGCAGCTTTTGTGGTCTCCAGCTGACTCTCAAGATGATGAAAAGACAGTTTAATCGGATGCGCCAGCAGCTCTCCCATCCCAACATCACCAGTCGGTAAGAACTTCTCCACTACCTGTACCAGAGGGAGCGGGATCAGGTCCTGGAGGGCTTGCGTTAGAGCTGGACTGACGTCCCAGGGCTGGTGGCCTGGGAAAAACGGAAAGATGGGAGAAACTTTAGGGGTTAGAGCATCTTCAGCATAGGCTGAGGGGTTTTAGGAAACTGCATTGGTCCTGCTCAGCAGTTAATGATCCTCAAGCTCAGCTACCTCTCCCAGGGTCCACAGGTGCTGCATCCACCTGGAAACAGGGCTTTCCTAAGCTTGGCTTCCCCAGGATGTGGGGCAGTGGGACAACGGGGAGGGAACTTCCCAGCCACATGCCCCTGGCTGTGCAATGACCAGGAGGATGATCAGGCTGGCACCTGCCCTCCCTACTGAGTTTCGTTCCTCCCTGAGGAACCAAATGCCCTGCATAGCTCTAGCCAGCCCAGCAGCATGAGCAGCCCAGAAAGCCCTTTGAGGGGAGGACCAGAGACCCTCACGCGGACCCACAGAGGACTTACAGCTTCACACAAAACCCTCTGTCCCTGTCCTACCTCTGCCATTTCCTTATTTTTCTCTTTGGCTTTCCAAAGCTCTCCCCTTGCAAAACCCAGAACTGAAATTACAGGGCTGGGCCCTCCCTTCCCAACCCCCTCACTCCCTTTCCTAGTGCCACCTCTGCAGGTTCCCAGCACTGGGTGGCTAAGTGGGACTGAGCGTGTCCCCTGAACTACCGAGGTGCTTCAGCCAGCCCAGCAAACCAACCACAGGGAAGCAACTCTCACATGCTGGTGGCCTCTTGCTCTCCTTGCATTCCCTGGAGGGGAGCGTGATGCCCTTTCCCATTCCTCTTCCCTCAAGATTTCTCATTTCCATGACAGATGCACCTCCCTTTTGCTTAATGACAGGCAGGCAAGTCTCAAGCAGCTTGTGAAGTCCAAGAGCGCTTTACCTGCTGCAGAGCCTCTCCTCTGTGGACCATGACCTCACGTGATCTTGCTTGCCTTCAACCAAACCACCCACGTTTCCTGCAGCTCCACATCCTGGTGCCACATTGGCTTTGGCAGGCAGTGAAAAGAGAGAAATGTGAACTGGGGAAAAAGCAGCAGCAGGTGGAAATCAAATGGGGTTCCTGGGACATAGCAATGATAGCAGGCCCTGAAGCTTCCTCTTTGGGAGGCATCGAGGAGGTTTTGGTGTCATGGTGGCTGGTGGATTTTGAATTTGGTTTTGAGCAGAACCACAGAAAGCTGGGTTTGTGTAGGCATTTCTGGAGGGCTGGTGTTGGTCTTGGACCCCAGCTTGATGACAAGGATACCCTTGTTCCAGCACCAGTGGCCCCACAGCTGCCGACTGTCCTGGCCTGTAAAGATGTGTGCCAGACTGCAACATCACTGCCCTGGATTCACCTTCAGGGGAGAGATGGGCAGTCAGGGGCAGTAAACATCCTGCTCCTGTTGTGGCCCTGCTAAGCACTCTGACTCCAAAAACACTTTTTGAGTGAGGTGCACTGAACTGGAAACCCTGTCTGATGGGATGTCCACCAGCCAGCAAGGCTGGCTCCCTTGCTTTGCTCCTGCTGTTTTTGTCCTCCCAGACTCGTTCTACCCATACCGTAGTATCTGATGATCCAGGCTATAGCCCGTGTTTCCTGCTCCCATGAGCCCAAAGAGAGGGATAAGGACCTGCCTTTCCAAGGAAGCTGGGTGGAGGTCATCCCCATTTGCTGATGGTTCCTTCTCCTTCCTCTGCAGAGCCCAAGAAGCAACTGAGCTCCTGTCAGAAGACTTGCTGCAGGTGAGGCATGGGCTGGGCTGGCAGGCGTGTGTCTGCTTGTGCCTGGGCATGAGAACCTGCCCCACTCCTGCCTGCCATTCGCCCTGCCAGCACATCCAAGTCATGGGGCTGGGATCTGCCCGTGTGCCCGAGGGTGATTTCAGGTCCATGGTGGTAAGGTACTGGCAGGCTCCTGCTACCAGAAAGCATCCCAATTGCTCACAGAGGGATGAATCCTGACCAGGAGTTGTGCTCCCTTTTCACTGGACCAGATGCTCCAGGCTGTGGCAGGATGCTGGGCAGGTGTCATGGTTTGACACTGGCCAAATGCCAGGCACCCACGAAAGTTGCTCACTCACCCTCCCCTGCCACAGCTGGGCAGAGGAGAGAAAAATTTAATGAAGGCTTCATGAGTTGAGATAAGGACTGGGAGAAAACACTCCAAGGGCAAAACAGGCTTGACTTAGAGGTACAAAGTGAATTTATTACTAACAAAATCAGAGGAGGATAATGAGAAGTAAAATAAGCCCTTAAAACCACCTTTTCTTCCTGCACCAACAGTGTGCAGGGGACAGAGTGTGGGCGTTTTGGTCAGTTTGTCACCAGAGAACTTTTTCCGCTACTCAGGGAGAGGAGTCCTTCCCCTGCTATGCTGTAGGGTCCCTCCCATGGGAGATAGCTCTCCATGAACTTTTCCTACGTGGGTCCACTCTCATGAGCAGCAGTTCTCACAAAACTGCTGCAATGTGAGTTCCTTCCATGGGCACACAGTGCTCCCTAAACACCTGCAGTGTGGGTCTCTCTTTCATGGGGTGCAGTCCTTTAAGGACAGGCTGCTCCAGCCTGGAAGCAGGGCCCTCTCTCTCTACCGTGTCTCCCACTGGATCACAGCCTTCTCCAGGCATCCACCCACTCTGGCATGGGCACCTCCCTCAGAGGCTATGGGTGGATCTCTGCATCCCCTGTGGATCCCCATGGGCTGCAGGGGCACAACTGCTTCACCATGGTCTGCACCAATGCCTGCAGAGGAATCTCGGCTCCAATGCCTGGAGCACCTCCTGCCCATTCTTCTGCACTGACCTTGGTGTCTCCATGTTGTTTCCCTCACATGTTCTCATCGTCTTCTCTTCTCTGGCTAGAAAAAAACTGTTGCCACTTTGTTTTGATTTTCCTCTTAAATATGTTATCACAGAGGCATTACCACCATCTCTAATTGGCCCAGGCTTGGCCAGCAGCACATCCATCTTCAGAGCCTCCAGGGATTGGCTCTGCCAGACATGATGGAAGCTTTCAGCACCTTCTCACAGAAGCCACCTCAGTGGCCCCCCCCACTACCAAAAACCAAGCTGTGCAAAACCAACACAGCAGGCCACCCTCACCCAAAGCTGGGTAGTGCGGAAATGGCCTTGAGGTGCCCATGGCTGACAAAATGGCTTCCTCAGTGCCACTTTTCTGCCCCCAGATTGAGCAGAGGATTGAGCCAGCCAAGCGAGCAGCTCACAGTGTGTCCAAGAGGCTCCAGGCCTGCCTGCAGGGACCATGTGGCTCCGAGATGGACAAGCGAGTGGTGAGAAACATCTTCCCACCACAGCCTGTGCTCACCCCAGCTCTGTCCCTTGCCAGCAACAGAGATGCCAGGCCCCTGCTTTGCCAGCTTTGCTGAAGGGTGGCCCGAAGCTATGCCAAGCCCAGGTCCCATTGTCAGTAGTGGCCTTGCATGTACCTGGGATGAGCAGAGCAACCCTCTCAACCATCCCTAATTTGGGACACTCCTGAAAGAGAGACAGTGTCTTTGCATTGAATAACCCTGCAAAGCCCTTGTTGTCTATGTTCCTTCCCAAACCCCCGTGAACTCCGGCACCCATGGTGCCCTGTGGTGAGGAGCACCACAGTGTGACCAGGCACACTGTGTCACCACTTCTCTCCCAAATCCTTGGCTCTGTGCAGAAGAAGCTGCCCTTGATGGCTCTGTCCACGGCAATGGCTGAGAGCTTCAAGGAACTGGACACAGAGTCCAGCCTTGGGTAAGTACCAGTGGGAGAAAGTGCCAAGGTGACCCCAAAAGATTCCAGATCCTGGCAGTGAGACTCTCTTGACTCAGGGGCTGCCATGGCTCAAACCATGTCCCCAGAGCAAACACTGGTGTTGGACTGAGAGAGGGCACAGCCAGCACCTTCAGCCTCCCATTACAGAGCAGGGCCAGGGGCTGGCTCAGGGTCCCCCATGGGCACAGGTATAGTGAGGATGCTGGGTCAGAGAAGGGCATGGCTCCAACCCACAGTCATTTAATCTCTGTCCCACAGGAAAGCCCTGGAGATGGGTTGCTGCATACAGAGCTCGCTGGCCAAAATCGTGGCTGAGTTTGAGATTGCCCTGGAGCACCACGTCCTGCAGCCTCTCAACAAGCTCAGTGAGGTAATCCTGGCTGCCCTACTGGCTCCATTATCCAATCTCACCACTCCTCCCTGTGTCCCCAGGCCTCCCCCACTCACCCTGGCCCTCTCTCCCCCAGGAGGAGCTCCCCATCATCCTGAAGCACAAGAAGACCCTCCAGAAGTTGATCTCTGACTGGAACACAATCAAGAGCCGGTATGGGGCACGCTGCAGCCCTGGGGGGCCAGGATGTACAGAGCACAGCCTCCAGACAGATTGGGGGAGAGAGAAGGATAACTGCCCTGGGGATTTAATTTCCAACAGCTCTTCAGGAGCACCCAACTAGCTCCTCTCTGTAGGTGTATCTTGCTCTGGGCTCAGATGCTGATTCCACAGCACCAGAGAGAAGGGCAGCTCTGCTGCTAAAGGTAGCAAAGTGCCCCAGTGCTGCTTGGTACCCTGAGATCACCTCATTCCAACTCTTGCCAGTGGTAGCCCTTACCATGCCAGATTTCTCTGGAAGTCTGCACACTTGTTCTACCCAGCATCCCTGGCACTGAGACCATAAATGTGCCTCTTCTCTCCCACCCCAAAGCCTGAACCAAGCTACCAGAAGTTCCAGTAACAGCACTGGAGCTGGTGCTGGCCCAGGGGCATCTTCTGCTGCCAACAAACTGGAGATCTTGAAGGAGGAAGAGGAGGAGGTGAAGAGGAAGGTGGAGCAGTGCAAGGTGAGATGGTCACTTGCTCTCCCCATGGATCAGCTCCAGGGCTGCAAACCTGCTCCCCTCCACCAGTCTTGTCTGTGGTGACCCCATGCTGAGATGGATTGCAGCCAGCCAGCATGTCCTGCTGTCTGAAAGCAAATGGGCCCCTCAAGCAGAAACAGGGAGATGGCCCAAGCCCAGGGAAGAAAAAGAGTAAAGGATTCAAAGCGCAAGCTGCTGCAGAGAGGAGGCTCCAGGGACTAAAGCAGGGAGCATATGGGGTCCCCTCAGGCTGGGAACCAGCTGAGCTGCAATCTGTCATGGGTGGCAGGGAAGTTTCACATCAACTTTCTCCACTTCTGCCCTGTTTCTCTGAAAAGCCCAGCACCTTGTGTGGCAGAGCTCCTGAGCTCACTGGAGCTGAAGGTGCAAAAACCTCTTGTCCCTGAGCCACTTGTGCCAGGACCTTGATCATGGTGCAGGTTGCTGCCAAGCAATGGAGGCAAGGAGAAATCCCCACTGCACCCAGAGACCCTGTCTAGACACCTCACAGACCAGATGAAAGGGCTTCATGAAGGTGTCTCCTCTTCCTCGGGTGCTAGGGAGGGGATGGAAGATTGCTCTTCTTTGTGTCTCCCTTCCCAGGATGAGTACATGGCTGACCTCTACCACTTCTCCACCAAAGAGGACATCTATGCCAGCTATTTCATCAAAGTAAGTCTTCTGTCTCACTTCTCCCCAGTGTGTGAATGTCTGAGCCCAGCCTTGCCCCCATCCACACCAAGTGCCCCAAGCAGGGCAGGGGACAGACCAAGGCATCAGCAGATTCCTGTAGCTGGCCTTGCTCCAGGCACTGCAGGTTAATGCCACCACTAGCACCAAGTGCAAACAAGCAGCTTGTCCTGATGACACCCCTCTCCAGTTTGCCCTCTACCCCTCACTACAGACATAGTCCCATGGACCCCAGGTGGGTTCCCCTTGCAGCTCCCTCTTTGCCCTGTCTCCATGTGGGTGCAATGTCCTGGGAACGGGCACCTCTCCAAGAGGGGCTGGTGCCAGGCTGGATGCTGTTTGCCTGTCCCCTGTCTGGCAGCTATTGGAAATCCAAGCTCAGTACCACCGGCAGTCACTGGAATCTCTGGACTCAGCTCTGGCAGAGCTGAGGGAAAGCCACAGACAGACAGGTACCCTCTAGCTCTCCATGCAGCCTGGCAAAGGCTGCAGCTGAGCCTGGGGATACAAGTGTGGCCAGCAAAGCTGAAAAAGGCTCATTTCCCCCCCCTACATCTGCTGCTGCCTCCCATGTTGGGCTGGTGGGTTGGGGACTGCAGTTTAACATGGGCTGGGGATGCTGTCTGCCTCTGCTTCTGCCTCTGCCTCTGCCCCTGCCTCTGCCCCTGCCTCTGCCTGTAGCCAGCCAAGTTTGGCTTAGAGCAGAATGTTGCCATCACTAAATGCTGGGTGGTCCCAGTGTCCCACCATCCAACTTTGCATTTTCCTTCCTCTTCCAGAACCTTCCTTCACGACAGACACCCCAGTGGCAGGGTACTATGGTGTGTCCCTAGAGACACACCTGAAGAGCTTGAACCGGGAGATTGCACTTCCCATCGAAGCCTGTGTCATGATGCTGTTGGCTTCCAGCATGAAGGAGGAGGTAGAGAGTGCTCCAGACCCCCTCATCACCTCCCCCCCTCCCAGATGCACTCCTCCCAAGCTCAAAATCCCTTCCCTCTTTGTCCCATTCCCAGGGACTGTTCCGGCTGGCAGCGGGCGCCTCAGTGCTGAGGAAGCTGAAGAGCAGCTTGGCCAGCGGCTCCAATGCCCTGGAGGAGTTTTACTCAGACCCTCACGCTGTAGCTGGTGAGTGCCAGCAAGACAGGGTGGGGGGACATGATTGGGCAGTCCCTGCCACCCCTCAGCTGCCATCAGCTCCAATGCTCCCCTTCTCCTCCCAGGTGCACTGAAATCCTACCTGCGGGAGCTGCCCCAGCCTTTGATGACCTTTGAACTCTATGACGAATGGGTCAAAGCAGCCAGGTGGGTCCAGGCACTGGGGTAGAAATTCCTGGCAAGTCTGAAAAAGCCCCCAATCAACCCCGTCCATCCTTTCTGGCACTTGGAGCAGGATGCTTGGTCTCATTTTGGGAGATACAAACACAGTGCCTCCATGGATGCCTGCCCACTAAAGCAGGACATCTATCTCCATCTCCAGGGCTATAGCCTGCACAGGGCAGCCAACACTGGCCTTCCTCCTTGTCCACTGTGTCCCTCTCTGCCACAGGGAACAGGCCAAGCTCTCTGCTCCTCCTTCTCTCTTACAGCTTAAAGGACATTGATAGCCGTGTACAGAGCCTGCGAGACACCTGCAGCCGCCTGCCCCCGGACAGCTACAACAATCTGAGGTGTTTTGTCACAACAGGGCTTCTTCAGCCCAAGCAATCACCAGGGGTAGCCATTACCTCTTCAAATCCCTGCCTACTAAACCCTTGCCCTCCTTTCACCCCACAGGTATCTGATCAAGTTTTTAGCCAAGCTGGCTGAACACCAGGAGGTGAATAAAATGACCCCCAGCAACATTGCCATTGTGCTGGGTCCAAACCTGCTGTGGTCGCAGCAGAGCACAGGGTAAGGTCTGGTTTGAAGGGGTGGGAGGCAGCTCTTTAGCTCCAGCTGGGGTGCCCTGAAGGCAAATGCCATGGCAAAGGCTGATCCAGCAGCCTTTAGGCTGGTCTAAAGCACCTACACCTCTTCCATCCTCAAGTCCTGTCCCTTGTCCCCACGCTCTCCAAGCTGCATGTCCCCTCCCCAAGCATACGTCCTCTTAGCCACTCTGCAAAGTAGTAGGGAGGGGCTGAGAGACAAAGCATTTGTGACATGAGTGGCTTCTAACACCACTGGCCTCCAACACCAAGCCAGGGTTTCCAGGACAGGGAAAAAGGCCCATCACCCACCTTGGCTGGGCTGCCATCCCTTCAGACCCTGACCCCTGTGGAATGAACACAAAAACCCATTTGGAGTTAATGCCCCTAAACCCCTTTTCTGATGCCTCCCCCACCCTTGTCTCTCAGAGATCCCATGCAACTGGACTTGGCCTCGGTCTCCTCCATCCAGGCTGTGGTGGAAGCCCTCATCCAGAACGTGGACACTCTCTTCCCTGGAGGTAGGGCCAGGGCATCACTTGGTGAGTCACAGCAGAGAGCGAAAGGGAGAGGAAGGGAAAGGAACATTTCTCCATCTCCAGGAGGAGAGAAGCGGGAGACTGCTCTGGCTGCCTGCTGTGGGGTTATTGCTCTGGGTGGCAAGTGCTTCCTCACAGGATCTCCTCCTTTCTCTTCACCCAGAGGTGGATTTCAATGTCTCGGGCATGTTCATGCGACCCACAAACAGCGAACTTTGCAAGGCTGTCCCAGTGGAAGAGCCGACGCCTACAACCCCTCCAGCCAGCACCCCCACCCTTTCGGATGGAGAGGCGTAAGTCTGATGGGAGTTAGAGGCTCTGGCTGTCCCAGCTCTCCCCATGTCCTCCCTCCATCCCACCCCGTGCCAGGGCCGTGCCCTCCAGGTGGCTGCAAGGTGCCACACAGCCAGGACTGCCATGCGCAACCAAAGCCTGACTTGCCCCATTCTCTGTGCAGCACCTCTAGGGATCCCCAGGCTAGGTCCCAGCCGGCATCCGCAGCACTGCCCAGGCCATCTCCTGAAGCTGTGGGGCCACCAGCTCTGACGATGACTGACAACACCCGCAAAGGTTAGGGTGCCCCAGACACTTGGGAAATTACACCCCCAATGCCACCTCCTGTGGTTTAGCCATCATCCTGCTGTTCCCCACACAAGTGGGCACTGGGGATGTCCCTGTCACCAAACGAGGGGAAAGGCCTCTGGCCAGGGCAGCATGGCCAGGATCCAGCCAAGATGGGACCATGGGATGGACACAGTATGTCCTCCAGTGTTGGGTTGAACATCACTGGTAAAGAGGTGTCTAAGCTCATGGCCCATTGTGAAGGGAAGAGGGCAAAGCCCCCAGAAAAGCTGGTGTGCACTTGTGTCTTAAGGACAGGAGCTGGCAAGGGGCAATTTGTCCCACCACCTGTCTGCAGCCCCCTCTGCCCTTTGGAGAGACCCCAGTGGAGAGGACCCCAGCCCAACTCAGTTTTCTTTTCAGGCAAACGTCTGGCTCCAGCCCGACCTGCAATGCCACCACCGCCTGTGACGCAGTCGCGGAGCACAGCTCCTGCCCAGGCAGCCAGCCCCAAAGCCGTGCCACGCCGCATGGCGCCCAGCCGAGCCCCCTCCGTGCCACCGCCGCTCCCTCCGCAGCCAGCACCCCACCAGAGCCGAGATGCCCCACCATCCCCCAAGCCTCCCACTGGTGAGGCTGGCACAGCGGCTGCCATGGACTGTGTGCCGGGAACCACAGAGGAGGGGCAGCCACTGCCTGCAGGAGGAAGCCCCCTGGCCACATCAGCCCCAGAAGGACAGCCCACAGAGAAATGAACTGGGCGAGGGGTGTGAGGGAATCACAGGTCAGGGAGATGCAATCTGGCACCTCTCTGGGACCCAGCAGGTGCTGTGGAAATGCCAGGGTGGCCTGAGGGACACCACCTCTTGGTCCTTCACTTCATTCCCTTGGCTCACACCACCTGGCATGCTCTGCCTTGCCTTCTCTCACTCGCCTATCTCCACCTCCCCACACCAGCATGTCCCTGCAGGGCCCAGGCACCAGTGAGGGTGCAGATCCCTGCCCAGATCCCCCACTGCAGGCCCAGACACTGCCTGCAGCTCCTGGGCCAGCGCAGGCAGCTTGGCCCCATGGGGCCATTTGCAGATGCTCAGCGATTATCCCAGCCCCATTTTACCTTAAAACGCGTTGCCCCGGGAACACACAGATGGATATGTATAAATACAGATATATGTATAAATACATATATATAATGTGTGTGTATATGTATGTTTGGAGTGCATGTTCTCTTAGGAGTGGCTGAGGGAGCTGGGGTTGTTTGGCCCTACAACTCCCTGAAGGAGGCTGTGGCCAGGTGGGGATCAGCCCCTTTCAGGCAGCAAGAGGACACAATCACAAGCTGCACCAGGGGAGGTTTAGGTGGGACAGCAGGAGGAATTTTTTCACAGAAAGTAATTAAACATTGGGATGGGCTGCCCAGGGAGGTGGTGGAGTCACCGTCCCTGGAGGCGTTTAAGGAAAGATTGGATGTGGGACTTGCTGTCATGGTGTGGTTGACATGGTGGTGTGTTCGGTCTTTGGCTGGACTCGATGCTAGAAGGCTTTTCCAGCCTCACTGGCTGTGTGATGTTTTGCCACTATTTGAGCAGCTGGTGTCGAAGTCGCAGGCCGGTGTGAGCAGGGCACGCTGGGCAGTGTGAGGTGCTGGAGGGTGCAGCCCGGGAGGCCTCAGCGGGGCCGAAATGAGCCCCGGGGCCGGGCCGTAATGGCGCCCGCGCCCCCCTCCGGCCGGCAGGGGGCGCTCCGCGGCTGCGCGGGCACGGAGGGAGGCGCTGCGCGGGCACGGCGGTTCCAGCCAATGGGAGTGCCCCCGCCCCTGCCCCGCCGCCGTAGCTGCCCCTGGGGAGCGTCAGGGTCTCCCATTGGTGCCGGCGGGAGGGCGGGGGGCAGTGATTGGCGGTGCGGCGGGGCGGGGCGGAGAGGGAGGCGGTGATTGGCTGTGCGGCGGGGCGGGGCGGGGCGGCCGGCGGGCTGCGGCGGTGGCGGCGGCGGTGGCATGGCGAGCTGCCGGCGGCTGAGCGGCGCGGGGCTGCGCGAGGTGCTGGGCCCGGCGCAGGGGCTGCTCTTCGACTGCGACGGCGTCCTGTGGGCGGGCGAGCGCGCCGTGCCCGGCGCCCCCGAGCTGCTGGAGCGGCTGCGGCGCAGCGGCAAGGCCGCCCTTTTCGTCAGCAATAACAGCCGCCGGTCGGTGGCCGAGCTGGAGCGGCGCTTCAGCCGCCTCGGCTTCCGCGGCGTGCGCGCCGAGCACGTCTTCAGCTCCGCGCTCTGCTCCGCGCTCTTCCTCCGCCAGCGCCTCCTCGGCGGCGGCGGGAACGGGAGCGGGGCCGGCCGCGTCTTCGTGCTGGGCGGCGAGGGGCTGCGCGGCGAGGTGCGAGACGCCGGGCTGTGCCTGGCGGGCGAGGGCGAGCCGGCTCCCGGCGAGCCGGTGCGCGCCGTCCTGGTGGGCTACGACGACCAGTTCACCTTCGCCAAGCTGGCGCAGGCCTGCGGCTACCTGCGCGACCCGCAGTGCCTGCTGGTGGCCACCGACCCCGACCCCTGGCACCCGCTCAGCGACGGCCAGCGCACGCCCGGTGAGCCCGCGCTCCGTCCCGCGCCGCCCCGGGGGGAAGGGGCTGCTGGCGGGGGTGGCCTCGGGTGGGATTCGCTGTACCAGGTGCGGGCGAGGCGGTTCCCTGAGCGGCAGGACGAGTGGGGATGCCCTGACGCGTCCGTGCCAGCTCCCGGAGCAGTGCTGCTAACGTCCCGCTTGCCTGTTCCGTGGCGGGACTTGGGGTGCTGAGCTGCCCGCGGCTACTTCTGTTCCTCCTGCTTCCCTCCCTGCAGGGACTGGCAGCCTCACAGCCGCGGTGGAAACGGCTTCGGGCCGCAAGGCGCTGGTGGTGGGGAAGCCCAACACGTACATGTTTGATTGCATCGTGGAGCGTTTCGGTGTCGACCCGTCCCGCACGCTCATGGTGGGAGACCGTCTGGAGACAGACATCCTCTTCGGCAAGAACTGCGGCCTTGCCACCATTCTCACCCTGACAGGCGTTTCCCGCCTGGAAGAGGCGCAGGCCTACATGGCCAGCGACAGCGCTGCTGCCAAGGATCTGGTGCCCAATTACTATGTGGACAGTATTGCAGACTTGATACCAGGCCTGGATGAGTAACAGTGTGTACATGTGAGGGCAGAGGGGTCAAGTTCCCTGTCCCAGATCTCCATCTGTTCCCATTTCTCTCTCACTGCCCTATTCCCTCAGTTCCTAGTTTCTTCACATTCCAACGTCCTTTGGGGGCAAAATGGGAAGGGGATTGGCAGGAGGGGACAGGTTTCAAGTTGTCTCCTTTCTGCTGAGAGCTGTCCATGATGGACAGAGTCTTTCTCTCCCTCATTGCCAGCTGCCAGCATCTTTGGGAGAGGGCTGGAGGCCTTGAGGCTGCTGGAGGGGATCAAATCAGTGTCTATGTGGCCTCTTCCCCCTGCAGGGGTTCAGGACTGGCTGTTTTAATATAATTTTTCCCTTGGATAATCAGTGGTGGCCTTTTACTGCTGTCCTTTGACTTGTAACTCTTGACTTCTGAGTTGCATCTCTGCAGTCCTTGTGGTAGCCCCCTCCTTGCCAGGGGATTGGCTGGCACTGTCACCCACCTGATGTCTGTCAGTGCCACGGTATGTGCAAGGAGCGTGCCAGAGCTCTGGAATCATGAATGAGAGCATCTCTGCCTCCCACAAGTGAAAGAGAGCATTTCCTCATCTCTCCCCTATTCCTTAGAGATGTTTCCCCCACTACCCCCCTGCCCCGACCCAGTTAACAACTGCCAGTGTCCCTCTGAAGGACAGAAGAGACTGGGTTGAGGGGTTTTTTTTCCTGTGCCAAACAGACCGGCTGTGACTGCGCACAGTGGGTCTGCAGTTGTACCTTGTTTTCAAGCGCCCTTTCTGAAGGGGCTTGTGAAGGACAGAGGGCTCCTAGACCATGACAGCACAGCACTAGTGAACTGTACGACTCTCCCTGGTTCCCCCTTCTCAGTTGGATTTTGTCATAGTACAGTGAGAGAAAAGTGCTGATGGGGGTCTGTGCTCCAGGTGCTGGTGTGCAGGTGAGATGGTGATGGTGTTGTCACTGCTGTGAATGTGTCACAGTCCTCAAAATCATTCCTTGCTGCTTTGTCTTTCTACGTTTTTTTTAATTTCTTGATCTAATTTATGAAACTTATTTATTGTTCAAATATTGTATTATTTGTATAAATTATGCTGACTGGTTGCACCAGTGGGACAGAAGGCAGTGCCTTTGGGCATCCCTTGCTGTCCATGTCCCATGTTGATGTCCTTACACTCACTGTGTCTCTGTATATAATAAAGTGTGAGCATAGGCTGGAAATGACCTCCTTTCTTTCACTCATGGTCCCATCAAGATGAAACTGCCCTAGGTATCTTTGAGCCCTCAAAGGTGAGGACATGGCAGGACCTTTCCTCACTCAAGGGGGTGCTGCTGGGTAGACAAGACAGGTGGATAGTCTAGTGCATCGTGTCTTTGAGCTGCTGTTTGCTGCTGCATCACTGGTGCCTCAGAACCGGGGTGGAGGGAGGAGGTGGCCAGCGGGGCTGTGGTGTAGGACACGGGGTCCAGGTCACTTGGAGCAGTGAGCGATGCAGCCCTTGCCAGCTCATTTTGCATGGGGGATTCATTACTGGGGAATGGTGGGTGACCTCTTGTGCTGCACCTGAAGGCTGCCCTCCGCTAGTCAGCTGGACCCCAATGATCTGTGTGGCCATCAAGAGGCTGAGAACTGCCCAGGCAAGGCTTGGCTGTAACCCTTCTTGACTATGCTAAGCTTTAAGAGACAGGGAGATAGATGGCTGTCGCTGTACAGCCTGGGGTGACCTTCACTGGACTATTGCTTGCCATATCCTGGGTTTGTCTGTAGTCCCAGCCTGGAGGGAGAAAACGGATTGGGTAAGAAAAGTTGGAAATTACTCAATTGTACTTTGCCTCCGTTCCTCATACAGGAGCCAATCCTCCCCTTGGTCTGTCAGACCCCTCTAACTGCTGTCAATGGCAACCAAGCATCGCATCTCTCGTTTGAGAGATCAGCATTTAACATTCAATAACTGTGCTCTGTGTAAGGTAGTACAGTGTCAGCTCATGTGGGAGAACTGGATGTGACTTATTGTCCCTAGGATAGTTACAGGTGCTGAGTGCCTTTTCCTTCTTTGTTTTTTCTGTCAAAAATAAACTAGGAAACAGCCCTCCAAAATAAAAGAACATCCAAAGAGCTTTCTGAAGACTTCCTGTCATCTTAATCAGTCCCCTTTGTATATGCCTGTTTCTCTCTTTTGTCTGTCCCGTGTCCAATTAGGCCACCAGAGGACTGGTAGTTGCTTAATGAGCACTTGACCACACTTGCATCATTAAATACAGCAAGATTGAGACCTGATGTGTCTGCTAACTTGGGCAGCCAGTCTGAGATACTCAGACCCTGGTTTATTTTTCAGAGCTCTCAGTTCTTGTATCAGGCTGAAATTTGAAGCGCTGTGACTTTGGGGCCACAGCTGGGAATGCTCAGTATGGCTGCAAATTTCCCAGGCTGAGTTGGTTACATGTGGGTGTGCACAGTGAGAACATCCCCAGGACATGTCCCCTTTTTTCTAGGGTGCTTTGAGGGTGAACGCTTGTCTGCTCTGTTCTTGCCAGTTCTCCCAGACAGCAGATGGGATGCTGCAGGCTGTGGTCTCCCAGGCTGGCACACTGGAAACAGAGGAAGTCCAGTAGCTGGTCAGAGTGTTCCAGCCTGTGTTTGGGCCCTCTCCAAAGATACTTTGGAGTTTGTCCTTTGGATACCAAATGGTGACCCTGCAGAGTAGGTTTTTTTCCATGTGACTTCTCTTGAAAACAGCTCAACAGAGGTGATGTCTGACCCCTATCTCTTGTGACCATGTAGGTTGTCTTCATCAGGTGCATCTCTTCATGAGGGTTCTGGTATGAAGCAGAGGTGGACTTGGGGCAGAGGAAGAATAGGTTTACCTGCTCTTCCCTTGCTTCATCATGTAGGTGAGGCCATTAGGCAGGGGTGACTTCTGTCCTGTAAACATCAGTGCAGCTGCTCCTGCTTTGAACAGGGCACTGTAGGGGTCCATCAGGTCCACCAAGTTTTGGTTTTGTGTGGCTTCCCCCTGCTACTGTCACTCCAGAATGTAATGAATGTGCATGTGAGCAGATCTTGTTAGGAAACTAGACTGAGAGCACCCCTGGGGGTGATGAGTTCTCTATCCAAGCCTATCAGACATCCATTCAGCCACTGACAATAAGGGGTCTGTGATCCTCATGGGGTTCAGGCCTCAGTTCCCTCTGGGATAGGTCTGGTAGGGCTGCAGATAACATCTGTTGTTGAAACTGAAAAAAGCAATGGTTCTTGCCTAAGTCAGCCGATTTCTTGTCTAATGCAGCTTTTCTTCTTGGGTTGAGTGTTTAGGGAAGCAGTGCAGTTGCCAGGGAGGACAGGACTGTGAAGTGTAGTGCTGTGGCAGCACACAGGAGGGTGGAGCAGATGGGAAGCCCCACTTGGTGTAGTGTTGGAAAAGGTATTTATTTTCTCATCCTCAGAAAACTACATTCCCTTTCCTGCCGTGCAACAGAGACAACACCCAGACAGGTGGCAGTCATTGCATTACACCAGAAAACTATCCTTCAAACCTAAGTGCAGTTACTGTGGCAACCGCTGGCTGGATGATGTCAGCTGCAACCTGCTGAGCACTGCCTGATCTGGGCAAGGCTTCAGTCCCTTAGTCATCTTTGTGCCCCTTCCCTGGACTCTCTCCAGTGTGTCTCTGACTCTCTTGGGAGCCCAGAATTGGACCCAGCCCTGGACCCCAGGTCCTTTTCTATCATGCTGCTTTCTAGCTGGGTGATCCCCAATATTTACTGGTCCCTGGGGTTATTCTTTCCCAGGTGCAGGACTTAGCACTTCTCCTCGCTGAACTTCTTGAGATTCCTGCCAGCCCATTTCTCCAGCCTGTCAAGGTCCCTCTGGATGGGACCACAACCCTCTGGTGTATCAGCTGCTCCTCCCAGTTTTGTGTCACCAGCAAACTTGCTGTCTCATCTTACACTTCATTAATGAATATGCTAAACAGAATCAGATCCAGTATGTCCCCCTGGGCGACACCCCTCATTAGTAACCTCCAGCTAGACTTTATGCCACTGATCAGCATTCCTTGGACCCAGCTGTTCACACAGTTTATGGTCCACTTCACTGTTTCCTCAGCCAGTCCATACTTCCATTATCTTCTCTAGGGGAATTCTGTGTGAGGCAATGCCAAAGGCCTTACTGCAGTCAGGGTATATGTCCACAGTCTCCTCTCATCAACCACACCAGCCATTTCATCATGGAAGATTGTCAGGTTGGTCAAGTGACTGACACTTCAGGAAGACAACAAATGGGCCCAAAGATATTCATCGGTGAGTAGATGCCTTTACCATGAGGAACTAGAGATCACCCTGGCTGGGAAGTTGTTAATGTTCAGCCACATGACATGGTAATAGAACTGGGAGAATTTGGAAGGTGTTGAGACTGGCAGGACAGAGGAGGTTTATTTGCATGGGAAAGTGCCTCCAGAGCCAAGAAAGGATCATGATCCTAGGAACTCGCTCAATACTTGCCCAACCTGATGTGAGAGTCCCCCTCTGCCAAGGCAGGCAGCTCTGGCGCCACCCTGTCTTGCAGCAGCTGGAGCAGGGAGGAGCAGCTGGAGGGGAGGAGGAGGAGGAAGAGGAGCAGGAGGAGGAGGAGGAAAAGGCAAGGAGCAGCAGCCTGTTACTGCCTGCCTTGGTGGAGCAACCAGCATTTACTCTTCCTCCAGCAGCAGTGTGAGTAGAAGTCCCTCCTCTGCAGCATAGCTTCCCTCTCCTCACTCTTTACTCAAAGCATAGTCCCCTCCCCACCACAACGTGGGTTTTCAGGTTCCCCTTTGCCATCCCTCTATCATTATCCATTTTTTTCTTCCTTACTGCCGCCTCATTTGCTCTATGGACTCTGACCCTAGAAAACTCACCAGGCAGACCAGAATTACGTGGCTATGCACATCTAGGAACTGGTGCTGCTGTTGGACTCTGCCTGAGAATTGTGTGTGGATAATGTATTGGAAGTGCCCCTGGCAGACAAGCTGTTTTGGTGTTCCTTATGCTCCCTGGGAGACACTGAACAGCTGAACCTGCTGAGGGCAATTAAAAACCATTAAGGACTCCACCAGCTTTTAGAGTTATACTGGTCTTTGTAGCTTCACTACACCACTGCAGCAAAGCACTGTCAGTTCTGTAAGCCTTCAGCATGAAGACAAGGGGGACATGATGCCAGAAACATTCCCAGATCATAGGGCAGCTGGCTGTGACGATCCAGGTTGTTCTGCCCCGTGCTTTAGCCTGCTGGATGTGCAGCTCCAGCAACTAGCAGTTTCCAGTCTGTATAGGATATTGCTGAGCACTGAGATGCTCTCTTCACGCGTTGTGGGTGAGAGAAACCTGTCCTTTAAATGGACACGGTTGTCCATCAGGTCACTCAAAAGTCCTGTGCCAGCCTTTCTGCCCTTGCTGAACCTCTAGCCTGGCTTCCACAGAAGCTGGACAGAAAGTGGTGGTACCTGGGTAAAATTTATGGCAGGAATTGCTTCCATATTTGACCTGTTTCAAGCAAGCTGAAACAACTCATCCGTGTTTCTGTTTCTTCCAGGTGCACTCCACTGTCATACTACAGCTACCTACATGTAAGTTAGGTAGTTTGTCCCTGCAGCATAGAAGTCAGAGGAAACTGAGTCTTTGTGGGCTCTAGATTAGAGATTTCCCACCTGCTGGGACAACATGATTGTGGCCCTGGCAAGGTTCCCTTCAGGAAGCAGAGGTGTTCATGACTTGGTATCCTTCTCTGTACTCGTGTTTCGAGGCTCTTGATTCAGCCAGGTTTGGGCAGAGCCTGAGAGTGGCACAGAGCAGTGCCAGTCCCTATTTGTGCACTTGTCAAGGCTGGGGGGAGATGTGTGAGGAATGGCAATATGCTGCTGTTCAGCACCCCTGTACAACTAGAGGACCACGTGCCTGCCAGTCTTGCTTACCTGGAGACTGATACAGCTCATAAGACAGGGTGGCCATACTCCTCCACTGGAGAACGCAGCCTGTGTTCAGGCTGAGTTTCATGATGCTCACTGCCTTGCAATTCATCACAGTCTCATTAGCTGCCTTCCCACAACTTCAGGGCTGAAGGGACCTATGTCACTGAGCAATCCCACACTGTGTTTGACTCCTGTTTGACCATAAGCAGCTCTGGATGCCCTTGAGCCCATTTTGCTGGAAATCTGACTGTTGATTCAGGATTTTGAGCTGCTTTCTTGTCACTTATATGTTGGGGCAGCCTGGTATTAAGGATTCTCAGAATAGCTTCCTACAGAAATAGCCTTGCTCTTGGTCATTTGTCACTTGCTGATGACCCAGCAGCAGCAGAATATTCCTTCTAGAGGAGCATATCTGTTCCTCAGGTGAACCCAGGGGTTGGGGTGGCTGGTCATTGCAAGAAGCTCGTGGTCCTGGCTGGCACACCCTTTAAGTGGCAGGATCTGAGGCAGACCCCATAGTACTGCTTGCTGACGCAATTCAAATCTCTGTCATTACTCCACTGGGTGTGTTACAAGTTTTTCAGGACAGCATGTCCAGCAATGGGATGCAAACAGCATCAGGAAAACCAGCCTGATTCCTGTAGTGACTTAGAAAGAGATACAACTACCTGGAAAAGGAGCACGTGAATTACCCTGGGACTTCTTCTGGCAGCATGCCTCCAAGCTCAGAACTTGAAGGCATCCTGTCTAATACCCGTATTTCCTCCTCTTTTCCTGGCAATGTTCTGCAATGCGGGAAGAGTAAGACACCTGCAAAGGATCGTCCTTATTTGCTCCTTGTCTCTTGAATTTGGTTGCTATGTCAGGTGCAATAAGTAAATTAGACAACACTGGTAAGGCATCAGTCTAGGGATCTCACCTTCCCATCCCCTGGACTATTGTTCTTTAGGCTGAAAATAAATCTAGAAGTAGGAGGCTCCTGTATTGTGTTCTCATTATGCTGGCAGGAGTTAATTGCCACCAGATTTTTCTTCCATTTCATAATATTCACATGAAATGTTCTCTTTCCTTTTACCTTTCTGTTACAACTATCAGGGACTCCACTGCCTGACTGTTCCTTGTAAAACAGGGTGTGAGTTGTGCATCCCTACTACCATTCAACCCACCAAGACCAGTTGTTACCCTGTCCAGCACACAGCTGGGTGATACCTAGAGGCTTCGGTGCTGGGCGTGGTAAGAGACAAAAATACAACTTAATAGAAAGAAGTGCAGCTGAAATTGCTTTCCAGCAAGATCTCACTTTTGCTGTTGCCTGAGCCTACTGTCTGTCTGTCTGTCTGTCTGCCTCAGCAGGAGGAAAGGAGTGGGAGGTTCCACATCAGAGTTTCTCCATACATCTGTAAACCCAACGCAAGCTGGTGCTGCAAAAACTGCAGTTATTTTCACATCAGTCTGATGCTCAGCAACAGAAATTCACAACAAGAGAGGAGGCTTGCCAGGCAGAGGTGAACAGCTGAAGGCTGGAGAGCACAATGAGATGGTGTGGGGTGTCATCCCAGCCAATGCAAGCAAGCTCACAGAAATATGGGTCAATAAATAGCAGCTGGTTGGGGAAAGAGTGTGAAATCCTGTCCCTTTGCATATTCAAATCTTGCATTCCTCCGAGTTGTTTAACAAGACCCCTTCCCAAGAGCTGAAAAACTGGATTTATAACTACAGACAATTTTGGCTGTACTTCGGGTGCCAGCTTCTTTTGCTAGACATTGTTGACACTGCAGGGCCCAAAGTACCGCTGGCTCCCTGGGTGCAGCCAGCTACCCTGCAGCTGCAGCTCCCTGCTCCAGAGCTGTTTCTCATCACAGCTCATTCTTACTTCAGACCACAGCTCCAGTCGGCAGCAGCTTGGTCACGCAAGCCTCTCTGCTCAGGAGAGCTTGGCTGCTGGCAAGCACAAGGCTCTGTCCTGGAGAGCAAGTGGCACACAATGTGGCCAACAGCTCTGCAGTCTGTATCCAAGTCACAGCTCTCTTTTATGCATGCTTAATCAGCTCCTTCTGTGCCGGCCATTTTCTGTCTTGCTTCCAGGGGACCATGCCCTCCACCAGTGCTGTATAGTTTAATTGCTATAGATGTATGTTTTCCAGTTTGCACATTATCCTCCTTTCAAAAGCTGACTTTTGCAGTACTCTTCATCCACTCCTGATGAACACCAGATACCCTGCTTGCTGCTTTACTCCTTGCTCCATCAGCTGTATCACTACAAGAATCTCATCTGTTTTTCAGAACCGCAGCACATTGGTTTTGGCTTTCCAAGTCAAAGTGAAAAAGGATGTAATCTGTTCAGGCACTGCTATAAACCCCTTAGCAGCAGTTTCATGTACTTAAATTTCTATGAATCAGACCTGAAGTCTAGTAAATGAGGATGGAAGAAACATCCACAGCCATCTGCAATTCCTTCTGAGGTGTACAGCAATGCCAAACCCGTGCACAGTGCCCATTTCCAGACTCACATGGAGGGCAGTCATCGGGCTGGATGAGCAGCCAGATTGCACAGCCACATTGCCCCTGCTCCTCTGCAGCTATGCAGGGCTGGCCAGGCAGGGGGAAGGAGAGCACTTGGCACTGTGGTTGCAGAATGCTGGGAAGCTGCATGAATGCAAACGATGATGTAATGGCAGCCTTCACCTTCATTCCAGCTCATTCACTGGTGCCCAGCAGGTTTGCCCTCGAGGGGTGATATTTCAACAGGAGGAGGTCACAGACACTTAGCCAGAGCAGGGCAGCCACCACACCACTGAGGTTGCCACCATGGCCTGCCCAGACATCCCAGCCCTGGGAGAGCCAGGGCTGTGGTCAGAATCCCACAGGCACAGCCAGCAGTGAATCTGGGCTTGACACCCTGGTGCAATGCAGAGAGGGAGCTCATTGCTCTTCATCAGGCAGAGATGAAACCTGCTGGCTCGGCAAAGGTTTGCTGGGGAGCTGGGGCCTGTCGGTGCTTGCCCTGATTGCAGATGGAGGAGGACAGGGACTGAGTCCACCTGCAACCAGGGTGGTGTTGAGCTGTCACCAGCAGTGGGAGCCAGGGGAGCCACCTGTGCAAGGTGTGGGTGAGAGGCAGGCTTTCATCCAGGCACCCAGTTTTTCTGTGATAACAGCCAGCGTGCCAGCACTCTGCAAAACATACAGTCGAAATTGTTTTGGTGGGTTATGGGAGGGATCCAGAGCTCTATAGTAATCCCCCAGGAAGGAGTTGCCTTGAGAAGTCTCAAGATGCCTGTTATAATCAGGCACTGCTTGCTCACCAACTATCCTCTCCCTGCCTGACCAGGCCAGCTCTGACTCTTGTGCTCCATGTTTAAGCCTGCATTCCCATCAGCTCTGCTGTTGCTGCTGAGATCTGATCCATGGTATGGCAGTGCTGGATGATTCTCTTTAACAGGTATCATGCTGTTTCCAGAATCATGTGCGCACAACCCAGAAGACTGAACAACATTGCATTAAAAAGGAAAGTAGGAAACAAAGCACTGCATTTCATGTTTCAGCCTCTTGGAGGGACCAAAGAGTATCCTGTCTTTAGAAATATCACAGAAAGCTAAAAAAGATGTATAAGCTCAGCTGTGAAACATAATACATATCCTGCTTTCTGCTTCCCCTGGGATTCCTCACTCCCTGCCCACTGGAAGTAGCCCTTACCCTGGCATAGCTCCGGGGCTCTGCATGGCTGAGCTGAGCCACCCTTCCTTGGGCACCCAGCACAGAGGCCCTGCAAACACATAGGGGTGTCATTCTGCTTTTGGCAGACCTGTGCCAGGCCAAAAAAACCCAAAGGAAGCAAACTTTTCTGAACCATGTATGAGTCTCCCCTGAAAAAGGGAGAGCATATGCCCAGCAAGCTCGGCCATCTCGGCTCATCTCCTGCAGCTCTCACCCCCTGCCTAGAGAGTGCTCCTGGCACATTATTTGCCAAGCGCCTGCCTTTCTCAGAAAGTGTCCAGTTTACACATGGAAAGTATCACTCTGAGCCAACAGTTACTCTCCTGCCAGAAAGAGGGATGGTCAGCTCGCAGCATGGCCAAGCATGTTCCCACTTCTGTTTGGGAATAGCAGTGCAGTGCCCAGCATCTCAGTTTCACTCTGAGGTATAAAACCACTAGTCCCCCAAGTGAGCTAAGACGCAGCCATGTGCTAGGCACAGCCTAACCTTTCTGCAGTGGGAAAGCAAGTTTTACAAACAGGAAATGGCAACTTGATGAGGAGCTGCATCCAGGGTCAGTCCTTGAGTATTCCTCAGGCAGCACACCAGCTTTGGTCAGTCATGCTCTTCATTCACATTGCATGTTTCCAAGACATTGAGCCCAGCATTTTTGAGGCTGGCCTGACCAAACCTCAGCAACCCTGTGATCCCCAAGGCTGGGTATGTGTGTAGAGGGGCTGGGTTTTCTCTGTCAGGGCTGCTCTGAGCAGAGCCAGGGACCAGGAGGAGATGGGAATGCAGCAGCAGCAGAAGTCCTGCATGAACCCCATCTCCTTCCTAGCCCACCAGACACATCACAAGGATGTTGAATTGTTCAGTCTACACAGACCTTGTAGCAAGGCTCAGCAGTGGGTGTTTTGGCCAGAGAGATTTCTGGAAGGTGCCAGGTGCTGCCTGTGGTTTCTCTGCCGTGTGTGGGGTCTATGCAGGGTTGGTGAAAGGAAAAGAGTGGATAGTGATGAAGCAATGGTGAGTTTGAAGGAAGGCCAACTGAGACACCCTGAGAAACAAAGCAAGTAATAAAATCCCAGAGAAAAACAGCTCTCCGCACCCAGCCGGGCCCACTGCTGGGGCTGCCAAAAAGGCATCCTTGGCTCAGAGGTAAGCAGTCATAAAATGCAGGGAGAGACTTCCCAGGGAGGGAAGGTTTTACCTGTTGAGCAAGTTCACGAGTACCCTCGCCCACCAGCAGGGAGTGTTGAGCATGGCAGGCAGTCATCTCACTGCAGCCATCAGCACTGCAGAAGGAGGAGGAGGAGGAAAAGGGGACACAGAGCCCTGTTTCCTCTGCAGCACCGAAGCCAAGAAACTGGCTGGGCCATTCTGAAAGGGGACCACGTGGAGTGGGAGCCAAGTGCCAAGTGAGTGGCCTGCCAGCTAGGGAAGACTGAGTGCCCTGGCAGATTTTGACAGGCTGATTGTGTTTTTGACCACCCTCCTGAAACTCAAACCTTCATGGCTGGAAAAGCAGTTCTGTCCACTCACAGGGCTATCCTTCAGCAGCCTGGCCCCACCAGACCTGATGGGTCCTTCTCCCAGCCACTGCTCTCCCTCCACCACTCATCCCTGCTCGTGGGCACAGGTCTTCATGGACTTGCTCAGCAGGTAGAACATTCCCTGCCCACAAAGCTGAGCTTGCACCCCCAGGGCAGATGAATAAAGCACCACGTGGGGCAAGGCCCTGTTCTGCTGTCTGCTGTTTCTCCTTCCCTTTCCCCCAAATAAACAGAACACCACCAAGAGAGACAAATGCCTTTGTTTTCCAGGAAAGGACTGTCAGAATGGCATGTCTCCCTGCATCTTGTTAGGAGTTAGATAAGTCCCCAAGAGCCATGGGGAGCTCTGTCACACAGCACAAGTCCTTGCTGACAGTACTATTGTTAAGAAGGGGTGCATTTTGGGAGGGCCAGGGCTTTTGCCCCCTGCTTGTTTCTCTCCAAGAAAGTCATGGCTCATGCCTGCTTGCCCAAGGAAACTTCCCTCCCCGACAGCTCTTATCCTGAACAGACAGCAACTTGGCATTCACCAAGGGGTGTGGAGGCTGGCCCCCATTTCTGGACCTCTCCATGTGCCCCTGGGCCGGCAGGCACTTCATGGGGTGCCAAAACTGAGCTCTAAAGAAGTGGCCTTCTTTTGGGGCTGCCCAGCCCCAAGTTTACAGTGCTGCAACCCAACATCTGCACCCAGCAGTGGGCCTTGGATTGCTCCAGCCAGGAACAATCTTTCTCTGCTCCCAGCAGAGCCAGTGAAACAAGTCCAGGATGCTCACCCTGCCTAGTATGGGGGACTCATTGCCCAAAGCTTGGCTTAGGGGTAGGTCCTGCAAAGGTCTTGTCCCACTCGGGGCAAGCTTACACAACAGCAGACCCTGTAGAGACAGAGCTTTCTCTGTAAGGTAATCTCCTTATCATGGGCTTGAGCTGGGGACTACTTTCATCTCCCATCTTCCCTTTGAATGGGAGGAAGATTGAACCTGTCTGACTAAACGTAGCCAGTGCAGAGACCAGGAGAACCTCCCTGGTTTTCCTCTGTTTGCTTTGGTGGGAATGGTAATACTGAATCCCAGCTGTTGCCTGCTTCTGGAGCAAATGCCTGGAGGCCAGTACCTCTCAGATGTCAATGGTTTTTGAAGATAATCCACCCTGTACAAGGAAACTCTCAGAAGGTGCAGTGGCCCTTGGCTTCATGGTGTAGCTAGCAAACCTGCTGTGGGCTGAACAGACACCATGGACAAGCCTCACAGACTAGCTGCCTGTGGGGAAGGGAGGGTGTATCCAAAAATACCTGGCTGGCTGGTGAACCCTCCCTTACCTTCCATGCTGGGTGAGAAGAGCAGGCTTCACACTCATGCAAGCAGCACTTGTCACCAAAGCACTGGCATGCACATGCTGCATGTGAACATGCATCCCTCTTCCCCCAGGTTCCTGCTGTGACGAGACAAAATCAGAAGCCGATATTACATCTCATCAACCCCTTACTCAATCTGTGATCCTACTCTCGACCAAAACATCTCTTAACCACCACCCCATGGGCTAAAAATGCTAAATGAAATCCTCAAAACTGTCCCACAGAAAAGTCACCCACCCAAGCACATGGCCAGGCAGTCAGTTGGAATTACAAGATTTACCCCTCCAGCAAAAGTCAGGAGTTTGTCAGTGCTCAGCCTCCCTGTGCATCACAAGAGCAAGACTACAGTCCTGTAGAACAATGCCATGTTGTTTATTTTGGTGCTAAGTGCATCAACATGCTTCCTGCCCTCCTCACAAGTTCCCCAGTTCCACTGGGACATGAGCTGATCCTTGGCTTTCTTCTGGAAAAATGGCATGGACCTTTGTTTGGGAAAGGCTGAGGAGCCCAAGGAACTTCTGCCCAGGAGCACAGGGCAGAAGACAGGGAGAGTTTGTCTGTGCTTCCAGTGCTGCAGCTGTGTGAGCTCATGCTCCTGATAAAATGACCAGCATTACCACCCTACCAGCTGCTGCTGTGAACCTGCCCTAGCTCAGGATCTGAAGGAGGGAACCACGGAGATCCCCAGTCTAGATCATATCTTTTACATGAGGTGTGGACAGTTGACACCTGGACTGGGCTGAGCACCAAAGGTCAGCTCTTCCCAGGTGCTGCAGGCTGGCAATGTCCAGCTTGGGTGTTGGTGGGGTGCTTCAGCACCTGCTCTCTGCCCAGGGAGCAAAGGAAGCTGGAGAAACCAGAAGTGAGGGAGACCAGGCCCTTGTGTGGGACATGATGATGGGTGGACATTCTTGGTGGCAGGGGTACAGATGGCTCTGCAAAGGGCTTCCTTGGAAGGATCCACTTGCAAAAACTCCCAAAAGAGCAATACAGCCTCCCCACAGCAGTGATGTGTGTGTTCCCACCAGCCTCAAGGATTTCTGGACTCCCTTGCAAGAGAGTGGGACCCAACAGCACGGCAAGGAAGGACACATCCCAGTGCTTTCCACAGCCTCCAAACTGATAACATCAGAAAGCATCCTGCACTTTCTCCCCCCAAATAGTATAAGCCTCAGGGAAACGAGGGTGCCAAGCCCCGCTGAAACACCCTCCCATTTCAGCAGCTGATCCTGGCAGATAACAGACAGCTTACCAGGGTAATTGTTCCAGCTGGCTGTAGGGTGGCAGGCAGCAGCTGCCTAACAGAGCTCACCACCACCTAAATGTTTGGGGCACTAAGTGAAGGATGGCACACATTAATGAAACCCCCAAGGGCATTCTGGGGGACACAGTGTCCACAGTCAAGCCATGAAGGACAGTCCCAGGCTGCACCAGCTCTGGGGTGCTGTCCCTGCCAGAAGGATGCATCCATGTTTGGGAATGCTGAGCTGTGCCACCCACAGGACCCCCAGGGAGAGCAGCTGCATGTGCGCCCAACGCAATTCTGTTTTCTCCAGCCCTTGCTGTCTGCTGGGGCCCCATTCCCCTTGGTCTTTTGCCTGCCTTGGCTTCTGCTCAGCTGTGCTGATGCCTTGTGGTCCCATGTGCTTTGGAGGCTCTCCAAGAATGAGATGTGCCCCTAACACTGGCTCATGGGCTGGCTGCAGATGAATGCATTTGCCAAAGTAGATGCAACAGCCCAAGCAGGGTTTGCCTGTGAGTAAAGCCTGATGTGCTCCAGGCTCCCTGCCGATCTCACCTCCTGAGCATCTCTGCTGCTGTTTCTGACATGTGTGGAGACTAACATCACAGCCCACACCCTAGGTACCACTTCCAATACACAAAAATACCAAACGGGTGTTTTCAGGCTTCTTGTCATTCCTGGCAGCAAAGCCTGTTCACGGCAACCCTTTTCTTCAGGATTATCATTCCACACTGGCTTTTACACACGTTACTTGCTGAAAAATGGCATGCAGCTGAGTTTCGGTCTCAAGGGTGTTGGAGGAGTACGTGCCTGTGTTCCATGAACATATTTCTCCTGAGTACTGTTTGTTGGGAGAGCTGAAACCAGCATCTGGGTTGCTGCAACATGTTCAAACACAGCATCCACTGACAATTTGCATACTAAGTAAAGCAAACAAAGTTCTGCCCAATGCATCTCAAAAGTCACGTTAAGAAAAGACAAAAAATGAGACAGTGAATAAGCCTCAGCAGGTTCTTTCTGGCCTTGAAATAGGCTCAATAAATGGCAGGTTTCTAAGGCACCTCAAGGACACCAATTTGAGTATTGCAGCAGCACAGAGCCGGTGGCCACAGTCAGGCAATAGCCGGCAGCTCTCCTCTGGCACACCTGTGACGAAACATCTAACCCTCGTGCATGGAGCTACATTTCCTTGCCCTTGAACTTCCAGCACTAATGAGCAGCACAGGAATAATCCTTGGCATCATATTTTAGCACAATTTTACCTTTCAGTCCTGCAGCAGTGGTGCGGGGCTTATGTTGCAGGCCCTCTGGAAGTCATTAGCCAACATCCAGACAAGCAGTGGCAATGTTTTCCCCTCTACAGTCAGCATTTGCTGAGCCTGCAGTTCTGCTTTCAAAATTTGTCATTTCTTATAGGTTAGGTTAGGTTAGGTTAGGTTAGGTTAGGTTTGAAGCCTTTGCCTTCAGTGCCTGTACAACCTGAACAACACATGTTGCACCTCAACTCATTTTTACTTCTGTCTTTACCTTTCCTTCTATTTCTTTGACTTGATTTATTTGAATAAAATTGGAAATTCATGCTACTGGTCAGAAGTTGATTTCACACTTTTCTTAAATAAGAAAAATATTATCAGCTTCAAAGTCAGAGTTGTACAAGGTCCCTAATGGTACTTTGTCTGCAGCAGAACTTAAGACTTGTTCCATTCACCATCTAGCTGTCCCCCAGTTTGCTGTTCCCCTCTGGCTCAGCAGCAAGTGCCAGGCTTTGCTTAACCTGGGTTTGTAGCTCTTGGAAATACTCTACGTGCAGCAAGCCCCTGGTCCAGGCTGTGTCATTGTGAGCAACCTCTCTGTGTCAAAACCAAGAACGTGCTTTCCTAAAGCATTCCTCCTTGACTTGCCTTTGCTGTGCCACCCTGGGCCAAGTGCGCTTAAACTGAAGACCAGATGGCCTGGAGCCTTCCCGACCTGGCTGGGATTAAACATCTGCTAACGCCTGTACTCCAGCCTCACAGTCAGGATCCTCCACGTCCAGGGTAACCAAAGGCTTTTCTGCTGTGCTGTCAGTATTTCCAGCATGGTCAGGTGAGGAGTCCTGCTGCCTGTCACCCCAGCAGACAGAGGAGATAACCCTCATCAGTGGATGTCTCCTCGCTGATCTCACATGCCAGAAGAGCACCTGAACGGCTTGGGCCAACCACCTCCATGAGCTGACACAGGCTGATCCATGTTGTCTGTGGCCACAACCCAACACCCAGCTCCCCCCCTGCCTTCCTGGCCTGCTGTGTCCATCCCACAGCCACAGGGATACCACCCCACTGGCAGACCAGGAGCACTCCTTCCCCCACCAAGCGCTGCAAAGACCACAGACTTTGCACCCCAAAAGCAAGATGGAGCCTGCTGTGAGTAGCCACAGGTGAGGAGAAGGAGGTGGGAAGCATGGATTTGGGAACCTCTCAGGATGCACATGGAGGTGTGTCTAACACATCCCAGCATCATTAGTGTGAGGAGTCATTCCTGCTTCTCCAAGCTGTAACATCAGGCTCGCCCAGATAAATCACTTGTCCAGGAACCCTTTGATAACATTTGTAGGATTATCTTCATCAGTTGGGAACATATTTCCATACTGATTTAATGAAAGCAGAGATTCTGGTGTCAGCAGGAGTTGGAGCCTCACAGACGGCTCCTAACCCAGGAAATTGTATGTGGTTGGAAATGTTTCAGCAGTCAAAGCTTGGGAGATCCTGATGTGGCTCAATCCTGATGTGAGGCTCTGTGTCCCCAAGATAATAAATCTGAGTTTAGCACACCTAACCTTAGTTTAAAATACCACAGGCCACATAACACGAAGTGCTTGAATAGGTACAAAGGTTCTCTCTGAGTAGAAAGATGTTGCAAATCACTGCAAGAGTAACTGCAGTCAAAACAGATTTTTGCCAGCTGAAGAGCACTGTGTACAAGTGGGCTTTGGACACATAGTCCACAGGCTTTTCAGCCAGACCCTTTCCCATTCTTCCCAGGTCATCATTCAGGATGCCCCATCTATTGCTGCATCCTCACAAGAAGATCTGGGGGCAGATCTTCCCTCTTTTGCTTCAGACGCGTGCCTGACTTTGCTTCTCCTTTGGCAGCTGCCAAACCACCTTGTTTAGAGCAACCCCTTGGCTCAGCCCTGTGTTCCAACTCAACCCCACAACTTGCAGTGGCTGGACTGCAGCCCTCAGACCACAGGACCAGTCTGGGTATGCTGAGGCATACCAGTACCTATCAGCTAGACAGAAGGCATGCCCTAAATCAAAGCTACTCACAGTGATGAAACTCACTTTTAGCAATCATGTTTCCCTCTTCAGCCTAAGGTGAAGTACAGCTTGGAGGTTGGGAGGTGTGAGGATGTCCATGAGGGAGGCTGTGAACTTGAGAAAACGTGCCATCTCAGCATAGAGAGATCAGCCTGGGCTCTTAGAGTGTCAAGGAGAGTGTAGGAAGAATGTTGAGGCCTTGAGAGAAGAGCTAAAATGAGCACCATGAGCAGCCCTGGGGACAGAAAGGGATGTTTGGCCCCTTCTATGAGAATGCTGGGTCACAGCCAGCACTGGGGGATGAGTTCAGGCCCCAAGGCATTAAAAGTTCTTGCAGGACTGTCTGGGATTGCTCACAAGGGCAATTTGCACTTTCCAAGGACGAGTGAGCAGGCTGTGCAAGGAAAGGCTAGCGAGAGGTTAGCGAGTTGCTCCCAGGAACCAGGTGACTGAAGCAGAGGCCACATCAGAGGTGCCCACAGTCAGGAGCTGAGCAGGGTGCCTACCCCTAGCGTAGTACATGCTTGGTGGGATCTCTTCTGTGAAGCCTGAGCTTGGACATCTGTGTTGCCCGTGAATTTGGTCTGTCCCTGTCATGGCAGCTGGCTCTTCTACACCCCCTTGTCCTGGCCCCGTCCTGTCCAGGATTCAACTCCAGTTTGCAGAAAGCAGGTGCAGATGCAAACACCACCTGCCTCAGCCTCATAACCAGAGGTGAGGCACTGCTGAAGTCATGTCCCACAGTCATTACTCCTCTCTCCACACTCATGGCTCCCTCTGGCCAAGACTTAGGCACGGACAAGAGCACTGTTTGAAGCAACAGCATCATATCCAATAACTCTCTTTGGACACAGCAAAGAAGACCTTTGGTCCTCAAGTTACAAAGCAGATCAGTGACTCCCCCTCTAATACAAAGCTAGGATTTTAAATATGATGCAGGAGAGCTCTCCTGGTGAGGAGAGGCAAGAATGGATAAGAGTCCTGTCCCACTGTTGAGTTCCCACAGAGCAGGATAAGCCTGTGACGCCAAAGTCTGCTGTGATCTGTCCTCATCTTCCTCATCTGCATCCTTTGCAGATCAAATGGGCTGTTAAATTGCTGGCACATGCCCTGGCTGTCTGGCCCACTGCACACTGATAAGGAAGGAAGTGACAGGCGGTGAAGATTGCCAGCTCTAGCCAGCCTGGCTCTGCCCTTCTCAACCCACAGTGGCTTTTGCTACACCACATTGCTCCTGAAAATCACAGGCAAGCACCTCTGTGTCTCCAGTGTGGTGGAGTAGGTGTCAGTACACCTGGGGACACCCTCCCTGCCTGGTGTGACACCAGGGTGAGCAGGGAGCTTTCCTCCCCTTGGTTCAGCCATACCTTGTGAGGAGGCTGATGCTGAAGCTTTGGAGTTTGTCACCTCGTCAGTGTCTCCAACCCAGGTAGGAAGGCAGACGAGGCATTGTCCTGATGGAGGTGGCCCATGGCCTTCAGGCCATGGGACACCCCATGGCCCCCTTGCCTGTGGTATTATCCTGTTGTGCTAATGCCATTTAATTCAAGGTTTCCTGAAAGCCAGTGGAGACACCTGGACTTCTATCAGACAAACACAGGCTGCCCGAGGTAGACTCAAGCCTGAAACCTGAATTTCCTTGATGTGAAAAGCCCTTTCAGCACCTTCTCTGGAATGGTAGCCCCTCCTTAATTATCATCTCTTAGCCATTAGCTGGTCTCTAATCTCCCCAGCAGCATTTGGAGGAAGGTCCCTGGACAGACATAATTCAAGGACCTGGTGACTTCTAAGGCTTGGTCACGGTGCCCAGCTGCCAGAAATGCTGCAGAAAACACAGAACCTACCTCATACTTTTTAAATGGTCCCCTCCACCTCCATCTCCAAGAGAGCAAATATTTACACATTTCCCTTCCCCATCCAAGAGTCCCTCCCAGTCCAGCCCCCTAGACCATGGCTCCAGCAGCAGCTCAGGTGCTTGGAGAGACCACTGGGGTTTAGTCTCACAAAATCTTGGATTTGAAAGGAACTTATTTAATAACACACACATCCCAAGTAGAGGGAAGCTGACTCTATTTACTTTTTCTCCTCCTAGTATGGAGTATGTGATCCTGCACCACATGATCCCTTGATCAGGCTCAGGAGCTCAACCCTAAGGCAAGTGACCAGAAGGAGAAAGGGGGAGCAGCTATGCCAGAGCAGAGAAGGCCACTTTGGCCTTTGCTGAAGCCCCCTTGTGTCAAGGAGTGATCAGCAACCTGGTCAAAGTCTGGAGCCTGTTTCTGCCCTCCCCAGCAGGCAGGCAAGAGGGTCTCACTGCTACCTCTGCTGGCATTGATGGCATCAGCTGGAAATACTCAGTAGTGCCATCCTCAGGGGTCATCCTTGAGGCAGGTAACAGGGCAGGGGACTCTAATGTCCTCGGCAGAGGGGGAACTGATGGGCCTCACAGTCATGGAAGAAAAAATTGTTTCAGAGAGTTTCAGTTCTGGGCCTCTTAAGGAAACCACAGAGTGTCTTGTGATTTAGAGACAAATATGCAAGACAAGGAGAGCTCCAAGCCACAGGCTTGGCACACTGCCTGAATTTTTCCCTCCTCCTTCAGTGTAATTACAGTTGAGCCATGTAGTAATTGGGTAATTTTTTCCAAAGGAATCCTTTCACCCAGAGTGAATCATACTTGCCACAAAGAGAACACAGAGGCAGATAAAAGACATATAGATCCTATGGCTTATTATGATAGAAGCATTTTGCCCCCATCCCCTTCTCCCTCAGGCCCCTAGCTGTGTTCAGGGTAGGAGAAAGAACCAGGTGCAGCACTTTCCCAGATACTTTCCCCCCAGTTTTCCAAGGTGTCTTCCTCCTGGCTTACTCTGCCCTGCAGCCAAGAACTGTGATCTGTTGTGAGGGTGTCAATGGGCTCTGTAGAAAAAGGACTGTTTTCCCTCCTTTGGTTCCCATACCTACAAAAGTAGGTGGTAAAGCCTGGGTCAGCAGCTGGGCAGTCTCTGGGGACAAAAAGAATTCCTAGTGCAGTTGGGTGACCCTGGATGCAGCTGCAGTCCTGTGTTACTGGGGTGTCCCCTGGACCACAAAGAGTTTCTGAGGCACCCGGTGTGTGCTCAGTGACATTTCTTCTACTCTTGGTTTAACTAGAGCTGAAGAGCCCCGCCCTCAGCACAGACCCTTCCCGCCAAGTCTCGATCCATATGACCACTTTCCATGTGGGATAAAAGCTTCAGATAATAAAACCTTCATTGTAAAACTATTTTCCGTTGGATTCATGGCCACACAGAGCTGGATCTCCTCCCGGAGTGGCCCGCAGCCTGCTTGGAAAGGTCGTGTTCAGCATCCCGGAGAGGAGGCTGGGTGAGGGTGGGAGGAGGCAGTTCTGACTAATAGACCCTCCCTCCTCCCAAAACCAGCCCCTGCCACACTTCCCATTGGTGCATGAGGTGGAGAAGGCTGGGACAGCTCAGCTCTCCATCTATTTAAAGGCAAGGGAGGGGGTCTGGGAGCTACTTGGGTGGGACCCTTGCACCTCGGTGAAGAGGAGCATTATCCTGCAGAGCAGCACCATGTCTTGTGTGAGTAAAGAAAGGGATGGGGCAGCTTTGCTGGAGGTAGGACTGTAAGGAATGTGTTGGCTGAGTGTGAGTGTGCTTGTGCTAGCCTTCTCCAGCTGCACATCAGCCCCACTGTCAGAGGGTCTGCTAGAGCTGGGTGCCTGCTGCTGCTGCTGAGGAACGATGCTTGCTGCATCCACTGCAGAGGGCTGGCTGCTATTTTGTGTTCTGGCAGCAGTGGTTCTCTTTTCCTGTAGGATCCCTTTTTCCTGTAGGACCTGCGGGGATCCTTGCTGGGTTGAGTCCTAAGCTGAAGTAACCTGTTTTACTGCAGCTCTGCTCTGGGGAAGCTGCTGCAGTAACATTTATTGCTGTCTGAGCATCTTCTCTGGGCAGCCTTGCTGCTTGCTTTCTGGCTGAAGTTTTCATGAGTCATTGAATTGTTATTCTTCTCTTTCTTGGAAGGAATGTTCTGTGAATGTCAAGGACTACATTCAAACATCTTAAGAGGTTATAGAGGTTATCTTAAGAGCTGGTATCAAGAGTATGGGGCCAGACTCTTCACAGAGTTGCCCAGCAACAGGGGAAGGGGCAAGAGGCACAACTAAATACAGGGAGTTATAGCTGAGCATGAGGAAAAACTTCCTTACTGTGAGGGTGACAGAGCACTGGAACAGGCTGCCCAGAGAGGTTGTGGAGTCTGCTGCTCAGCAGATATTCAAAAGCCACACATGACACTCTGCAACCTGCTCTACGTGAACCTGCTTTAGCAGGGGGGTTGGACTTGATCTCCAGGATCCCTTCCAGCCCTAACTATTCTATGACTTCTAGGGAGATGCTTGTGTTAGGAGAGTGATTGCACTTCTTTGAATAATTTGCTTTTCATTAGGCTGCGGGTGATTAAGTAGGGATTGTCCCATGTGCAAGCTTATTTTTTAAGGTGGGATAGGAAAAGATTTTCAGTGTTCTTGAGCTCTTGCCTCTGCAGTGATAAAAAATGAGTACATATGGGTTTGCCAGGATACTTTGGTTCTCCTGGAGAGAAGGAGGGGGGAAGGTGTCTATGTGGAGCAGAAGAATATTCTTGCAAATACTGAGCCTACAAAAAATAAAAAAGCTCAAGCTCTTGGGAGATGGGAAGCAAGGTGTCTGAGCCCTTGGACCTGGGCAAGGCTTGAAGTTCAAACAGGAGCGAGGGGAAGGGAGTGGAGGCTCCATCCCTGCTGTCCATCCCAGACAGACTTGTGTAGGATGACACGAGACCTGCAAGGCACATGGGTGTGTTTGGGATGGGGTGGGTGTGATTGAAGTGTGCAGGTACCTACACTTCACTGCTGTGAAATGCAGATTAGTTGATGAGAGCAGCAGGGGAAAGATTAGGAAATCGAGCTCCAATCAACTGTACCATGTGATTGGGGTAACTTCTCTGGGATGCCCTTGCTGCAATGCCCTAGGGCAAGGGAGCTTCCCTGTTTCTCCATGGGTCCAAAGCAAAGCATGTCTTGAAAGGCAGCAAGGAAAGCTGCCAAGTCAGAACAAGTGAACCAGCAGGTACTGAGCTAATGTCTCTGCTTCCACATTCCCCAGGGACCAGTGTGCACCAACTTGGGTCTCAAGCCTGGCCAGCGCCTCACTGTCAAGGGGAAAATTGCACCAAATGCCAAGAGGTGAGTTGTGCTGTGCTGCCCAGGCACAGCCAAGGCACCACACTGAGGGGTCTGCAAAAAGTGGTGGCAAAAGGACTCTGTCCCTACCCAAGGAGAGAAGGGGTTAACTCCAGCAGTGCTTCCAAGTGAGTCATCACCTCATGCACATTGCAGGCACAGAACTGCCACGGGGCTAAGCCAAAGCAGATGTGAAGTTCCAGCTGCACACGCTGGCAGCGACCACATCCTCTCTAGTGTAGGGTAAAGGAAATGGAAGCTGTGTCTGTACTGAGATTTGGGTTGAGATCTGCTCCACCACATGCTCTGCCCTGCATGAAGATGGCCAGGAATAGGGACCTTTATGGTGCTCCAGTGGCATTGCCTCCCACGTGGTGGTGGGGAAAGAAGGAACAAAGGTGGTGAGCAGGCAGGTGGAGCCTGTAGCTGCTGTAGCAGAACTAGCGGTGTTTCAGGAAACATGTCCCAGCTCTTCCCAGGGCCTTTGATGTTTGATACTGTCTGAGTAAAGCCTCTCAGGCTTTCTCTTGCCAAGTAATATGCCTCTTCTCATCTGGGTAAGAGGCCTGAAGGCAAGGTGGACACTAGGCAAGAAAGCTTCCTCCCACTGCTGTTGCAGATACTTTAAGATAGCTATGATGTTGTAATTATTTCAGCTGCCTGCAGGATGGGGAGAAGGCAGTGGCTGTCAGGCAGGATGCAGTACTAGCTAACTGTTCGGGACTGAAAGGAAATCTATGAAAAGCAACTGACTCCTTGGGAACTGGTTTGGGTGTAAGATAATTCTGTTCAGGGCACTGTGTGCTGCACCATTCTCTTGTCAAAAGCTTTGAGGAAACCAAGTGGTGTCTCTCCCTGGGATGGCACTCTGGAGCCCATCACCCCAGAAGAGGAAAGTGCCTCTTACTGCCACAGCACCATCTTTTTAGGGAAACTGTAGTTTAGCAAATGGTTTCTCTTAGGTTACCTTCTGTTGGGCTTGAAGAAACAGACCCAGGGAAGCTCATGATAATGAGAAACATGCTACCACAGTATTGATTTTATTTTTAGCTATATTGATGTCTGCTTTCTTTTCTCTGCAGCTTCGTGATGAATCTGGGGAAGGATGCTACCCTCCTCGGACTTCACTTCAATCCCCGTTTTGATGCTCATGGTGATGTGAACACCATCGTGTGCAACTCAAAGAAGGTGGAAGAGTGGGGTGCAGAGCACAGGGAGACTGTCTTTCCTTTCCAGAAGGGGGGTACAGCAGAGGTGAGGCATGCATGTATTTATGTGTATACATACTCTCTGTACACGCTCTGGTGAAGGGAGGGTGTTCGGCACAGGACACCCAGCTGCAAGGGCTGTCTCAGGGCTGTCTGCCCAGGAGGTGGCTGGCTTCTCCTGCTTGGCCAGTGCCACCACTCAGAGCTCTGAGCACTGATGGAGTAACTCAAAGATGTTACTATTGAACAGAGCAGGGAATGGGCATCTCCTGGGAGAGAATGACAGAATAACAGCCCTGCTGTTGATGAACAGGTTATTCTACTGAGCTTGTTCACCCTGCAAAGCAGAGGGTGGCACAGCAATGCTGCAGAGGGGAGAGCCTTGAGGAAACTTTCTCTGACTTCTCCATTTGTCTTGCAGATCACTTTTGGTGTCAACCAAAATGACGTGACAGTCCACCTGCCAGGCCACCAGTTCACGTTCCCTAACCGGCTTAACCTCTCTGTCTTTGACTACTTTGATACACAAGGGGACTTCACACTCCAGTCCCTCAGCTGGGAATAACTTCCTCTGACACCTTCATCTCAAAGATACAGAAAAAGCAATCAATAAATACGAGTTTTGGTGTACTAAGTCTCAAAATCTCATCTGTTTAATACTGCAAGTCCACATGGGTTGGGCACCTTTCTAATGTCACTGGGGGGAGAGTAAAAGCATCCCTTAAGCAAGGTCACGCAATGTTAAGGTCTAGACTGACATCTTACACTGCCTGAATAAATTAAATCTATTTCTGCTTAAACTAAGCACTGACTGGCTGTGCTAGGTGAGCCTAGTGGGGCATAGAATGAGGGGAAAGCCCTCAACTGTGCTAGCTTTGGCTGCAGCCTCCTGTAGAGGCTGGTCCTACTCCTGTGTCTGCTTGGGACTTCTTGTTGCTGTATGGAGACACTAGAAAAGCTGCCTGCTGGGTGTGACAGAGCATGTAGAGGGCTCCTCATCCAAATCCTTTCTTCCAGTAACTGCAGGAGCACAAAGTGTTGTGCTGTGGCACATGAGGGCAGTACCATGGAGGTGTCTGGTTTTTTTCTGCCCCTGGTGCTTTGCCTGTTCCATCCAGAGCTGAGGGAGGCAGCAATGCCCTGCTGGAGTGAGAGATCCTAAGGATGTGTGCGCTATGCTTTTGTTCCCCCTTTACTTGGCCCAAATGAACCTGAGCATTTCTCAGTCTAGACTGAGTAGTGTGAGGCAGTCAGGCATGTTTGATGTTACTGCATAGCTGCCTTGGGGCCTCTCTCAGTCTAATTCTGCCTTGGCACTGCTGTTGAGCATGCTGTGCCTGGTGGGTATAGGAAAGGTGGGATCTGCCCTGTTGATGGTGCACAGCAGTCACCAGGTAGGTCTGGGATGAGAGAACCCAGCCTTTGGGTCATCGCTTCCAGGCTTGGCCACGAGCAATAAAAAGAACTAACAATTTGAGGTACTACAGGATTCCCTGCAGGCCTGGCTGGGCTAATTCCTCATGTTAAGCAGTTGCAGAGCAGCTGGAGAACAGGTACTTTCTCCTACAGCAGCAGGGCTATACTACAGGGGAATCTTGCAATGCCTCTTAATTATACTCAGCAATCTTTCTTTAGATTCTTCAAAGATTTTCTTGTGAATGTTTCTTGAAGAAAGCTTAGTGGTAGCTTTACCACAGGAGTATGAACCTTACCGAGGTCTCCTGCTAGCGTGGCTCTTTCTTGAAGTGACTCACTGTTCTTGTGAAATCTATGACTCACTGTTGTCCTGACTTTGTTATGGCTTGGCCCGTTGCTAGCAAGGAGATGAGGGGTGGCAAAGATTCCCCAGCTGTATAATTTAGACATATCAAAGCTGACTGCTCCCTTCCACCCACTCCCCAGCCTTGTGCAAGGTGGAGGCTGGTGTGTGAGGGCTGAAGGACCTGAGGATGGAGTCAGGATCCCTGAGACAGGCACTCTCCCCACTGAGCTGAGCAGGATGAGCAGCCATGCAAAGGGGAAAGCGCTGTAACTGTCTTGATGGAAGACACTGCATGCTGGCATGGAAGGTGATGCACTTTTATTTCTTAATCTGACCCAAGCCAAAGGTCAGATGTTCCCAGCCTGCTTACCCCTCGCTTTCCCTCACAGACCCCGACAGCACCCTGAAAGCCAGGGGGATGCTGTGGCTTCCCGCAGCGTGCCAAGAGGGTGCTGCAGGCTGTGCCACGCCCGTGCCAGCGTGGCCACGGCGCTGGCGGCAGCTGCTGGCAAGCAGGGTGTAGAGGAAGGGGTTGACACAGCTGTTGCCATAGGCCAGGCAGGTGACAGCGAAGTTGAGGTAGGCCTGGGTGGTGGGGCCGATGCCCAGCCCCTCTCCCTGGTACAGCCTGGCCAGCTGCCAGGCCCAGAAGGGGAGGAAGCAAGCCCAGTAGGCCACCACGATGGCAGAGATCCTGGAGAGGAGCTGCCTGGCAGGGGCCCGGCCGGCCACCGGCAGCCGCAGGCCCCAGGCCGAGGACCAATACAGCCGGGCCAGGCGGGTGTAGACGATGCCCAGCACTGCACCAGGCACTAGGACACTGGTGGTGAACAGCACCGTCAGGTAGAGCCGGAAAGCTGATGGCGTCCAGGTGGGGATGCAGATGCGCTTGTGGGGGCCATCCCCCTCCCGCAGCCGAGTCATCACCATCATGGGGGCCGTGAGCAGGAGCGAGAGGAGCCAGAGGATGGCACTGGCCAGTTTGCGGTAGGCATTGCTGGCCTGCCTGGCCCGCAGAGGCTTGGCCACCGCCCAGTACCTCTCCAGGCTCATGGCAGTCAGGAGAAAGATGCTGGCATGCATGGTGAGGAGGTCCAGGCTGAGCAAAAGCCTGCAACCCACATCCCCAAAGAACCAGTCGTGGGAAAAGTAGGTGCACACCACAAAGGGGATGGTGGAGAGGTACAGGAGGTCAGCCAGGGCAAGGTTGATCATGTAGACTCCCAAGGAGCCTGCTGAGCAGCCTGCCACCCTGCCAGAGGCCACCGCCACCGTGTAGATGTTCCCCACTATCCCAGTGAGGCACATGACCAGCAGCACTGCACCCAGTGGTCCTGTGACCAGGCTGTCCTCTCCCGGGACATTGCTGTCATCACCCCCACCACTGCTTTCCTCCAAGAAACTGCCAGCTTTGGGGTCCTCTCTAGGACTTGGGCTGATGAGGGAAGGGTTGTAAGACATCTTTGGTTAAGTTGAGCAAATCAAGCTCTCAGAGACCTGTTCCTTTCTCCTGCCTTCCCACCTCACTGTACAGGACACGTCCAGCCTTAACAGCAAAGCAGCCAAGGGAAGAATGGGGAGAGTTCATCAGACATCGACAGGGTGCTCCAGAGAAGTCTATTCCTCACCTGCAGCTGCCCAGTCCATTTTGCTGATCTTGTCCTCACAAGCTCTGTCCAGTTGTTCTCCTTAACCACGAAAGAACCAAGAAATGGACACTGTCCTTTCCTTCAATAACCTCTGCCGGCCACGAGGGAATGTCTCTTTTCTCCACTAGCTCTTCATTTGTTGCTTCTCCAGAGTTTGCTGGGCTCACAGAAACACTGGATGAACAAGTGGATTTCTGCTCCCAAGCCTGTGTCAGCTCAGCTCAGACAGATTTTGGAGAGGTGGGCTCTGCCTCGCTGAACCAACCCCGGAGAGTTGCCTTGACCACTGCATGGAGGAATGTGCCTGACTCACAGCTTCACACACAGGTGTGAATGCAGTTCCCAATTTATACTGGGCTTTTAGCCACTGGCTGAGGAGCCCCACTGGCTCCCTCCTTTTTCTGGCACACGTGATTTCTTCCCCCATATCTTCCTGCACCTTTCTCCTGCTCCTTCCTTCTTGTTCTTGTTTCCCTTTGTTTTTCCCATTTCCCCTTGTACAGTTGTCCTCATTTGAGAGAGGAGATAACTGAAAGACAAGACTCCTTAACATGGCAAGGAGGGTGGAAAGCATCATGCTGTGGCTTTAGAAAGGAAACAAGGGCCAGCCCTGGAAGTGCAATAGGCAGGGAGCAGCCACATAGCTCTCCCTAACCAAGTCAGGCTGAAAGAACCTGTCCCCTGCTCCCTCCCAAGGATGTCAGGGCCCTTTGAGGTTTGGGTTTCTTGCAGAAAATCCCCAGCTTGCAAGCAGGCCCACCAGATGGTAGGACATCTCACATTTTCTGTCCTGGCCCTTTTCCACCCTTGCCCTCAAGTCAGCAGCAAGTTCCTAAACACTCAAAGGACTGGATGTTTTAGACTCGGTCTTTCCTTCCTCTCCACAAAGACTATCCTCCTCCTCTAAGCTTTCCCCCTGCTTCCCTCAAAGCCCCAGGAAGCTGCCTGGCCTCAGGGCAGGGAGCAGAAGCCTATTAAGTAGGCACCACCACCTTCTATCGAGACAGCCTCATATGACACCCATGCCCGATGCTACCCTGCCCTTTCCTCACTTGCATCAGAGTCTCATCTCAGGGAAGACACGGTGGGACAGAATTTGCAGAGCAGAGACAGATGTACCATACTGCATGTACTCTGCTGTTAGTTCAGGGTTTCAGGCAACTCCAGCCACACTCTTTTGCACCATCAGTGTATGAGCTTCATTGTGGCCGAGTCAAATGCCTCTGCTCATATCCAGCAGTGGTAATTCAGCAGCAAATGGAAGGAGGAATCCCATTAGTGCTCCCCTTACTGTGCAATGACCTTCGGTTTTCAGGAAAATCATGCTCCAAACTGGGAGAGATCAGCACAACGCAGTGAAAATATCCATTTAGGTGGATATTTCCATTGTGCCATGGCAGCAGGGTGAGTGATGCTTCTTCTCATCCAGGAAGCTGATGCTCCCAACAGATTGTAGTGGTCTTGGCACAGAGTGGGGTCCCCAGAGAAGCAGAGGGGCACCATGAGCCTGCCCATTTGGCTCTGATGGAAATAATCATAGTCCACATGCCCCAGGAAATACAATGAACAGCTATGTCTTTTTGTCTGATCATCTATTTTTTCCAAGAAACAACCTCATACCTCAACATTTAACAGGTCAGCTAGTTTAGAAAGTTAAAATAAATTACAATGGGATTTTTTATATATTTCTCTAGGAGCCAATTAAAATACTGGTTGTCTCATTAATTCCAGTTAGCTCCCCTTAACACATGAGATACTTTGTCTCACACTGCCTGCGTAAAACTGCAAACACATCAGATACTACAATCCCCAGCAGAACTCAGCGGCTCCTTCCAGCACGTGAAATACAGCTCACCCAAGAGAGCTTTAAGAGATGAGCTTTAAGACGTGAATCACAGGTTGATTTAGTGTTTTGGGCTAACTGTTGCTAATAGAACATGAACAGACAGACTTCCCCTGTTATACCACTGTATTATATGTATGTGTGATATACAAGACAAACGTATGCAATGTGTAGGTCAGAATGGAAGTGCCAGGCCTTTGACACACAGAGAATGAGGGAGCAGAGATCCATGTACTACCATATTCAGGCATTAACCCCTATGCTCTAGGAGAGAGAGCAGGCTCTGAACTCTATACATGATGTCAGCTGCTCTCTGCAAGGCCCAACCTCTCTCCATTGGTTTGATAGACATTCAAGTCTGGCAGCTTCAGTGGCATGAATATCCCCCACAGTATCTTCCCTAGGGCAGTATTTCACCTCCCATCACTTTTTGTTAGGTGTGTGTGCACACACATTATCCCCATACCCAAATGCATATCCATATTACTTTTGAGACGACCTCTTAATCTTCTCTGAAGCATTTGGTGAAAGGTCTGCACACAAATGTGATCTGAAGAAACTTTCAAGCCCATACATGGCAGAAGGAAACAGGCTTCTCATTTGGCTGTTAGGTTATACCTTTTAAGTGACCTTTCTCAACTACTGCACTAACTGATCAAATATCTAGATACTTCACATCACTGTCACCAGCAGGTACGATATTTCTTGTAAAGGAGCAGGCTCTTTTAGTCCATCAGCTCCTGAGGTACCTGGCTCCAGCCAGTCAGCAGTTTTCTTGTGTCAGGTGGGTGGCTGTCTGCAGCTTCATGCAGGAGTGATGCTAAGTCCCATGTCCAACATAGTAAGTGCCAAAGTTTTCAAGGCCCAGCTGACAGGCAAGACCTGTCAGCATCCAGTCAGATCACAACAATTTAACAGGGACAGGTTGTACCGAGGATTCAGATGCACAAAGTCTTGCACACAAAAAGAAGCAGCTTAATCAGGCCCTCAAAACATAGTGGATATTCTGTGGGGTCAAAAGTGCTTCAAAGGGTGCTCCAAGAGCACTGTGTTTCTCTGATGTCAATCTCCTCTCCTGTCCTGATAGCCACCCAATAGGACAAGGTAGAGGCAAGTCACAGCGAGATTCCTGCATGGCTTCCTAGGATTTAAACTTGAAGTAGGCTTCAACTGTAGTGAAGAAAAAAGGTGGTGCATTAGGGCACTACCCTGAATGGGAGTGGCAGGAGGGAAAGGACACAGCATCCAGGCACTTACTTGCATATTCCTGTGGTGTCATGGCCTGGTTGATGACACTAGTGAAGGCTCTGATCCACTCCAGCTGGTCAGTCTCTGTCTCACAGGTGAAAAGGTATTCCCGGTCAGGGGTGACAATGGTGATGCCATAGTGCCAAGAGAAGTTGCCCTGTGTCCCTGAAGGCAATCCCTTCTGCACGCTATATCCGTTCTCTCCGCTGCCCACAAATACCTCACCCTTAGCAAATGCGTCCTGCACATTAGGAGGGAAAGACAGTGATTTATGGAATCCCAGAAGAACAAGGAAATCATCACAATGCACCTAAGGACAGGAGGAGAGTGTGTGAGGATTGGGGATGTAGCAGCAAAAAGCTTTGGAGGTGGTCAGGGAATTCAGAAGAGTGGTGAGTCTTTGCTCAAAGGCAGTAGTGAAAAGGAAAAAATAAGGGCATAAATCTCAAGAGGTCTGAGAGAGGAACTGCTGCTCTCATCTCTCTGTGTCACCCTCCCATCACCACCTTTACACCACTGCCCCCCTGTTCCCAGTGCAGGCAGCGAAACAAACACAGAAAACATGTGATGAACTAAACGGGAGGGAAAGGGGAAGACCTGGAGTCAATTCATAGCATCTGGGAAACCTGCAAGCCACCCTCACTGCAGAGCACAGACTGTTTGCACTTTGACCCTGCCCTGAGCACCGGCGGTCACATCTCCCTCTCACCAAAGGATCCTTGAAGTACATGAGCCTTCGGTGATCCAGCGTGAACCAGCGCTTCTTAAAAGCCTCTCTCTGCTGCGAAGGGAAGAGGTGACATGTGTGAGAGGACAGTGCCCTCTGCTGCGAGCAGAGCGAATGGATACCCCAAATACATCCCAACCACTTGAAGCAAGCCCCTGCCTTAACAGCAACCTCCTCCTCGCCCTTTCTGAGCTGAGAGTGGGGGTCAGAATCGGGTTATTCAGTCCCAGCTGCTGTCCCCAACTCCTGAACTTCGATGAAGGACCCCAGAGTTGAGACAGGAGAAATCTGGACACTAAATACCTGTAAGGTCACGCACACACAGACACATGCAGAGAGATCTGTCGCTCTGGGAGAAAGCAGGGATTCTGGCTTCATCTACTTTCACATGTGTCCTTCCCCTTCCTTTTATTCTCCCCTCCCTTGGTGCACACACACTGTTCCCATGGGTGTCTAAAGAGTCAGGGGGGAATGAGGAAACAGCAGGAGAAAAACATTGAAGTAGGGAAAGCCAGTGGTGCTCTGGCAGGTCCCTGTTAAATTTTTTCTACCATAGCAGCTCACCTTGGGCCCAGTCTTCTCCATGTATCCCTCCTTCAAGAAGTTTCTCGTCAGACGATTTTTAATCTGACAAAACGGCAAGAGTAACATTCACTTAGCTGTGCTTCTTTGCTATTCATTTCCCTCCCCCACCCTTCTATTCCCCCAAATTCAGTCACCTTCTAAATTTATATTTCCCAAACTGCCTGGCTAGGCATCACTGCTGCCTCCAAAATGCCCAGAAACAGCAGAGAGCGGCTGTTTTCTGACCACCACAGGCTCTTTTAAAAGCACCTTCTCATCCCTCTGTCTTTACACTGCAATTTCCACTTCCGTACCTGGGGTTATAACAGTAACTAATGAGCTCTTTTATCACATAAGCAGCGGGAGACTCAGCACAGCGCTCCAGTGCTGCCTTACCTCGTTATCGCTGGCAATGGGAAATGCTACCTTCAGGTAATGGAACTGCACAGAGCGGATGGCGTTGAACCAGTCCACCACCTCCTGAGAATGGAACAGGGCAGGACAGAAAACTTAGTCAGAGCAACAGTGAGCCACCTAAATTCACCCAGCCCTGTGTTAACTATAAACACAGCCAGTTCTCCCTCCACAGCATCTCCCTCGCATGCACACAACCAGCACGGCTGCCCCATTCCCCACATGCACAGGCAGCACATCTTCTGTAGAACTCCTCCCACACAAACCAACTCAGCCAGCACTCCTGCCCTGCTCCCTGCAGCAAAACTCTCTCACAGATACACAAACACAAAGCCAGAACCCGCACCGTTACCTACAGCAACTCACACTCACACACCCCATCCTACCCATAGTTCATACTATTTAATATCAGCAGCTCCTCAAAGCACCTCAATGGCTTTGCAGTGTTTGATGCTAAAACCAGATACCTTTCCACTTTCATGGTAGACAAATATATTCCGGGTCTTATTGTCTTTGAGATAGGTGATCTGCAGGCCATTGGGGTTCCCAATCTTCTCTGGCTGGAATGTAGCATTGATGACATCTATTTTAACATTGATTTTGGGTTCTTTAGCCTAAAAAGGGAATGGCATTGTTCATGCATGAGCAATCCTAGATGGGAAGAGACCTGAGCTACTAAGTGGGGGTCAGAGGCCTGACCCAGGAGAAGAACCTTGCACTTGGCCTTGTAAAACATTCTGAGGTTCATATCACCCCACCTCTTGAGCTTGTCCAGGTTCCTCTGGATGGCATGTCCTGCTCCTCCCTACCCTGAGCCATTCCCTCCCTTGTGACAGCATTTTAGCTCTTGTCCCATTCATTTCAGGGAGATGAACCAGCAGAAAAGTAGCCCTCCACAAAACCAACCAGAGAAAAGATTTAGGCCAACTTGGCTCACAGTGGGGTGAGGTTGGTTTCAGGAATGGTGCAGGATTACACATCCAGGCAAATGGATAAGGGTGAAGTGAAAGATCAGTCCTTTTCTCAGTAGTGAGGGAAGCACAAGGGAGGACATGAGGAGAAGCAACTCTGACAGTAGGAAGGGGACCCTTCACCTTAGTGACATGTTTTGTTACCACCCCTGAGCAGGGATGAGCAAGGCAATCTCAGAAACAGGCACAGGAAATCAGAACATCTCTGTGACCCCGCTGCTCTGGGTGGAGTACACACTGAGGTGGGAGTTGACCACCATACTCACATCCTGCTTGGTGAAATACTTCAGACACCCCTCTCTCTCAGACAAGAGGAACTTGCGGGGTAGGAACTGTCCGTTGTCTCGACCTCGCTTCCAAAGGATGCCTTCCTTCACCCCTTGGAGCAGAAAAGCCACTTTTAATAGCATTCCCCCACAGGCATGGTAGGCATCAGAGAACTGCACACAGTCTGGGGCCCAACCATTCCTCTGGGATAAAGCACAGGATGGACTATTGTTGAGAATAAACACTTCAGATGTTTCACCTCTGACTTACAACTAAAGATGGAGATGTCCCCATGTTTGCAGTGTAGATGAACACTCACCAAAAGACATTCCCAGATTCTTCCCACCTCCTAGCCCTGCTCCCACTACTACCTCTGCAGTGTGAGAGATGTCTCCTGTGAACACTAGAGTCCTGGTCCATGCAGACTCTGGTGTGGGACCAGAACTCTTCCCCCTTGACTCTGCAGGCTCTTGGGCTCCGATGCCCTTTGTCACAGGACTCGCAGTGGCATTTCAAGGACAACTGCCATGGTTAGAGGGGGTGGCATGCAGCAGGACAGAAATTCCTTATTGTAGATGTCTGTTTCCACCAAGAACATCAAATGCCTTTGAAAAATGCCAGCTGGTATTTTTAAGCAACCTGTGGCAGTGCCAGCCTATGTTGTCCACCATTTAACACCCCCAAAACTAAGCCCTGTAAGTACCAGTTGGGTTCTCAGGAGTACTTGTGGGATTTGCAACACTGACACCTCATGATGCCCAGAAGTTTCCAGCAAAGGCAACAGGCAGGATGTTTTGATGCTGTGTTCTGCCCTTACCATCGGAATATGGCAGCTGTTTTCCCGGCTCAGTAAATTCTTTGCGTTCGTATTTGGCCCGTATCCACTGTTCTCTCAGCACTCTATGGAGAAAGGTGACAGGTAGCTCAGAAATGAACCAGAGGAATTAGAGGAATAGAGAATTGCCCTTCCCCCTTTTCTTCTGTATGCATCAACTTACTGGCAGTCATTGTAGGTTGGCTGGTAATAGTAAAAAGGGATGTGAGCTTCATATATGGCTTTAGTCACAGCATTCCCATGCTTGGCCAGAAACTGCAGAGTTAGACAGAGAGTTAGTGCCTTGCCTTTGATGCAGACTCATGTTGGACCTTTTCTTTCCTGACCCATAGGGCTAGATGCACATCAAACTCTAATGGAGCATTCTCTTTCCCCTCCACTGCAACATCCCAGCAGTCTGGCTGCAGAAAGGTGAGTCTCAAAGGTCTCATCTACTCTCAGACATTACACTGATTGCACCTGAATCAATAGAGTGCCATAAATGTCACTTCCGTAAGACTGGGTGCACACGCTTTCAGTGGATTTGCTGCCATGCCCCACATCTCCTGGAGATTTCGACATTCCAAAGCTCTTCAGTCCACTTCCAAAGAGAAACAGATTATTTTCCGGAAAATATATTCAGTTCCCTGAAGATTAGTGAGTTGAGGGGGTGTAACAGGGAGAAGTCAAGTTCCCATAAATGCCATTTTTCTCAAGAGATCATAGCCTATCTGGAAACTCTTCTCGAAGAATGGAATTGCCCAAGATTTTCCCCTTGGACTGCTGAAATCAAGAGGAGACATTGACGTTGGATGGTCTTGGCAAGTGGAAAACAAGTAATCTGAAGTGACAGAGACCCTAAACCATAGTAAGAGACATTGCAAGAGCTCTGCATTTGCCATAAAGTAACAGGACATGAGGAGGCACATAAGGCAAGTGTATCCTCCCTCTCCCAGTGGGTTATGAGGAATTATCCCTGATTATCATGAGTAGAAAAGGGACTGATTAAACCAGATGACATTTCAACTCTGTGAGGTCAAAGGGCTAATTTCGCCAGGCCACTGAGTGTACAGCCTAGTGCAAACCACCTGCCATACCCATGGGGATAAAGATCTCACCTGCACCTGAGCATCATCCCAGTAGTCCATCTTCAGGGATTTGACTTTGCTGATGCTAGGGATGTTGCGGTGAATTCCTGAACAGCTGAGGCATATAAAGACACCCAAAGTAGAGGATGCCCAGTCCGGATCTGAGAATATGGAAAAGGGTATAACTAGAAGTGGTGAATATCCCTGGGAGACATGCCTCACCTGACAATGTAGTCCTGAGAAATAGGGAGCTGGTGATCACAGTTTCATCTGAGCTGATTAATTAACACCCAAGGCATGGATGCCAGTCAGGAAAAACCACAGTTATTAGTCCCTCATTCCCTGTTCCAATCACTTTGACTGAATTTTTAATGACCTGTATCTTGAAAAACTCCAAAGTGCTCTGTGAACTCCCTTTGTGTGAAGGACCACTCAGATGAAAATGAAACCACCTCTGGGAAAAGACCTCAGGAGCTGTTTAGTGCACCACAGCAAATCCCTAACAGTATTTAGCTCAGGAAGTGGAAAACAACCTTGAATCTGAAACTCTCCTGGAATAATTAAATAGGGCAAAATGGTACTAATTTGTCCAGTCTTAATTTGGCTTGGGGGGTACACCCCTTTTGGGGCCGTATGATGCGTGTTTTTAGCAGCACTCATAGGACATCAAACTGGGTATTCTTCTGTGAGGGCAAGCCCTGTAAATGAAATTTCCTAGGCAACTGTGGCAGGCTGTCAGTTCAGAGCTGAGTCATGGTGCAGACAATGCCCTACTGAATCATGCCTTCTTTCTGGAGGAGTTAGGATTTCACTGGGAGCTTTCCTGTCAGGTCCTGACTGGGCATGACCTTGATTTGCATTTGAGATCTGACATGACTATAACCCACAGTGCTGCAGCTATGCAGCCCCTGCTAATCCAGCACTCCCACATCCCTATCCTTCTTCCCACCAGTGCTATGGCAGCATCTTCTCCCTCCTCCCTTGCCAACCCACCTCCATGGAGAGGAATTAAATACCTAGAACGATGCCTCCCCTTTCTCTCCACCCCAGGCTGCTGTGCAGTCCAGATAACCAGCACTAAGTGGCTGCCAGCAATCAGCCACAGCTCCCTGCTTCCAACTCTTCCTCCAGCATCCTTCGGGGACTCACCTGGCTTCCCACAGTCTGCGCACAAAGAGTTCTCCGCTCTTTTCCACACTTCCTTCAGGGCCTTCGTGCTCCGCTCGTTTCCTCCAGCCATCACCTCGGAATGGTATCCCTCCAGGCAGGGCAGGACAGGGCCAGGAGGGCAGCTGCCTGCACCTTGTGCACCTGCAGGCCAACCCACTGCGTTCTCCAGGAGAGAAGGAGCCACCAGAGAGACAAGCTCAGGCAGACAGGGGGAAAAGAGGAAGGCAAGAGAAGCCTAATGTTAATGGAAAGAGTACAGAGGCCTGTCGGTGCACCTGAGCCGGCTGAGCACAGGCAGGGGCAAAGAGGCTGGAGGCTGAAGTGCACCCAGACTGTGCGTGAGGAGGAGGAGACCTGCCCCATGGGCGTGGAGGGAAGTGCAGCAATTAACCACAGAACTGGTTTTTCCGCATTTCTGCTGGTGAAAGGACAGGCCAGGAAAAGAGAGCAAGCAGAAAGCAAGCTGATAAAGGAACGCTGGCTGTGGACAAGCGATTGCCAGGCTGTGACAGGACTCCTATCACAACTCGTCATGCTCTATGGGCTGGGGGGGCTGGCTTTGGCTGCCCCCCACAGCACTTCAGAAGCTTCCACTAAAGTCAGCTGGCCACCACACAGGCATTATACCCATTTCTAAGGCGAGAAGACGGGAGCAATAAAGGGTCATGAGCTCCGCCAATGTCACTCTAAGCCATCAGAACACGGCAGTCTTGATGTGCTCACCAACTCATGCCAGTACCTCTCTCCACCACTACAGAAACCACGGCTGTCCAGCCAGATGCTGCGACTTGGATATTCAGTGTCAGTGCCAAGACCCACCTCCACAACTGCTTTCCCTGGATAAGAGGAGCAGCCCATGCCCTCCTAACACCAAGAAATGACAATAGCTTCAAATAAACTCAGAGCTCTATTAAGAATGCTCAGTTGAAGAAGTGCAGATGTTAACTATTCGGGAGAGTGACATTTATTAAAGAGATGTAGATGTAAACCACTCTGGAATGTCAGAACGAGCCTCGGGCTGGGAGATCGGATGCAACACTGCCATGTCCGCACAAGGCAGCGCCACAGAATCTTTTGCTGGGAGGAAGCTGAAGAGGAGTGCAGCCGGAGGCTCGCATGCCTGGAGCAAACCCCGTGCATCCCAGGCCGGAGCTAGGGCCGGGCACAGGCGCATGCGACCTCGGCGGCGCTGCCTGCGCTGTCCCGGCCGGGCCGGGGGGCGGCGGACAGAACGCGCGGCGTTCCGGCGGAAGGGGCGGGCGGCAGCGGCAGCGTGGGACCGCCATGGGCCGCAAGAAGAACAAGAAGGGTCCGGGCAGCCGCGAAGGGCGGCTGGTGGTGACTTTCGACGAGGAGCGGCGGAGGTGAGGCCGGGCGGGCCCCGGGGAGAGAGGCGGGGAGCGGGGAAGGAAGGAAGGAAGGGACCCCCCGGTCGCTAAAAGCCGGGCGGTTCTGTGTTGTCGGCGGCAGGGAGTACCTGACCGGCTTCCACAAGCGGAAGGTGGAGCGGAGGAAGGCGGCGCTGGAGGAGATCAAGCGGAAGCTGAAGGAGGAGCAGAGGAAAATGAAAGAGGAGGTTAGGGAAGGGTCTGGTGTCCCCCCCTGGCCGGGGCGGGCAGTGAGCGGGGCAGGAGGGGCGGGCAGAGGCGCTGCATGACCTGTTTCCATTCCTCAGCGGCACCAGGAGTATCTGAAGATGCTGAGCGAGAGGGAAGAGGCGCTCGGTACGTGCTGGGCCCTCGGTGGGGAGGGAAGTGGCGGTCCGGCAGTCTTGGCTGGGTAATGCGAGCTGGGGCAGGGATGCTCGCACGCTGTCCCACAACCCCTGCTCGATCCTGTCGTGTCCCCCAAACAAGCTGGGCAGCAATCTGAGCGGTGACCTCGCAGCCACTGGCACAGGGGATCAGGGGGGTTGTACAGAAAGGAAGGAGCAGGAGGACATCTCCAAGGCGTCACGAGGTTCCCTCAGGGGGATGAAGGAACTTGCCCTCCAGGCTTGCAGTGCCAAACCCTTCTGCCCTCTATCCCTGCATGCGAAGGCCAGATGTCCCCCTGCCCAGCATAGTGCAGCAGAAACAAGTGAGTTTTCCTTGAAAAATTGGGCACTTTGCAGTGCAGGATTTCTTGTGTTCCCAGAGGAGGCTGATGAACTGGAGCACTTGGTGACATCACGGACAGAGTCTGTGAACATCGACCACCCAAACCACATCGTAACAGTGACCACCATCAGTGACCTGGACCTGTCGGGGGCACGCCAGCTGGGACTGACCAGCCCCATGGTAAAGCCTCTTGCTACCTCTCTGTATCAGCTGTACACACTCCTGAGGCTGGTGAGGTAGGGCTGGTGCTCCATGAGTACACCCAAGGCCTTGCAGCTGGCTGGGAACAGGGAGGAAGGGAGAAACTCATAACTTTTATATTTTCCCACAATTTAAATTGTGCCTCTAAAGAGGAGGAAATGTCCTGTGTGAATAGCTCACTCCAAACCTCCCTGCAATACTTTACTAGTCCAGAGTGACTGTGAGTAAAGGAGAAGTGTTTCTGGACTGGATGGCAACAGTGTAATATTTTAAAAGTTGATACAACACAAGCAACAAGATTTCAGACTTTCCTACCTGGGCTGTCCTCAACCTCTTTCCTGTGTCCTGTTAGGAAATATTGCTGTTAGCATGAGGAGGGATTTCTCTCTCCATAGTCCTGTGCTTGGACCACAAATAACGAAACCATTCAGTTCTGGTTGTGGTCACTTTTATTCTTAAAATACATTGTAACTAAGATCTTGTATTTGTTTCATAGAGACTCTCAGGTACTGGTTGTGCTTACATTTGTAAAGTCATCTAATCTGAAAATCCACTCAAAGAGGTCTTGATAGTAGTTTAAGAGAAAGCTGAGACTTTTGGTTCATAGTTTAAACTTCAATCACATGGTCATTAAGATCATGCTGAATTTTTTGGATCTTGGGGTGGATTACTGTAGGACATGTCTCTGGTTGTGCCTTTCTTTGGGACTGCAGTAGGAAACCTTGACAGCTGGACAGCGAGGGGTGTGGAGAACTAAAGAAGTCTTCATCTGTGACTAGTTAGTTCACAAAACAGGAAACCGAGAAGGCAGTGGAAACGCCAGAATCATAAAAGTGCTTTCTTTTTAAGGGAAAATCTGATGGCTCTGAAGAAGAGAAAGAGGAAGCAGCGGTGAACAAGCCTGTAAGGACAATGCCCAAGAAGTCCAGAAACCCCTTCCTTTCTGAAAAGTACGTACAGATTCCTTCAGGCTTTGCTCTGGCATGGGAATGTTGGGGTGCGGGGTGCGGTGCTGCCGGGCGGGGCCGGCAGGGGGCAGTGGCGGAGCGCAGCCCGCACGCCCCGCGCCCACGCCGCTCCCGCCGCTCCGGTGACCGAGCGGGAGGAGAGTGGGAGGAGGGTGGGCTTCGTCCTCACCTCTCACCCAGTCCTTCATCGCAGCACATTCTGCAGTGTGCAGAGCTTGTCCCTAGGGTTGAAGGTCAGAAGATCCTGAAGCTGAAAGCTCAGGCGTTCTCCACATTTGTCAGTGTCCAGGTTTTACAGCTGCTTTCGGGATGTGGAGGGTTGCTTTAACTCTGTAGTGTCTGGGCAGCACAATGCTAACAAAATTAATTTTGGTTCTAAAGGCACATGAAGACTTTCAGATTTGCCTCACAGCTTGGAGTCCTTCTAGGACTTGCTATGTCTGGCATCCATTCCTGCTGGGCCACACAGAACTCTTCAGCTATTGTTGTGGTGTCGCCTTGCTTCTGCAGGCTTCAGTCCCCAAACATTTTTCTCTTTCTGCCCTGCACAGAATCTCTTCTCTTACTGCCACGCTGCACATGCATAGCAAGAAAAAGACAAAAGGAAAGAGATCCCAACGTGGGCAAGGCCCACGTAAGAAAATCCAGAAGTCCAGCACGGGGCGAACCACCAAGACTCAGCGACGGAGGCTGACTGGCAAAATGGGCCATGACCAAGATTAACAGAGAAACTAATGTTCAGGCCACCAGCTGGGACAGTGCTCCACATCTGGCCTGCTGCTCTTCGGGACCCAGTCATTGTGGGCAAGCGCCTTGTTTACTTGGCATTCTGCCTAGCAGTGAGCCCAGTCCAGCCTTTCGGTAGCCTCCTGAGCACTGGCCAGGGTGACTAGACACTTTACTCACTTGTTTTTCTGTGATCTCCAGCTAAGTGTCTGGGTGCCACACAATCTCTTAAAAACTTCTGAAGGTCACGTTCTCTCTTTGGCATAACCCTTCTGTCCTTGGGCCCCCCCTTTCAGAGCTGATACTTGGCTTTATCAAGGAAGAGGATCTGGGGCAGAGTGCAACAGGCACATCATTGTCAGGGCAGTTTGAGAGACTTGGGAGAGCTCTGTTTGCACTCCTGCCTCAGTGCCCTGTCATTTCTGCTGTGCAGTAAATCCTCTTCCCATGGAGACATGGTGTCATCTTGTCTCATGTGTTTCTTCATCTCACAACACAGTGCCACATCTGAATGCAGGGATACTTTTTGTTTGGTACTTGTGCCAGGTGAAATTGGGTAACTTTGTGAATAAATTTAAAGTGATTTTTCTAAGAAAAAACAATCTGTGACTTACTTGAAGTTTAACAGGAGCTGTGCTAAGACCAGTACCAACTGGAAAGAGGGGGAGATAATTCCTGGTGCTTAAAGGATATTGAAATCCACTGGTGCTTGGAAAATGGAATAGCTAGGAGCTATTTCTGTGGCAAGGCAGAGCCAGCTAGAGCAGGAATGGCTGATTCCATTGTCTGCTGAATATACCGATCGTAACTGCGATAGCTCAGGGGAGTATGAAATGCCCTAATGCCCTTGCTCTGTGTGTGTGGCCCTCTCCGGGGTGGGAGTGGCAGAGGCTGCCCTTGCCCTTTACCTCAGGGTTGCTGCAGTTATTAGCAGCTAATTGCCTTTCTTCTTAGGACTTCAGTGTATGTTTTTTAGTGCGGTTAACCTCGGCAGGGGGGAGAAAAAAAACTGTGTGTGGTTGGGATTTAGGAGTACTGGTGGCAAAACTGTGAGTGACTCCTCTGAGGAGGAGAGTGAGCCCAGGCAGCAAGCTGGCCTCTGTCCTGAAGTATCCTGGAGTATTCTGCCTCTGCCAGCCAGGCCTCCTCCCATGCCATGTGTGCACTGGAAAGGAAATGACAAAGAAAGAAAAGGCCTATGTGTCCAAAACCCACACCAGAAAAATTTGCAACCCAGCAATGGGCAAGTGAATAGATTCCTCATGCCAGAAATGGGAGGGAAAAGAGCAAAGCAGTGCCTGAGGCTGCATGGAGGAACATCAGAACAGTGCTGATGGCCACCAGCCGCTAAAGAGAATGGCTGCAGCCTGATGTATCTCTTCATGGTTTCTTATGGGGTGTGCACACAGAGTTAAGGGGGAGGGTGTGGTCTCAACACCGACAGCAGCAGCGCAGTTTGCTAGGGTTCTGGAGGGAAGCGGGTGATACCCGTGCTTGTGGTGAGGAATGGGGTCCTCTTGCACTTCCCTTTCCCTTCTGAAGGTAACTGCTGGGGAAGTGGATGCTGTTATCACTGGTGCCTCGTACTCTTGGATTCAGAGTCCCACCCTGAGCTGAGTTCTTGGGCACTAACATTGAATAAACTCAGTCATATTATTAAGGTGTGTGTGTGTGGTTTTCTCACCTCCAAAACAGTTCCCAAATGCTGCTGTACAGGCCACTCCAGAAAGGTCATGGGATTTCATGGGTCACTTTACCTATCCACCTGTCTCACCTGGGGTTCTTGGGTGTTTCCAAAACGCAACACAGATAAGGCCAAAAGTGTGATGCTGAACTGGATCTCAGCCAAAGTATCCAAGAGGTACCGTGTGTGGAGCATGAATTATTTCTTGTTCTGGTTTGGGAATTACATGCTCCACAGCATTCTGTACGTGGTGTGTTTGAGAGGGATGAAGGGGGGAAGTTCTGTTTGGAGAGGTGTATCCCACCAAAGGGACTACAGCTCAAAGCCAGAGGACTGGGTGACACTCTTGGTCTGGATATAGCAGCTTTCCTTTCTCTCCAGCACATAGTGCCTTGTGGGGTGACCATGGACAGAAGGTGACCTGTGTGCTTCCTCCCAAGGAGTTTGCTCTGGAGCTGGGATGGCCACTGTAAAGGAAATGTACTATCTGAGAATCTGCTGGAGTGGGGAGTGTGGAATGTGGATCAGTTGCCTTCCTCAGCCGGTAGGCAGCCTGGCATGGTAGCTGGGACAGAGCTGGGTGACCTCATTGTGTTCCAGATGAGGTGTTAAGAGTGACTTCAGTTTTTGTCATTTTGCTGCCAGGTGATCTGGAAGAATCTCATTTTTAGTTTGCTGTTTCCCTGGCCTAATAACATTTTTGAGCCTTTGTCAAGTGTCAGCTGAAATCTCCAACAGCCTCTTCCATGCTCTGAAATCTTTCAGTTCCTGCTAGAAAACAAGTTTTCAAATTCAAAAAAAGCAAATAAGTGTATGGAAAAACTGAGAACAGAACTGTTAAATCCTATACAGCATTAACAATCAGGATTGTTCACTACACTATCGATTTCTCCATTTGATTGATTAAAGCTTTATGTTGTAATGTGAATTACTGACTCAGCCCTAGCCTGCTGTTTTTGTTATGCACAGGGTGTACAGTCAAGCTACCCCCAGATATATTGAAATGAGGATGTGAATTTTCACCCACAACTAAGTGAGTTAAGTGTTTGCCAGAAACATCACAGTTCATACCAGACTCTGGCTTGAAATTCCTGTTTGCTGCTTCTACTTATTTTCAAGATGGATTTGAGCATTTAGGGGTTTTTCCCCCCTTAGCTGCTCAGGAGGAGGCTGCTCCCAAATGTAAGATACTTGCAAAATGTAAGGTACTTGCAAAAATCAACATGCTAGTGCAGCTGCTGCTCTGTAAAGGAAAAGCAGAGACCAGCAGCTCCCTGTGAACCCCCTTTTCCACAGGCATTTCACGCGTGGCTCTGCAGCTAGGTCACCTCAGGCACCTGTGCATTGCTGTGCACATGCCCCAGGCTCGCACAGAGACGCAGGGCTTTGACATGGGCTGCCACACTGGAGTTGCCATGCATGATGGCTTTCGCTGGCTAGACTGTGATTCCGCACACATGCACATGCAAAAATATAATTGGGATTACAGAGGATCAAAAGCAGACTGTGAGCCAAAAAGATCAGAGAGCTGGGGGGAAACTGGAGCGCAGCAAAAACGAGGAATGGTTGCAGTGTGTGCATGAGCTGTGTGATAATCAGTGCTCTGTAGTTATTGCTTTTGTAGTGTATCAAGCTCAAGGCTGTACTCAGTACAGTCACACTGCTGCTTCCAGCATTGTGTTCCAGAAATGAACTCGAGGAAAAAAGTTACTGGGAGAGTGACAAGAACTTCTGGGGACTGAAAGGAAGCTGAATAATGGGTTGTGTGGGGTAGATAGATTTGAAGAGTGGATTGCAGACTGCCCTTAATGAATAAACAAAAAGCGAAATTGAATTTTTTGTAACTCTCACCAGCATCGGGAAGAGAAGGAATTTGAATTGTAGGAGCAGTGGAGGATGTTAAGGGCATTCTGCTAGAAATAGCAAGGATCAGGCAGGGCTTGTGCTTGGTAGGTAAAGCCCACGTTAGACAGATCTCTCTGAGCGGTGTGGGTAGGCATGACCCCCTGTCGGAGCTGTGCGGGGACACGGTGGCATCTCTCTCTCAGTGCTCGCGGATAAGCCCGCTGCTTTGGCCTCTGTTTCGACTTCGGGCTGGCTAACTCCTAGGGTGCTGCCTCCGGGGCAGCCCCTAGGTAGGCGGTGAGGCAGTCCGTGGGGAGCTGGGGCCGAGCCGCAGCCCGGTGTCGGTGTCGGTGCCGGTGCCGCTGCCCGGACCCTGCCCAGCCCCCGGCCCCGCCGCTCGCCCGCCCGCCCGCCCGCCCGCGGCACGTGGGAGCCCGCGCCCGTGGGCGCCATGGCCGCGCGCCGCCGCCGACCACTCAGGGCGCGGTATTCAAATCGCTGCCCGGCGACGGCCAATCAGAGCGGAGGGGGCGGGGCCTCGCTCCCCGCGGTTCCCACGGCCAGCTTCATTGAGGGGGGAGCTCGGCGGGCGGCGCGGTGCTGGGAGCCGTGGGGATACTGAGGTACTGGGGGCACTGGGAGGCACTGGGAGCGCTGGGAGCGCTGAGCATGGCCGGCTGCATGCGTGCCAGAGGCCTTGGGGTCACAGCGTTTTCCTGCCAGGAGGCCCCCAGGGATGTGGGGAGCAATGATTTGCCCATCAGGCAGTGGGGTATCACGGGCTGCAGCCACGGGTGGCAGTCCATGGGCAGTGGTGGGCAGCGATGTTGGCGTGTTTCGTGCTGCACCCCTGGCAGGGGTGTGCTTAGGCTCCTGTCAAGCATTTCGTGTGAACAAGTCAAGCAGACATGCCCCAGTGTGAGGAAGGATGCTGCAAGGCTGGCACCTAGTGCAACTTGCTGTACTGAAAATGAGTGCACTGACAAAAATTATAGCTTTGTTTTTGACTATATTGACGTTTGGCCTTGGTTGTTTTGGGGAGCAGCCATAGCTTTGATCAGCTGCTCTGGCTCAAGTGTCCACGTTTAGGGCACCAGTGGCATCTTCACTTCTCAGATGCCAGTCTGATTTCCTGTCCTTCTGTTGGTGCCTCCTCCAGGCAAATTAGGCAGAACCCTCCCAGTTCAGATCACATCCTCAAATCCAAAGACTCCCTGCAGGACTGAGGAGGTGATGGTGGGCAAGATACTTGCAAAAAAAGAAGTGGTGGATCTCAGCTGTCATGCTAGCAGTTCTTGTTGCCTTTCACAGTTTCGCAACTGTCTGTCCTACAGATCTCAAAATTTTAGCAGGATTTACAAGTTTAGGAAGAGTCTCAGTGGGTTTCCAAATTTCTTAAGCTGCTTAGAGCCATCCCTTTATGAGCAACATAATTAAGAAGAAAGGTTTCCGTTTTGTGCCTTTTAAGAGAGGAAGAACATTTCCATCAAACAAAGTAGAAGGACATGTGCATCATTCCCCCTGTTTGCAAGGACTCCCAAACTGGAGGGTGTCAGCAGTAATTTCAAGGTGCAGTACCCCTTCTAAAAGATGTTCCTGCTAGAGCACACTCTTTATTATCTATATTTATATGGATCACCTTGTACCCGGGTTCCCTTTGATTCCAGTATTGACATTTGGGAGCAGCAAACTTCAGTCTGAAATAACATTCCTGCTTCCACAGCTTCTGCTGCTGCTGTTCCTTCCTCCTTTTTCTCCTGGCTGGCCCCTGCCAGTAGCCCATCAGCTGAAGATCTTCATCCCTGCTATGCACAATGTCTGGTTCAGTGGATGACGTGCCTTGCATGAACTTTGAAGCCAACATATTTGCAAAGAGCCTGTGCCAGCACTGTTTCCGAGCCGCAGGGGCTCACCAGCATGCTATCCAGGTGAGCTCCTCCATCCCACCTGCAGGCTATGGATACCTCATTAAGGGCCCCTTTGTTCTATACTGGGACTCCACCTGCCTTTCTAGAGATAGAAATCCCTAGGACAAAGGCTCAGCCAGGATTTCCAGATGTTTTGGGGGGGAAAACCTCTATGGGCAGAGAGTCTTTCCAGGCATAGGAATGCTTAATTTAACTGTGCCAGACAAAGCTGGGAGCCAAGCTTAACAGGGAAGTGCTGGACACTGGATATGTGGAGCTTGATAGACTCTGGAAGGGAAAGCAGGGGTGTCACAGATGCAAAGCTACAAGGAGGGAATTGGAGACTGGCAGAGCAGGGACCTACCCTGCATTAATCTCTGCTTGATGCTTGCTGGCATTTACAGCTTTGCCTCACCTTAAATATGGTCCTGGTTGATTCCCTGTGGCCTCAGCTGTTGGCTTGGGGCCAGGGCTCAGTCCAGTCACTGAGGCAGCTTCAGCAAGCTGTTCCCAGAGGAGAAGGCAGGAGAGGGATACATCTCATGGAGTTTTGGGCTCCAGATACCTCGACCCAACACGATCCTGTGGGACAGGGCTGGACGCACAAGCTACTTGGCTGTCTCCAACTGGGCGACAGCTGGTTTCATGTTCACAGAGGGTTTCGTGTTGTTTGACGTCCTCCAGGAGCGACTGGCCAGGGATGATGAAATAGTAATGAGCCTCCCTCTCTCTTTCTCGCCCTCTCCCCCTCTCCTCCTGGCCTGGGGCCCTCTAAGGTTACCTCAGCCCTTCACCCTCGATCTGCTCAGAGCTGTCACCTCTGAGCGAATCCTGGTGCGGGCGAGACGCTGGAGGGAAGGCGGCTCAGACAGCCGGCTCCCCGGAGCCTCCCTCGCTGCTGCTCGTAAGCCCCGCAGGTAACGGGGGCCAGGGAGGATGCTGAGACGCCTACAAGGCCTGACAAAGAGAGGCAGAGGCTGGGACTACAGCCTTTTCTGCAAAAATCTTCCCTCCTCTTGGCTCAACTGCCTCCCCCTGAGCTATCCTGCTGGTGAGGGAGAACGGCTACGAGCAGCATCAGTGTCAACGTGAGGGGGCAATTTCCCTGAACCCTCATCCACACTTGCAGTCTTTGGGATGTCTGCAGCATTCAGCACCAAATAGGAGCATGCTGGGTCTCTCTGGCCTCTTGACATAGGAGAAAAATCTCAACGGTGGGCTGGGAGAGATATCGAGAGTCCCGGAGGCCAGGCTGCTCTCGGAGAAGGTGGAAGAAGCAGGCAGCCTTTCCAAGGGGCAGCCTTCATCCTCATCCTTGGCACACAGACAGCACTATTGCACCCCTTCTTCCTCGCAGGGCCATGCCACGGAGGTCACAGGGCGCAATGCCTGCAGCGATGCGGCCCCAGGAGAGCCCTGGGACTCCCTCCATATTTTAGCCCCGCAGTGCGAGGTGTTCGTGTGCGTGGGCCCGGCGGAGGACACAGAGCGGTGAGTACCAGCAGGAGCCCTGCTGCTCCAAAAGGCCCCTTCGGAGGGAAGAACCCAGGAGGGGGAGCGGGAAGCCAAGCAGGGGGAAATCAGCTGCCTTTTCCCTGATGCTCTGCACACTGTTGCCTGGGAAAAAGGACTGAGAAACCCCCATGCGATGCCATGCCCTCTAACCATTCCTCTGCGCTGTCACTGGAGAGGTCAGGGGGCCCCTGAAAGAGTCTCCTTCATCCTCACTCCCTCCAGAGCAAGGCTGGTGGTCTCAGGACGGGCTCTGCCAGCCTCTGCCCATCCAGTAGAGAGTGAGTCAGTGTTGCTTGGGCTGCCAGTGCTGTCACTCACCCCTGAGCTCTGCGGGCTGTGCTGACCACCAGCTGTCCTCTCTCCCTGCCCCACAGCTGGCACGAGAGCAGGCGATATCCCCCACTCAGCCCCGGAGCTGAGGGTGAGCACAGAGAAACTGGCACCGACCCCAGCGCCTGTGCCGAAGCCAACTCCACGCTTGCCAGGGTGAGATGGGGATCTCTTGTGGTTTGGGTTATCTTGGTCTCCCCAGCCCCCTTGGCCCTTCAATGCCACTTTTGCTGGGCCCATTCAGCAGGTTCCTGGGCACACAAACACATTGAATTTGCCCCTCTGGCTCTCCTGCCTTGGGCAGATGGAAGAAGGAGCCCATCATGTGCAGGGAGGTGGATTTGATGATCTTTATGGATCCCTTAAAACTTGAGATATTCTATGATTCTAAGGTCGTGAGATGAAAGAGGGGTTCAGCTGAGACTCTCAGTCCCCAGAAAGGAGGCTCTCCCAGTAAAGAGCTCATGAGATTTGTTCTTGGATATTCCCATGTGGACTTCCCTATGTTGTTTCTTGCCATCGTTGGTCTTGGGATCATCTTATACTCACACAGCTCTTCTTCTGGTTTCTTTTTACCAGCAGCTTTGGGCTGAACAGGGTATAAGTTTTCATATATATTCTTCCTTCCTTCCAGCCCACACAAGCTGCTAGTCCCCATTGCAGAGATCTGCCCTTTCTTGTCTCCCAGGAAGGGGAAATGACCCGGTTGTGGGACAACACTTTGGGATCGGGCAAACGGGACATGATGAGCTACTTGGGCCATAAGGAGGAGGTGCGGTCACAAGCCCCACAGGCAGACAGACCCAGGTGGGCTCAGACTGTTCCCTCTGGATCCTGGGTGAGAACTGAAGCCCAGGGCTTTGGGAAAGAAATTTGTCTGCTGAAAGCAGGTACTCTTGGTTTGCTCCTGTGTGAGATCCTGCTTCTGGTTTGCTTTCCACCCAGGGGGTCTCTGAGGTTCAAGGCAGATCTCTATTTAGATTTAGCATCTCTTTATCTAATTCCGGTCCCAGGAAGTGTTCAGCACATCCATGGGCACTATGTGAGAGTCCATCTCAGTGTGCGCTGACCGTGAACTGTGGGCATCTCGGGTGTTCTCTATCTGCATGGTTTGGCATGCCCTGGGCTCGCAGTGCTGTGTTCCAGTGCTCCCACCCTTCCTCGAGGGAGTCTGGGTTTTATCTCTGCCCTCCTGGACCATTTCTAGCTCTCCTCCGAAGACCTGCTTTGCCGTGGACGTGGTGGCATCCCGCGTCGCTCGCGCCTCCCCCAGTAACGGCCTTCTCCCCGTCCCAGAGCACCGTCCTGCCGGCCAGAAGCCTGAGGAGAGCTGGCCAAAGCACCGAAAAACTGACCCTCCCTGGGCATCCACCCTGCCGCGTGCCCCAGCTGGCTCCCCGCCGGCCCGCAGTGACCCGCTGGGTGGCTCTGGGTACCTCTCTGGCCCACGGGCTCGGGAGCCCCACAGGCACTCCGGCAGCGGGGGTGCGGAGGGGCGGCATGGGCTGGAGAGGCAGGAGTACACGGTGCTGGCAGACCTGCCCAAGCCCAAGCGCCTCAGCCAGCGCGATGCTGTTGACCGCTATGGTTCCCGGACACTCAGCCCTGGCCGAGTGGAGGTGGAGAGGATATTTGGATGCGAACGCAGGTGAGAATCAACATGACTCCATGCTGGTCAGAGGCAGGGGATTGCCCTTCTGTGCTGTTGGGGGGCCCCACCTCTGAATCGCTGTGCTCCAAGGGGAAGGCAGGGCTGGATGGCAGAGCTCAGCTTTCAGCTGTGCTTAAATTTCCCTCAAAGCAAGGGTTGGGTTTAGGCTCAGAGCCTTCTCCATTGTGGCACACAGGCAGCTGAGGCTGTTGGAAAGGTAGAGCCAAGCTGCACTGCTGGAAGGGAACAGCCCACCTTCCTCATCGTCACAGCCACCTGGAAGCTGCAGGACATGCTACAAAGCAGGGCTCCCCACAGTAAAAGGGGGAGGAAAGAGGTGTTCCCCAGTCCCACCATCAACAGCTCCCCAGGGATTCCACATTCACTGCAGGAGGCACTCAGGAAATGATGGAGGATGCCAAAAAGTACCCAGTAAATGTTTAGGCTTTAGATGGAGGAGCAAGTGCAGCTCCAGCACTGGTAGCACAGGACAGGAGGGGACATAAAGAGGGACCAGGGAAGTATCCTGGGCAAGTGGGTTGTATGTAAAGATGGAGGGAACCTTGAGGAATAGTGTGAAGAAGACATGGGTGAGGCAGCAGGATGTGAAAGCTGAGGTGGTTGACGGGGACAGGGACAGGTTATGGCACACAGTGTCTGGGGCAGGTGGAAGTCTGTGGGGTCAGGTTAAGGTGGAGCAGGGTTTGCAGGGGCTCTGTTTCCAAGTTGAGCAGGGTGGCAGCTGGACCAACTGTGTGTGCCCACAGGAAATCAGAGACGCTGGAGGCCTTCCAGGCTCTGGAGGAGGGCCGTGTGGACCGGCTCGATGGCAAGACGCCGGTGCCACCCAGCAAAGGCCACCTAACTCGGAGGCGGTCCAGCCCCAACCTGCCCAGGGAGGTGAGGCTTGGCTGCACAGCAGGACCTCATCCCAACTCTCCAAGCTGAGTTGCTTTTTCCTGCCACATTTTCCTCTACTTCTGCCACACGCTTGTCTTATTCCCCTTCTCCCTCTTCCCTCTAATCCCAGCTCTCCCTCTGTCATGGACTGGGACCCTTGGCTCTTAAATTACAGCAGCCCTTTCACCCTTTGGGTGCAAGAGGCTTCTCTGCTGTGTGGACTAGCTCCAGTATGGAAAGCAACTGCTCTCAGGGGAGCCATTTAACCAAATCACCTGCCAGCCCTAATGCCATCTTGTTCTGCTCATTGGCCCTTCTTTTTAAAGAGGACTCCCTGCTCTCTCTCCCCTGTGACCCAGGGTCAGCGACTCTCCTGGCAGCTTGAGCAGCGCAGCAGAGACCCCAAGGAGCCCCGGCGTTCCCCCAGCCCAGCTCAGCACCCCGAGAAGGCCAGCAGGACCCGGGGGGACTCCCCACGCCCTGCCAGCCCCAGCTGGCTGCTGGAGAGAGGCGGCCGGAGCCCACGCTCTGCAAGCCCAGCCCGCAGGTCAGAGAGGAGAGCAGGGGAGCCCGTGACCCCTCCCTATCGTGCTGAGAAAAGCTGGAGAAGCCGAGGGGAGCCTGTCCGCCCCCCAAACTCAGAGAGGGGCCGAGCCACCTGGCAAGCTGGGAGTATACGGCAAGCACTGGAGAAGAAGAGCCGAGGGGATTCCCTGCACCCCACAGGTGCTGGGAGGGGCTCAGATAACGTCAGGCTGAGCCGGGCAGGGCCATCACCACGGGCCCTCAGTCCTGGGAGACGTACGGAGAGCACAAGGAAAAGCCAAAAGGAGATCTCCCCTCCCACCTTGGTGCAGGGCACAGAGAGGCAACGAGTGAAGTCAGGGGAGCTGCTGCACCTCGCAGGGCCCAGGAAGCCATCTGAATGCAGCTGGCAGAGCCTCCGGGAAAAGCTGACATCCTCCCAACCCAGAAAGGGCACCAGCAATGACAGGAAAGGCCGAGGCAAGCCCCTGCGCCCCATGAGCCCAACACGACCACTGGAGCAGGACTGGAGGGGCCGGGGGGATGCCCACCAAACACAGGTGTGGGAGAAGGACTGGAAGCGCCAAGAGATGCCCGTGTGCCATGCAGATGTGATGCACCAGCTGGAAAGGGACTGGAAAAACCCTGCTAGATGTCTGGATGTGGGACTGCGGTCAGATGACACCTGGAAAAGGTCTGAGAGTCCAGCACAACATTTGGAGGAGGACTGGAAGGGTCCCGAGCACACACGAGATGCACACAACCCTGAGAAGCCATTGGAAAATGACTGGGGGAACAAGAATCTTCTCATTTACCATGTGAGTAGGGCAGGAGCCAGAGGTGATGGGAACCCTGCAAGGCCTAGAACTGGCAAGCACACACTGGGTGGGTCCCCTGGGTTGCAATTCTGTGCACCCTGATTCCCTCGGATCCTCTGCTTCTCCAGGGAAACTGCTGCTTGCCTGGCACTGGGAGGAGGGGAGATGCTTTCTTCCCTGGCCCACGCCAGGAGACGGGTGCTCAGATCTGAGAAACTGAGGTGAGGATTAAACCCCAATGGCTTCAGCTCCTGCTTTCTCCCCTGCAGCCCCAGCTAGGTGGAAGCTCCTTCCCACCGCAAAGCAGCACTGGCTCCTCAGGAAGCCCGCAGCCACTTTTGAATGCCAGTAAGAAGCGCAACAAGGTAGGGGCCCTGGGAACTATGAGGAAGGGCAGCTGCCCTTCTCTGGTGGTCACTGTGGGCAGGACCTGGGTCTCCAGCACTTGACCTGAGCAGGTTCAGCATGGTGCTGCCTTCCCGTGATGTCCTGAATGCCGTGCTCACTTAAGCTCCCCTTCACTTTGCCCTTCACCCATTTCTCAAGTGGGGAAACTGAGGCACTGAGCCTTTTTATAAAGCCAGAGAAGGGCAAACCCAGGACTAAAATCTCAGTATAGCTGCTTTCCTTTGTGTTATTATTGGCCAGCGCTGGATGGCACGGAGGGTTTTATGGGGATGAAGTAGGCTTTAGTGGCATGAAAGAAGATACAGCGTGTTGTGTTGGTATTCCTGTGAAATGGCATTGCAGCAGCTTTGGAAGGCTGCAGAAAGTATCCCAGGAGCCCATGTAGCTGGCAGCTGCACACAAGTTCCTGCCTCTGTCCCCCTCAGTGCACATGAGTCACCCTGGCCAGGTCATCCTCTGCTAGGACCTGGCTTTGTTCTTTACACAAGGACAAACTGCAGCCAGGAAAGAGGCTGTCAAAGGCCTCTGAAACTCAAAACGGGTGACATCCTTTCCCTCAGTTCCCTGCATCAGGCCAGAGAGGAGCCCAAAGCCTTGAACTCACCCTGTACAACTGGGCCAGATCACCCCTCCTGTGCCAGATTTCTTCAGCACTGAGCTCCCTTTGTCTTGCAGCAAGAAGCATCACCTCGGTGTGATTGCACAGTAGAGCCTGGCATTTTGTGATGTGCAGCCCCTCTCCCCTTTTCCTTTGGGACTCTCTCTAGCAATTCCCTTTGCTGAGGCCAGCTGGCATGGCTTTCCAGGGACACCAGAAGTCTCCCCATGATCTCCTACCACCCCTGCCACGAGCCCAGAGAGGCTCAGTTGGTTGGATAAAACCGAGCAGCCCCAGGAGCCAAGGCGAGGACTTCGCTGTGTGCACTGCTGAAAATCCCTGCCAGCGAAAAATCCCAGCCTGAGATCAAACCCTGCCTGGGGAAGGGCTGGGCTCCTGGCAGTCCCTTCCCGGGGCAGCAGCGGCTCAGCCCGTCCCTCCCAGGGCTTCACCTTTCCCAGGCCAGCAGGGCGGGAAGGGGACACGGCTCAGCCCCAGCATCGCCCCCATCCCATCCCGTCCCGTCCCGTCCCCATCCCGTCCCGTCCCGTCCCCACCGCCCCGGGGCCGCCGCCCCTTTCCGTGCGGACCGGCGGCCTCGCCCGCCCCGGCGGCTCCATTGGCTGCGGGCGGCCGGGGCGGTGGCAGCGGCTGCCATTGGCCTGCCCGGGTCCTCCCAGGAAGTTCTTGGGGGAGGAAAGAAAAGTTTTTTGGAGTGGTTTTCTTTTTTCCCCCCTCCTTTCCTTTTCCTTTTTTTTTCTTTCAAAAGAAAAAAAAAAAAAAAAAAAGGAAAGAGGCGCGCGGGTATCGCGGGGCGGGCGGCGGAGCGGGCATGGTGGGGCCGCGGAAGCCTCCTGGGCGCTGAAGCCGCCCCGCCGCCCTGGCTGCCAGCGCCCGGCCCCGCCGCTACCCCGGCCCCGGCCCCGGTCCCGGTCCCGGCCCCGCCGGCCGCGGCGCCCCCGCCATGACGGTGAGTTGGGACTTGGGGTTCGGGGCTTGGCGGGCGGTGATCGCGGGGACTCCTCCGGAGCCCGGGGGACAGCCCGAGGCTGGGAGGGGGCGGGGGACCCCAGCTGTCAGCCGCCGCCTCCGGGGGTCCCTCCGCTCCGGGGGTCTCTGGAGCCGCCGCTCCCTGCGGGACTCCGGCCCCGGGACTCCGGCGCCGGGACTCGAGGCTGTGGCGGTTCTTTCTTGGCTTCCTTCCCCATCACCGCCGGGGTCCCCCCAGGGCTCCCCGTGGCCGTTTCGGCCCCGGTGGACACCACCTCACCCCGGTAAGCGTGAGGGTGGACCGGGCTGAGGCCAGACCAGCTCACTGCACCGATGACCGCAGTCGGATGCGAAATTAGTGTCCCCTCGGGCGTGGGGAGCTCCTGCTCTCTGTGGGAAACAGATGCGGTTGGGGCAGGGAGCATCCCGCCCCTGGGGCGAACCTTCCCTGGCACAGGCGGCTGCCGGCCGCGAGCGGGGTAATTAATGGAGGTGACAGGCTGGGCTGCGCCCGCCGGCGCTTCGCACGGGGGCGGTGGAAAAGGGAGAGCCCTCGCCCGCTGGCTCTTCTCACTGCACGTGTAGGTTCGGGAGCTGCATGTGTGCTCCAGCCCGGGAGTGATATTGCTTTCAGAAAAGTGAGCTGGAGCGGTTTTGCTTTGTGTTTTGGCCTGGGGCCCACGCCTTGTGAAGCGGGTTCCCTTTTTAGAGGAGAGGAGACATTGTGCTTTCCGGGAGGCTTGAGAGCCCCTTGCACCATCTCCCGGAGGTGAGAGGAAGTGGTGCCCCAGAATCTGCAGTGCTGAGGAGCTTTCGGGAAGAGAAGGAGGCACGGTGATGACAGAGGCTGGTGATGAAAGGACACACCTGACCATCCTGCTCGAACACTGAGCTTTCTCAGCCTTCCGCAGCCTCTTCTCCTCCACTTCTCCGTCCTGGCGCCTCAGTACCACCCAGGAGCAATTCCTTTGCTCCCACCCTATCCCCTTTTCCTTCTTTGGTGTTTACATTCTTCGGATACTTACCGACTGTTATCACCTTCCATGTAGCCCTTCTTCAACCAGAGCAGGCAGCTGCCGCTCCTTAACCTGCTGCTGCAAGCCAGTCTTTCCAGATATCACCCATGTCCCCAACTGCCTGAGACCCCCTCTAGTGCCTCTACCTGGCCAGCTGTGGAGCTGAACATAAAACTCTGATGGGTGTGGGTGCAACTGGGCAAAATCACTGCCGCCACCTCCCAAGGCCATCCACAGCCCCGAGCTGCAGGGCCATGCATTTTGCCGGGGGGTGCATCCTGCCACATCATTGCGGCTCCGGCACCCGGATCTCTCCCAGCAGCTCGGCTTTCCTGGATGTTTCCTCCTCCCACTGCTGGGCCGTTTCCTCTGGATGAGGGGTTCTATTTGAGCCCCGAGCTCTTCTCTGACGGTATCCTGAGTTTTTTATGCTGGGTGAGGGAACTGAATTTGGTTGTGGGGAAAAGAAGAAAAGTGGCTTTAAGCACTTCGTGTATCAACTGAGGCCTCAGCTTACGGCACTGACCCCATTATGACAAGAGTAGTTCAAAGACAACTCTGTAGAGCTGCAGCTCCATGTCTAGGGCAGGCAGGGAAAGCAGCAGCCCTGTGCAGTTTACCTGCATGGGAGAAGCCCTCCAGGGGGGTTTTCTGGCCCCAGCGCTGCATTGCGGGCAGCAGTTCTTGCAGGACTTCGTGGCGGTGCATGCTGTTAATATTCATTATTTTGGCACCTAATGCTTGGGGATTGTAAATCTTCAGTGAGAGCCAGCTGATCTGTACGACAGCACCAACCAGGATTCCTTTTACTCCCTCTCTCCCTATATTGTTTTTCTACCTCTGTGGAGCCTGCCCGTCTCTCTCTTTTCTGCTGAGCACACGTGTGTCCCGGGGGGGGGGGGTGGGGGGGTGGCTGTACTTTGATGTTTTGTCTCCTTTCCTTCCCTCTCACCACTCTGAATTCAGAGCTGGAGCTTAAGTCACCAGACTGGAAGGAATAACGGGAAGAAGGGTGGAGCTGTTGCCACAGAGAAAGAATTTTTTTTTGGAGGGGTGCTTTCTCAGGGCAGCAGTGGAGCCACAACAAATCTGTGTTGATGGGGATGCATAAATTCCCCCCATCTCCTAGCTGCCAGCAGTGCCTGTCACCTCGGCAGGAGGTGGGGTTTGGGAGCCCCCCATGTCCTTTCGCTCTGGTTTCCCTCCCTTCCCAAGGAGCTCGGGGCTGCCGGATGCTCCTGGCCAGGCCTGGAGCTGTAGCAGGCAGTGACCCTCCCCTTGGCAGGACTCCTTGCTCCTGCTCGAACCAATAGCCAGAGCACCAGGGTGGACCGGCACATACTCAGCTCTTGCTGCCCCAGAACCTTGGGTGTAACCCACGAGCAGCAGCTCAGGGAGATGAAAGCAGGGAAAGGCTTGGCCTGGCTGGGAGCTGGGCTTGTAGGGCAGCTGTGGCTGGCCACTGGGCTTATTCAGGGGATGTGGAGTGGCCATCGGCTTGCTGAGCCACCTCCTCCTCACCAGCTCCGTCTCAGCTGGTGGTTGTGACACGTGGGGACTGCTGGTGGCTTCCACAGGAGTGGCAGGGCTGGTGCTTTACCTCTGGGACCCACACTTCTCCAGCACTGTCCCTGCCTGGTTCAGCTTCAGAAGAAGGGGCAGGTTGGCAAACTGACTTCCATGGGAGAAGAGGCATTGGACTGAATTCTCTGATGGTGCAACTTCCTGGGAGGCAGCAGGCCTGGGAGGAGGGACCAGCTCGAGCCTGTTTGGCTGAGGGCAAAGCCAGGGAAAGAGGTTCCCCTGAGTCAGCTCTCTGGTGCTCCACCTTGGGAAGAAGATAAACTGGTTGGGATGCTGCACCAGCGATATGAGGTTAGGAGGAGGCAGGGAGTGTGGGGAAACTTCTTTGTGGCACAGGGTGATCTGGGTGAAATTCTCTACATTCTTATCTTCTGTAGCTGTGGCTGGGCAGAGGGCAGACTCTGTAGTGGGAGGGAGCAGAAGGAGCTGGGTAAGAGGAAAACCCTCAGAATCTCAGAGAGGGTTGAACTTTGAAGGGAGAGGGGAGAGGATCAAGCACTGACTTCATCTCTACCCTGGGGCACATCGTTTAAAGTCAACGTGTTTTCACAGCTGTTGAATTACCTCCTGTAGGTTTTTGGTGAGAGCTGAGCTGCTATGTTTTTAATAAATTATTGGTGGTGAAGTTACCAGAGGGACATGGCTCTGAGGCATGGACAGCCAGGGCTGGGACAAGGCGTGTCTGGTTCTTTGTGGCTTTGCCTCCATCTCTGAGGCAAGCCCCTTTGGTGGTGGTGGAGCACTCCCTTCTGCCCAATCTCCTTGTCCCTGCCTCCCCCTCTCTGAATAAATACCTCTGAGGCACCTTGTGGAAGCCTCTTTGCTGCATATTTTCCTTTACTTTTTTTAAACCTCTTCCCTTATCTCCTGCTTCCTCTTAAACGAATGACTGACTGCTGCTGAGAGCTATGCCCAGTTTTCCTTTGCCTTTAGGGTTGGATACCCCCATGAGCTCCCTTAAAGGCTATTCCCACTTTTGTTCTGTCACTGGGGACTCACCTTCCACCCCCTGGCGTGGAAAGCCCTTTTGTGGGTCACTCTGAGACAGTAATTCTCTGTTTTGTTTTCCAGCCGGATCTTCTCAATTTCAAGAAGGGATGGATGTCCATCCTGGACGAGCCAGGAGAGGTAAGCCTCGGATGAGAGTCTGCCTCTTTCCCTATCCCCTGCTGCTAGAGTGCCCCAGTGAGCCAGCTGATTTCCTTCCTCCTTGCTTACTGAGGTCTCTCCAGCTGGGAAAGGCAGTGGGAAACTTTTGGTGGAGGTGCCTCACTCTGTGTGTGGACACAGAGGTTCATCGAGTACCTCTCTCCCAGCTGAGAGTCACAAGGGGGATCTGGGAGGGATGTGGAGGAGGGGGAAGAGAAGGCCGAGAGGTCATAGTGCAGAGTGTCCCTCCTTGTTCCTATGCTTTCCCTGGTAACTGCCTATCCATTTCCCTCCTGTCTTTTCCCTTCCCTCCCCCTGCCCGATGCGTCTGCAGTGGAAGAAACATTGGTTCGTGCTGACCGACTCGAGCCTGAGGTATTACCGGGACTCAAATGCAGAGGAGGTAAGCATGGCCAGCCTTTCACCAGCCCTTTCTTCCCGGCCAGGGGGAACAGGAGCACAGCTCTGGCCTGACCAGGGTGCTCCAGGGACAAGTGACAGCACCGTGTCCTCTTGAAGGATGGCAGAAATGCCAGGCTGCTCTTTGCCAAGGGATGACAAAGAGGATGAAGGCAGGGTGGTGAAGTCTGGGGGGACTGTCAGTGTGAGGAGAAGGGTTGGTCCTATGGCTGGGCATTGGGGATGCTCTCCATCCACGCTGCTGGCAGCCCTAGGGTGAGGAGAGGCTGTGCTGTGCTGGGGAACTGAGCCTGGCTCCCAAAGATCTGAGCCTGGCTCCCAGAGAGCTGTGGGATGAAGGCATGGGTGGCACTTTTCAAAGCTGGCTGAGCGCTGATGTCCCAGCGGGTGGCTGTGCTTGCAGGCTGATGACCTTGACGGAGAAATCGACCTCCGTTCATGCACGGATGTGACGGAGTTTGCGGTGCAGCGCAACTACGGCTTCCAGATACACGTGAGTGTCTGGCACTGTGTGTACGGAGCAGACAGAGGCTGGGAATGTGTGCCCCCCTCCCTGTGCCGAGATGCTGAGAGGCAGTGCAGACAGATCTTGTGCCGGCATGGTGGCCCAAGGTTGTTTTTTTGTCACGGGGGTGACAGTGCTCTGGGACATCAGGGCTGTCTGCCTGCAAAGGAAGGAAGGAGGAGGAGGAGGCTTTGCAGGGCTGGCTGAAGGCTGTACTGGAGGCAGTCCAGGAGCCAAGCTAAATGCCAGGAGTGTCTAATTGACATGTTGGCCAAGGCAACTTTTCCACAGCTGCAGGGGGGCATGGTGAGCACTATAGATCTCAATGTAACCTGACTGACTGTGCTCTGAGTGACAACCTGTACCCTGGATTGAGCCCCAGTACAGTTCTGTCCTTGGCTATTTGTTGTAGCAGCAGGAGGTTGCTGCTAAGGCAGCATGAGAAATGGTATTTCTGTGGGTGTTCAGGAATGGGCACTTCATGGTCTGGGTTTCCCTGTGCCCTGCTGCTGTACACCAGTGCTGGCACCTGACTCCCAACACCTGAACAGCTGGATTGCACCAGTGCATGTTTGGCCCAGTGTGCTGGCAGGGTTTCTTTTGCCTTTGCTTGGAGATGGTCTCATGCAGGATGTGTGACAGGCTCCCCCTCAAATGGTCCATCTCCTCTCCCACCCCTCCACCTGTCCCCAAGAGCCTGAGACAGAGAGTGGGCTTTCTAACAGCCCAGCACCTGTGTATGGGAGTGCCCGTGGGTCTCAGGGAGCAAGAGGGAGCTGCTGCACCTCCACTGGGTGCTGTCACAGCCTCTGTCACCTCCCTGCTGCAGACAAAGGATGCCATCTTCACCCTGTCAGCGATGACCTCTGGCATCCGGCGCAACTGGATCGAGGCCCTGAGGAAGAATGTGCGCCCAGTCAGTGCTCCAGACGTCACCAAGTAAGAGCTGCCCAGTGCTGCTTGTCCTCTTCTCCCTTGTTCCTCTACCCTGACAGGCAGGGGCCAGGAAGGGCCCTCTGGAAATCTCACCACTCCCAGATCAGCCCTGCCCTCTGCTCCTTCTGGAAGTGGTTTGGTTACACCAGCCAGTGACAGGGGCTGAGAACCTGATGGCTTCATTTCTTGTACCTCCTTTTTGCCTCACATCAGTTTAGGCTGGTGTCTCCACAAGCATAGCTGGAACCAGGGTGAATCCTTGCTGCCTGGTGGAGACATCCATTTCCCTGAGGGATGGGATGCTACAGGCCCAGCTCTGCACTCAGGGTGGGGTTTTGTAGGGCTGGGCTGCGTGAGGATCTGAACCTTGAGCAGTTGGCAGTGCCTCTGCTGGCATCCTTTCCCACGTACTGCCTCTCCTTCACCAGTTGCTGCTGTGCTTTCAGACTCCCTGACTGCGACAAGGAGAACTTCCGTAACTGTGTTCCCCAGAAAGGCTCACTCCGGACGGAGGAGCAGCAGCGGCCGGGCTCAGGCTCCGAGGGGAGCTCAAAGGGCTCTCCCTGGAAGGCGGATGGGCAGCGCCATGCCTTTGACTACGTGGAGCTGTCTCCCTTGCCACAAGACCCCGGCAATCAGGGGTCGTCCCTGCAGAGGACGAAAGGGAGCTTGAGGATCTCCGACCGAACTCCCAAGTATGAGGAGCTGGAGCGGGATCTGGCCATCCGTTCGGAGGAGAGGCGGAAATGGTTTGAGAGCCCCGATGGCAGGGTCCCAAACAGCGATGGCCCTGCAGGAGACCCTTCCCGCAAGGCTGGGGAGCAGGACCTCCCCGTTCCTCCACTTTCAGAGGACCAACGGATTCGTCTGAACGAGGAGATAGAGAAGAAGTGGCTGGAGCTGGAGCGCCTGCCCTTGAAGGACTTGAAGCGGGTGCCCTTGACAGCACTGCTGAACCAGAGCAAGGGGGGCCAGGGAGACACCAATGAGGCACTGAAAAAGGAGGTAAGAGCGGTGTCTCCTCTCTGAAACTGGAATTCTGGTGGCCCCTTAATGTGGTACTTGGCAGCAGGAGGCTCTGCAGAAGAGCAAGGCAGAGGTGTAGGGAGATGTTTGTTCTTTCTGGCTCCTCAAGTGCATGGAAGCTTTTTAAGCCAGTAATGCAAGGCTAGAGGCCAGCTCTCACACACCTGCAGAGGTTCCCCAGACCATGTTTGGATTCAGGATAATTTATTTGGTGGCACTACTTGTGTGGAATTTGTGTTTCTTGGGAGTGCATTCACAGCCATTCTTCTCTGGCTGTTCCCAAACCTGCAAGCAGTTCACCTGCCAGCCTTAGAAAGGAGCCATGCAGTGATGGTTTCCTCCGGTATGGATCCACCTCTGGAAGCTGGGCTGTCTCCTCCCTTCCTTGTTAGCACTAACCAGCCTGGGGCTGGCTTTGCCAGTTTGGCCCCTTGGCAGGCTGCTGGGAAAGCAGATGCTCCACTGGCCATGCATTGTCTTCCCCATCCCTAAGCCCAGGGTGACACATTGATCAGGCCGTGGCACTTTTCCATCCTTGGCTGAACATCTTTCCTCCCTGGCACAGATCCAGTCACTGCGGGCACAGCTGGAGTCCTGCCGGGCCAGAAATGAGAGCCTTCGGGAGGCAGCAAAATCCCAGGGGGACAGCCACGTGCCCCGAGGGTACATCTCACAGGTGAGTAGGGTGTGGGACTCAGGGGCCCGGGGGTCCCTCCCAGTACCAAACTGGGAAATACTGGGACTCAGCTTACTGCTGAGCAGGTATCGCTAATCATTGGGTTGTCATGGTGACCCTAACTGGGCCCATTTGTAATCAATGTTAATTACATAAAGGCTGGTGCATGTTGCCTGGCTTTAAAGGGGCCAGGGTGATAAAGCAAGAGAAGGATAATTTGGGAAGAGATGCAGGATCTGCGTCTGGCCTTGTGTGTGGGCACAGTGCTGGCCTGGGCTGTGGGGATGAGCTATCCCCCAACTCGGGAGTGGGTCAGCAGCTTCCTGCTGAGCCTCTGGTCATCCCCTGGTGCTTTGCTGCTCGCCACATGTGGTTCTTGCTAACTGGGGCTCCCGAGTGTCTTGTTAAAAGCAGTCAGTCAGTCCCTGGGGACAGCCCGAGCCCTGAAGGTCACTTTGACAGCACAGCCCGTTTGTTTGCTGGGACAGCACGTGGGAGAGCCAGCAAAGCAGAATTTGCTCATGCTTCAGCCTCTCACTTCTCTTTGTTTATTTTCGCCTCTCATGGACTCATCCAAAGCAAGCAGGGGTCACATCTCGCAGGGGTTTCCTGTGCGGAGGCTGCTGTTCTACCACACAGTGGGGTTTTCAGGATGGGCCTTATGTGTTGGAAGTGGCAGAGGGGGTTGGCAGGGCAGGAAATTGGGGTTGGTGAAGTCTGTTGCAGAGGGTTGGCTGTACCTAGGACAGATAAAAAAAAACCACAAGCCCTGTAGCATCCAGCTCAGACACTTACCAGTCTCTGTGTTATCGTGTTTTAATATTTACGGCTCACAGGCCCCTTTATGGTCAAAAAAAAGGAGCAAAAGCAGTGGGGAGGAACTTCCTTATCTTCCTAATAACTTGGCTCAAAAAGCCAGCATTTCACATCTGAGGTCAAACTTGGCCTTTCCCCAAAGGATTCGCCCTCTCTCAGTCTGCCAAGGGTTGCAGCTGGTCCATGGACAGATCACCACACTGATTCCTCACCTTTTGCTCTCCTTTAGTTGTTCTGTGAAGCTTCCCAGCTTCTCTCATCTCAGCAGAGAGGAGTAGCCAGAAGGGGCTTGCATTCACACAATATGTTCCAATGTCTTTTGTGTGAGCCTTTGCCTTAGTGGGGAAGGAATGGGATGGCAAGGGGCTGTTGGGGGGATGTGATGACTTCCTAGCTCTCTGCTGATGTCTTTGAGGCACAGGTTATTAATAATAATGGCAGGGTTTGTTGGTGAACAGGTCCTTCCTGAGAGGCTCAGGGAGGTGCTATCAGCATATGGAGGGGGAGCAAAGGTGTGGCACCAAGGTGGGAAACTCTTTGCTTTGCTTAACTCAACTTAAACACAGTACTCCGCATGGAAAGAACCATCTCCTTGGCCTCAGAGCCATCAGAAGGGAGGGAGAGCTGTGTGAGGAGGATCCCTAACCATTAGGCTGTGGGGAGGGCTCTTTGGCAGCCTCTGTGAGGTCACAGGGCAGTGCAGGGTGTCACTTTTCAGGAGAGGAGGCTCAGTTTTCATTGATTCCAGGGGGTGCTGCTTCATTTAAAAGGCAGATACTGAGATGCCGTTCCCACTGTTGATCTCTTCCAGCCAGGCAGTGCAGCCTGGTGTAGGGTTAGGACTCTGGTGTTGGGCATGTTATTCCCAGCTCTTGGACCACGAGGGATGCTCCTGTCTTGCTGCTTTAGTTTTAAGAGCTAGAGGACCATTCTTATTCTGTAAAGCACAAAGGGAGGTTGCAAGGTGTGTGTCCCCATCAAATGGTTGTGTTTAGTGATTAAAGTGCCACCTCACTTTCAGAAGGGAAGGGCACTCCTGGGAAGTTGTTGCCCTGAATTTTACAGTGTGCTGTCTTGATACCTAGTAGAAAAGGTTCTCATAGATTTTATGTAAACATAGTCCATGTTTTACTAACTGACCAAAGATTGTTTTGTACCTTTGGTATTGTTTGTCGTTCCTTTCCCAAGGGCAGAGAAGGTTGATGGACTGTCTCTCTCACCTATAGAATTAAAGAGGTAGTAACCTCATTGTCCAATCCTTAATTGTATATAAAAAAGTATAAATATAAAAATAAAAAAAAGCTGGCTCTCTTCAACTGTTCTCTCCAGCCAGCCTTAGTAACTCTGTAACCTGAGTGAGTACCTAGTTCCTTCACATCCATCTGTACAACAGGAAGTAGTCTCACTTCTTTCGAAATGTCCCTGGACTTGGGTGATGTTTTCAAGGGCAAACATCAGCCCAGCCAGGTGCCTCTCCTGGCCCTCCTGGTCTCTCACAACTCCTTTCCTCCTCACTCCAGGAGGCCTGTGAGCGCAGCCTGGCTGAGATGGAGTCATCCCACCAGCAAGTGATGGAGGAGCTGCAGAGGCACCACCAGCGGGAGCTGGAGCGGCTGCGGCAGGAGAAGGAGCGGCTCCTGGCAGAGGAGGCAGCAGCAACGGCAGCAGGTGGGAGCAAACACCAAGCAAACACCAAACACCTGCTCAGCTGGGCCCCTCCTGCCTCTCCCCAATGTCTCTTGCCAGAAGCCAGCTGTCCCAGTCACCTGGAACCACGCTGTTGATTGTAGTGGTGTGAGGCTGACACTCCTTGGGGCACGAGCTTTGATGCTTCTCACTCCTGTGGCACTGGCAGAGATGGAGTGGTAAAGATCCTAAAGGAATGGGATCACGCCCCTGTGGATGAGTGGGAGGTGACCAGCACCTTCTTGTAGGTGGGCAGGGCTGGCAGAAGTGGTAGAGAGCTCCCACAGTGCCCTGTGTTAGTCCCCTTGGCAGCATGATGATCCTGGAGTGTGGAGACGGTGGGGGTTGCCCTGAGGGAAGAAGGAAAGGAGGGGGAATCTGCAAAGACGGATCTGGGAGCCTGCTGTGGCAAGAGCTTAGCCAGTTCTCTGGTGTGTTTTCCACGAAGCTGGCACAGCCTCATCCCCCATTTCTCATTGTCCCCCTCTGCAGCCATTGAGGCACTGAAGAAAGCCCACCGGGAGGAAATGAATAAGGAGCAGGGCAGGACACGGAGCTTCCAGCAATGCAGCTCGCTCCCAGAGGCCCTTCAGAAGCAGCACCAGTAAGAAAGCACTTCTCTCACTCCCCTTGTCTGATGATGCCGCCTTGTTCCAGTGTCACCACACCCCATCTACAGCTCTAGCCCTGAGCTTTTCCCCCTGCCACTTCCCCAGCTCCTTCCTCAGGGCTAGTGGGTGCCCAGTAGTGGCTCCCAGGGCTGCTGGAGCTGTAGGGCCGGGAAGTTTGTCCCTTGCTTGGTTCTTTTCCCTATAGGACCTCCCTCATACCTATAGCTGTTTCCCCTCTATTTTTTTATGGAAAGCTGCTCCATTTCTTCTGCATGGCTTGGAGCTCTAAGAAGCACCATGCTCATGTGCAGGAGTGTGGGAACTGAAGCTCTGGTTCACAGGGAACATGATGTTTTGTGCTAATGACTGATGTGGGCAGAGGCTGGCCATGGCAGAGGGGCCAGGAGCTGGCGAGGGTTTTGGGGCAGTGATGACCTGGTGCCTCTTTGGCAGGTCAGACGTGGAGTCGCTGAAGCGGGAACTGCAGGTGCTTTCTGAGCAGTATTCCCAGAAGTGCCTGGAAATCGGGGAACTCACCCAGAAGGCAGAAGAGCGGGAGCAGATGTTGGAGCGCTGTCAGCAGGAGGGGAAGGACCTCCTTCGGAAAAATCAGGCAAGAGAAGGACTTTCCTACCAGCAGAGACTGTGGGGCATTGGAGCATGTACCTCCCCCAAACAGCACAACCCCTCTGTTAAAGCTCCCCTGTTTGTTCATATTTCTTCCCTTCTGAGATTTTATCATCAAAAATAAGACAATTAAGAGTTAGAGGCTGTCTTAACTGTGGTGTTAAATATGGCGAGTGTATTCTGCTGGATGTAGGTTCTGCCATTGCCTGTGGACGGGGCATTACAACACGGTCTGTAAGCTGGACAAGGGCTGGCAAGGAGATGGAATGGTCAGGACACTAAGAGGTCCGTGCCATGGCTACTCTGACATCCTTTGGCTTTGCCTGCAGGAGCTGCAGACGCGCCTCTCGGATGAGATCGGGAAGCTGCGGAGCTTTATTTCATCGCGGGGCTCTGGGGACCGCGCTTTGCACAACAATGAGCGAAGTTCCTGCGAGCTGGAGGTACGGGGGTCTCCCTGGCTGCCCCCCGCCTCCATTCCCACCCCTCCGGGGGTCTTCTGCTCTTGATGGCTCTGGCTTGGAGCAAGTGGGAGGGGGGTGACAAATGGAGCAGTGCAGGAAGCAGAACTGAAGCCTCCCCTCCGCTGCTCTCGCAGGCTGCTTGCGCCGTTTCCTGCCCCAGCCCTTCTGGCCCTTCCTTCCTTTTCCACCGCCGCATTTGCGCCAGGGCCTGCCGGCCTTTCCGAGGCGGTGCCTCTTGAGTCACCTCTGGTTCCTCTCTCTCTTCTCTGGCCCAGGTGCTGCTGCGGGTGAAGGAGAATGAGCTCCAGTACGTAAAGAAGGAGGTGCAATGCCTCCGGGAGGAGCTGCAGATGATGCAAAAGGTTGGTGTTATCCGGGAGCAGTAGGGAAGGGAGGGAAGCAGCAGGGCTGCATATCAGCAGGGTTTGGCTGAGTTTGATGGGATGCTCGAGACAAACCCTCTTGTCACCTATGCTGCTTGTCCTTGCTGACTGCAGGGCACATAGCAGCTCCAATAGCATGGACTGGCATAGACTGACCTTGTAGAAGGGAAGAGTCACAGACACTTAGCTGCTGTTTTCCCCAGATGTATGCACACACAAGCATGGACAAGACAGGAGCCCTTCTTGGGCAAGTGGGAAACCTGGATGAAGGCTGCCTGGCACTCTGCTTCCCCTAGTTATCCCATCTCTGGGTGGATGTGTTTCCTTGGGCATTGTTTCTGGGTGTGCTGCTCCCTCCACTGGCAGCAGCTCCTTCAGAGGAATTTTCAAAGGCCCCTGCCTAAGGGGAACCTGGAAGAGGCTTTGGAATTCAGTGATGCTCCAGGAGTCTATAACTAACTCACATAAGTTTTTGGCCATATAAGCAACTGCACCCAGTTCTCTCACTGGCCTGCATTCCTGGTGGGGTTATGTTTCCCATATGGCTGCCCCACATGCACACAAGCCATGGTAAAGCCCACATCACCTCCTCAACCTGATGCTGCAGATCCCTGCTGCTGTGGGACCAGCATCTCTGCATTCTTCCTTGGCCTGGTGTTTGGGAAATAATACCTCCATGCTCCTCTTCCGAATGGTTTCTGCAGGACCGAAACTGGTATGGGCTTCAAACCCAGGGCTAGCTCTCCCCTCCTCACCTGCTGGCTCTTCTGCTGGGCTCACCTTGCTGCCACCCTCCCTCAAATCTCCCTGAAACCTGCCTGACCCCTCTCCCTCCCCTGTCAGGACAAGAGATTTGCCTCAGGGAAATACCAAGATGTCTATGCAGAGCTGAATCACATTAAGGTGCGCTCGGAGCGAGAGATCGAGCAGCTGAAGGAGCACCTGCGCCTGGCCATGGCGGCTCTGCAGGAGAAGGAGTCACTGTGCAACAACAAGTAACGGTGAGCACTGGGGTGCTGGCACATCCCCTGAGGGTGCAGGTGGCTGAGACCAGCTGCTGCTGGGGCGTGGAAGCTGCCACTTTCTCCTGCTTCACTCAGTTTGGAAACTTTAGGGTTAAACCCATCCTACTCTGCTTCTTGCATCCTCTGGGCCTGTACTCCTGGCCCTCCTGTTGTCCCTGATCTTATCCCGAGGGCCCCCGCCCCCTTTTCTGGGCACTGCCCTTGATGCAGCCAGCACCAATTGCTGGTCAACCACGCTGCTTGTGGGAGCCAGGCTAATGCTGGCCTTTGCCTCGTGGCTTGAGTGACAGCATGGGTGGTTACACATTCCCTGTGTAGGCAATGTTTCTGCTCCCTTCACCTTTGAAGTGGTTTCCCTATTGCAGCACGGTAATTTTAGGTCTGCATCAAAGCAGGCCCGACCTAGACTCAGCCCTTCTCCCGCACTCACCTGCAGGCATCTCTGCCACAGATGGGGGGGGAGCAGGGTGACAGGAACGAGGGCATCCTGTTGTCCAGAGTGCTTCTGCCTCTTGCTTGGGTTGGGGTCACCCTGCTTCACCAGTGCTTGCTGAGATGAGTGGGTCTATAGCAGGGCACCAGACAACCATCTCCCCAGGGAGCTGAAGGGATGGCATTTCTTCACTCACTGAAGTCTTTCTAAACCATTTCTGGTTTTGTCTCTCTCTAGGTCTGCCCTACATTTGTTATCTGTTCATGTTTTGTATTTGCTCCATTCCTCACTTGTGGGGAGAGGGAGGTTGAATCCCCATCCGTTATCACCTTGGCGAGGAATCCCACACACCCCCAAGCTCCTCACTCCCGTCCCAAAGCTTTTTTGATGAACCCTTTTTCCTGCATACCTGAGCACGTTGTTTGGACTGGCTCCTTACATGCACCTTCTTCAGGATTTTATATGTGAAAATTATATTTTGTAGAGGAATTTTTCCCCCATGGAAAGGAGGGGAAGAGGAGGAGGAAAACTTTTACTACATCACCAGCATTTTTCTAGCCTGAAAAAGTGAATCTGGTTTTTCCCCCTCTCCTAGCCCCAGTTTTCCCGGCCACACACAGCCACCTTTGTCACATACTCCCTCTCTCCCAAATGTCTCCACGGTGCCCCTGGGATGTACGGCAAGGACCACACTCCCCCTCCCCATGCCACCCCCCGGGACCTGCGGAGGAGACACGCAAGCCATAGGAGGGAGCCGCCGGGACAATCTGCCATGGATGTGCTTGCCTGAGCAGTTGAAAGGGGATACCTTGGCAAGAGTCCACGTGATCGAGCTCTCTCTCCATGACTGCCCTTTTGGCTCCTGCAAGAACCTGAATTGGCAGGAGACCAGAGCCACGGGGCTTCTCCTTTCTGGGGAAGAGGAGCTGTGAGGCTGCTACTGCACCCACCCCAGCCAACCTCCCCAAGGTGGCAGCTGCTGCTGCTCTGCTGTGCCCTTCAACTTTTAACTTAATAAAGTCTTCCCCTTTCGCTGAGAAAAATGTGTTCCTTGAGAGGAAGGCTTGCCATGTGGCCCTAATCCAGTGGTGAGGGGTGTGTGTGTGTGTGTGTGTGTGTGTGTGTGTGTCATTTTTTTGGGGTTTTGGGGTGTACTGACCAGTTGCTTCCTTTCTTCAGGATTTGGTGAGGGAAAGCAGCAGGAGCACCCCTGGCCAGAGAGTGAGAGGAGCCTTGCAGTGCTGTTATCCAGCAATTTGCCCCACCTTTGGGTTTGAGGGGGAAAATAATCTGCTTCACCACACTGCTCCCAAAATTCCATGAGAACCCTGAGCCTCATGGAGGAAGAGCTGAGCCTGGGCTGCATTAGTAAATCCAGTATTGGAAAGGCACACGGCAGTGCAAATTGCTGGCAGAGTAAACAGTATATATAGAGATCCTGGGGAGATGTGAGAGGTCTCAAACGCTTTCCTTCTGCTGTTTTTTGTGTGCAGCATGTTGCCTTTTTGTCAGTGTGAGGGACCTGGGGGTGACTACTTCTCATTCAGCCCCATTCCAATGTAAGCAGGAGCTGTTGTTCTACAGAGAGGGTGCTGGCAGTTATGGAAGAGACCTGATTGTGGGCACATGCTGAGGCTGGAGGTAACATCTGAAGAGGGGAAGACAAAGGGGTCAAGGAGCATCCTTGGATGAGGGTGACAGATCTGTTTGCTGGGTGACTGGAGTACTGTGAGACCTGGGGATGGAACCAGGGTGTAAGAATGTGGTGGCAGCCAAAATGGGAGGTGTTAGGGTGGCAGTCTTTTGCTCTGGAAGTGATCGTCTTGCCATGGTATTGGCATCTCCTAGGGCAGAAAGGTGCAGGCCTGCTCTTCCCTTGGGAAGGGCTGCAGGGACTACTTTCCCTTGCTAATGCAGATCACTTTGTTAGTCACAAATTCTGGTAAAATTGGGTTGCAGATTTTAGTCACGTGCACAAGGCCCTTAGGCAACCCAGTGGATGATGCAAGAGTCCAAGCGATGAGCTCAGCCCCCCTACTATGCCTGTCAAACACCAGGGCTTGCTCTTGATGGTTTTTGGCTTCCTGCTTTTGGTCTAGAAACCCTTCTGTTCCTGTCCTGCCCAAGGTCCAGGCTTTTTCCTCTGCCTCCCAGCAGGACATGGCTGTTGCCATCAAGTTTGGAAAGGGGCGAGCATTTGGCATTTGGGGGGCTGGCATGGCAAGAGGTGAAGGAACAGCTCAGGGCAGCTGTTCTCAGGCTGCAGGACTTGGTCTTGCCATGGGGCTTTATAGAAGCCAAAAGAGGAGGGTAAAAAGGCTTCAGGGCACAGTGTAGTGGGCCATGTGTGTGTTTTAGAAAAAATAACCACTCAAACAGTCTACATAGTTGTACCTACTCCTGAGGGAGGAAACTCCCAAAAATGAGTGAGGGGCAAGCAGAGGGTAAGCAAGGGGTGAACTGCACAGTGCTCAGCACCTTGCTCACCCTCCCCTTCCCCGAAGAGTTCAGTATCTTATGTTTGGGTTGGTTTGTTGTGGTGGTGGTGTTGTTTTTTTGTGCCTTTCTGATGAGGGCTGCTCAGCCTGATAAACGTGTGGCGTAAGCACGGATGAAATGTGCGTGTCCCTGACATGTGGTGGAGCTGCCCCTCCTTGAGGCTGTGTGCCTGCAGATCAGCCCCCAGCAGGGTAGGATCATCCTCTCATCCCGGGGTGATGGGGACGCACCTCCAAAATTGATGCAGTGCTAATCAGGCAGCCCCTGTCTCGCCTGTGTCGGGGCGATATGGCCACCCTGCCGTCTCCACATCCTTATCTCATGAGAGCAGGGCAGCCGGGGGCAGGAAGAGTGGCCAGGAGAGGAGATGACCAAAATGCCCACAGGCGACACACGTGATGGCTGGCAGAGACCAAAAAACATCCCAAAGCAATGAGATCTCCATCCACTTGCTTGCAGCCGGATTGTGGCTGTGAGAAACATCCCAGCGCCGAGCACAGGGAAATCCCACAGCTGTACAGCACAGTGGTTGTATGGGAGCCAGCACCCCAGCTCACACAAGGAGCTTGCCCTTAAAAAACAGCCCATAAATCTCTTAGAACAGTGGTAATCACCCCAGCAGTCAGAGGTGATGCCCCTTTGCCATTTATTTGTATCCTCAAAGCCTGCTCTGCCCCTAGCAATGGCCAGGCTGAGTGGCTTCGTGCTGGGCTGACCACACTGCATTGCACACCAGGGACTCAGAGCTGAAGCTCTGATGAGCACAGCTGGAACTTCAGCTAGTTCCCCTGTTTTGCTATTAAAAAAGCACAGAAGCACTTGGATCTGAGTACCACCAAGACCAAGCCCCACTGCTGGGGGTTTTGAGTCTCTCTGAAATGGAAACTGGGTAAAATGAAATGTTATCTCTGGCATTAATTGCCAGAAGTACCCTGGTGCTCTCAAAGGCGTATGAACAGCTGTCCTGCCCCTACAAGGCAGGGGCTGTTACCCGATGGATCTGTAGTACATCCACAGTGGATGCAGTTTGACCATTTAAGACAAAATCTGCAGCTGGAAATGTGTTAAATCCCCATGGGGTCTGCTTGAACTCAGTGCAGGCAGGGAGGAGAAGGTAAACAGGATTACAGAGAGGATTCTTCTGCCAGGCTCTGTCCTCTGGGGTTTGTTGAAGATGTGGGATTTCCCAATCTCTGCAGAATAATGCCAGAAAGGGAAGGCAGAGGAGGCTTGGAGTGGCTGAGTAGCAATTCCTGAGTACAAAAGTGGGTGGAGGGGGTAACCCACCCCATCCTGGGCATGGTGGCCAAAAATACAGGGGTGAACTCAAGATGGCCACAGTGACTCGTGTGCCCATGGGAATAACTCTTCCTTCTGGATGAGTCCCCTGTGCTGCCTGCAGTGGGGAGCCAGAAACACTGGACCCACTTCCCAGTGGCAGCAGGGCTTGCATTGCTTGGCAGCACCTGCATTCCACCTTCAGTCCTGACATCCTGCCAGGGGCTGTAAAATCCTCTCATCCTATCAATCCTGAGCAGTTTATGTTAAAGATGCATTGTCAAAACAGTGCAGGCTTCAAGGGGTGCATTCCAATATCAAGTGGGGTGCTTGGCTGTTTACCTTGACCAGGTTACCCTCGTGTGCAAAGCCAGCAGCCTGATGAGCTGTGACCACATGTGTGCGTTCCCTTCAGTGAGTTGCTTGGGGACACGGGCTCTTAGTTTGACTGGCTAAAAATTAGGGCTCTAGTTCATATGAAAGGGCCAGAACCTCCATGCACAGGGGAGAGCGTGTTTGTTTGCCAGCAGCGGCACCCGCCGGAGGAGGCTGAGCAGCCTGGATCAGCTGCAGGAGCTGCCCAGGTGAACAGTCGAGATTAGATCCCTGAGGTGCCCAAAGTTAGGTGAAGCATCTGCTGTGTCCCTCCCTGCCACCTTTCCCCCCCCCCCCCCCCCCCACCGCCTTTGCCTCGCCATCACTGCACTGGATTGATAATCGCTGCCTGGGTTTCAGGGCTGGAGGCTCTGCAGGCACTGTGCCAACCCCGGGGGCCAATTCCTAAACCCCCCCTGAACCTCCTCATCTCCCTCCAGAGCCCGTTGTTTGGGCAAGCCATTCGTGACGGTTACAAACTTGGATGGAAATAAAAGCAGATGGTGCCTTATCTGTGTGCCTGGGTTGCCTACGTGCAGGCAGCCAGCGCCAGCAGTTTATTCCCAGAAAGGAAAAATGAGAGGTCCTTCGGCCGGTCAAAGTGTTGTACAGAGGCCACCAGAGCTTCCTGCTCTATATGGGATAGAAAACCATGTATTTTTTAGGTCTTAAACAAAAGCAAACCCCAAAAGCAAAAAGGGAGGCAGGAGGGTGGTTATTCCTCTCCACAGTTAGGGGGAATTTACTCCTAATTAAATCGAAATGTTTGCAGGTGCTGAGAATCTTTCCCACTCCCCAAATGGAATAGAGCATGTGGAGAAACTCCATGAGGGAGGAAGGCACAAGGAAATGGACTTGGTCCTTTCACCTGTGGGAAAGCATCAGGGCCTTGAGTGTCTTCTTTATGTGCAGGTCTGCACATAATACAGAAGCAGCTATCAAGGATTTCTATTTCTATACAAATGTAGTGGTGGGACAAGGGGGAATGGCTCTAAACTGAAAGAGGGCAAGTTTAGATTAGATATTAGGAATTCTTTACTGGGAGTGTGATGAGGCGCTGGAACAAGTCGCCCAGAAAAGTTATGGATGACTCATCTCTGGAAGTGTTCAAGGCCAGGTTGGATGGAGCTCTGAGCAAGTTGGTTTAGTGAAAGGTGTCCCTGCCCATGGCAGGGAAATTGGAACTGGTCTTTAAGGTCCCTTCCAACCCAAACAATCTTTTGATTCTAATTTCTATTATCTCAATTTTTACTATGTCTATTATTTCAATTTCTGTATTTATATTTGTATTTATGTATCTATATTGATGTTTTCTGTGCACTTCTGTGTGCCCCTGGCTGGTGGTTTTCGTGGTCCTGGACACCCAGGGCACACAGAGGTTATCAAGGGGTGCTCACTGTGTATTTTAGTGCCATGCTGAAGCACTGGGAGGTTTGGCATGTTGATGGGCACCAGATGGCTGAACCCACTTGTTTTTTAAAAATACGGGGAAAACATCATCTGAATCCTACAGGCAAGATGATGATAACAGCTATATTTAATCTCCCAGGAACAGCCGACCACTCACCCAGCAGGGAAATGATGGCTGATTGCCATGATGTCCCCACTCTGTCCCCTCATTAAGAGTTGTGCATGTCTGCCAAAACAAGGGGACAGCCTGTTATTTGTGACCCCTTGCCATTCACATGCCAGGCTGGTGCTTCTAAAGCACCTGGTGGAGAGCAAAGGGGGCAGAAGAAAGAGTAGCAGCATTTGGCCATGGGGTATTGCTGCTGAACTGACTTGTGCCCAGTGCTCCCCCTTTTCTCCTTGATGCCAACCCCAGTGTCTTCTCTAGCATCCCTTCTTGCCCCCTTAATACCTTCTACAGTGTCTTTCCTTGTCCCCTGATACTCTTCCAGTGTGTGCCCTTATGTCCCCCCTAAATGTCCCTCCTTAAGTGTCCCTCTGCATCTCTTGATGTTGCTCTGAGTATCCCTCACATGCCTGTCCCTGTCTTACCAGTGTCCCCAGTGTCCCCTCTGGTGTCCTTCCTTGTCCCTACACAATATCCTTCCAAACGCACCTTCGTACCTCAGTTGCCCCACTAAATGTCCCTTCCAAGTCCTTGCCTTCACTGTGCCTCGCTGATCCCACCATGTCTCACTCCCACGAGGAGCATCCCTCCTCGTCCCCACCATGTGTTCCCCGAAACACCCTTGTTTATTCCACAGTGTCCCCCTCCCGGTCCCTCCCGGCGGGTCGGCTCAGGGCGTGGCAGGGGACACGCGGGGACACGGGCGGGGGGGTGGTGCGCGGGGCAGTCCTCCCCGCGGTCCGCATCGCGGCTTTAAAGGGAGCCCGCGGCGGGCGCGGCCGCAGAGGCACCAGCGGGGGCACCGGCGGCAGAGCGGCACTGGCTCTGCTGCGGCTTCAGCCACCCACCGCTCCCTCGCCAGCCTCTCCCCGCCCAGGGGCGGGGGTCCCAGGCCGGGCGGGCCACGCTTCCAGCCGGAGGGCATAGCGGAGCGTCGCGGGACGAAGCACTCGCCATGAGCGACAGCCCGATCCCACTGCCGCCGGCTTCGGCCACCAAGCCCAAGCGGCCCCGGTCAGCGCGGCGTCCGGCAGCCCACCCGGCGTACTCGGACATGGTCACTGCAGCCATCCGGGCCGACAAGAGCCGCGGCGGATCATCCCGGCAGTCCATCGTGAAGTACGTGAAGAGCAACTACAAGGTGGGCCCGAATGCCGAAGTCCAGGTCAGGCTGGCCATCCGACGCCTGCTCGCCGCCGGAGTCCTCAAGCAGGCCAAAGGAGTTGGTGCCTCTGGCTCTTTCCGCCTGGCCAAGGCCAGCAAGGCAAGGAGGTCTCCCTCCAAGAAGAGGAAGAAGGCAGCCAGGAGATCCACTTCGCCCCGGAAGACGTCTAAGTCCAGGAAAGCCAGGTCCCCAGCCAAGAAGGCCAAGTCTGCCACCAGGAAGGCCAGGAAGAAGTCAAGGAGCCCGAAGAAAGCCAAGAAGTCAAGGAGCCCGAAGAAAGCCAAGAAGTCAAAGACTGTTAAGGCCAAATCCCTGAAGGCAGCCAAACCCAAGAAGGCAAAGCGATCAAAATCCAGAACCAAGTCCGGTGCCCGGAAATCGCCCAAGAAGAAGTGAGAAGTCTGAAGGCGCTCCAGCACTCTCCCTGTTGGTTCTGTAAATAGCTGTTGCCTTCATTTTTACTCCTTTCTAATGCATTTTATAAAGAATTGATCTATTCCTGAATTGAAATAGCTAAAACAAGGCAGTTGATGGATGAAAAAAAACAATTTTGAAGTGTTACTGGTCTGGGTTTTTATTTTGACGTCTCAGAAATTTCTTGTGTGTGTGTGTCTGTTGGTTTTATTAATGCTGGGCTGCTCGATGTGTGTTGGGAGTGGTGGTGACTCTGTGTGGCTGTTGGGGTCGTGCAGGATTTCAATTCCTGGTCCTGCCCCAACTCCTGGGGGGTTGTGTGTTTGCTGGGGCTGTGCAAAGACATTGGTGGGGAAGCGGAACATTTGGCTTCGAAAGCTCTGGCCTTCCCTGGAGGAGGAGAAGGGGTCCCTGCTCCTTCATCCACTGCTGCGGATCCCCACCACGGGGATGAGGTGAGGAATTTTGGGCTACTGGGTGTGATGTCCAGCTGGTGCTGGAGATAACCGGCACTGCCTACCTGCCTCTGGAGCTGCCTCAGCACAGCTGGGTAGTGGCCAGCACTTTTGGGGCAGGGATGCAACGCAGGAGCTGGAGCAGGGCCAGAGTCTGTCCGCATTGGCTTTCAAGGAGTTGAAGGTGTCCATGAACTGGGAAGTGGGATCACCATGGGAAGAAAGGACAAACACAGCCATAAGCAGCTTTGCTCCCCAGGGAGGAACATCCGGAGGCAGTGGACAGCTCTGTAGGCAGGCTGGGGTGGGCAGCCAGGGCAGGATGAGGCAGGACTGCAGGGCTTAGCCCCGCTGTGACCCAGGGGCTCTGGCTCTGTGCCCAGTTGGGGCTGGCACGACTCCAGGGCCTGCCTGGCCCCTGCCAGAGCCCCTCCCTGGGCTGGGCTGGGTGATCCTGACAGCCAGGGCTGGCAGGGAGCCTGTGGGCTGGCCTCACTGCTCAGCAGGGTCAGAGCCTCAGGGCTGCCTAATCCCTCTGGGCTAGAGACAGATAAACTTCTTGACCATCAGGATCCCCAACCACCTGGGTCAGAAGCTCCAAAATCTCAGGAGCTTTGGGTGCCCAGTATCCTTGGGCTTGCTGTGCCTAAATCTCATGAGCCCAGGGTCTTCACCCTCTCTAATGGCTCCCAAATCCTTCAGCCTGTTCTTCCTAAATCACTTGGGCAAATAGTGCCTGAGTCTTTTAGCCATTAATGATTCCAAATTGTGTACTTCAGGGAACTGAATTCCTTGGCCTGGATGCATCTCATCCCTGTGGGCTCTTGTACCCAAGGCCCTCAGATCAAAGGCTCCCAGAACACCTAGGCTGAAGACCCTGAACAGCTTTCAAGAGCTTGGTACCTAATTTCCCTGGAATGAGTAGTCTAAACCACTCTGGCCACAGAGTTCCCCAGTCAGCTGCAGTAGAGGAAGAAGATGCCTAATCCAGATGGAACAGGTTGCCCCAAGAAGCTGTGGATGCCCTACCCCTGGAAATACTCCAGCTGAGGTCTGATGGGGCTCTGAGCAACCCGGTCTAGTGGAAGGTGTCCCAGCCCACGACAGGGAGCTTGGAACTAGACGATTTTTAAGGTCACTTCCAACCCAAACCATTCTATCATTCTATGACACTTTGTATCTAAAGCCACAGAGCCTATCATTTACAAACACAATTGCTAGAGGAGCTCAAATCCCTTATGTCTGAGTATTCTAATTTTCACCTGGTAAATCCTAAATCTCTCAGTCCAACAGATAATTGTCACTTCAGCTGGATGCACCCACATGCTACAGATCTGTGGTTCATTATCCCCAGTGGTGGGCACCCATAAACCACCTAGCTGCAAGGATCCAAGTCATCTGTGCTGAGGACCCCAAATCCTGGGCTTGTTGATCCTTGAGGTCCGTGATGCCCTGTTGCTACGAAATCCCTCCGACAATGGTACATGACCTCATTACAGTTCCTAAATCCCACGGATGCCGTTCTCCCCAAATCCCTCAGACTCCGGGCATCACATATCGCCTGACTCTGGGGTGCCTAAACTCCTTAGGACGGATCCTTTCCTCCAAAAAAAGATGCCGAACGCCTCCTAGAGAAAGTGCCCAAGCGCTTCCAGCCGCGGGAGCAGTAGAGGCAGCACCCGCCCCGCCCGACGGAGGGCGGTGCCCCGGAGGCCAATGCGCATTGGTCGGTAATTAACCCGTGATTAATTAGCGGCGACTGGGCGGTGGGGCCCACCCCCGGGCGTGCGGGGCGGAGCGCCGGGATGTGGCGGGCGGCGGCGGTGCGGGCGCTGCGGGGCAGCGGGGCCGGCGCCCCCCGGGCCGCGTCGGGAGCGGCGGCGGCGCAGCTGCGGCGGCGGCTGGAGAGCGAGCTGGAGGACATCCGCGGCGCCGGCACCTGGAAGAGCGAGCGCGTCATCGCCTCCCGACAGGGTCCCCACCTCCGCTTGGCGGGCGGCGGCGCCGGTGCGTGCGGGGGGCGGCGGAGAGGAGGGCTCTCGGTGCCTTCCCCCGGTGCCATGCCCCTGCTTCTCTCTCTCTCTCTCTGTTCCCGCAGGGATCATCAACTTCTGCGCCAATAACTACCTGGGCCTCTCCAGCCACCCCGAGGTGATCCGTGCCGCTGTGGAGGCCCTGGAGAAGTTCGGCGCTGGGCTCAGCTCCGTGCGCTTTATCTGCGGTACCCAGGTACCGGGCAGCATCCCCTTCCCTGCGGGTCTTTCGCAGATGTTCAGGTAGACTCCCCCCTCGGCACTCCTCGGCATGCGTGCACAGTGCCAAGTTACACGTGGCCCGGTGAGAAGAAGAGGCTGCCAAGTTCCCCCTAGCCAAACATCTGGAAATATGCCAATTTAAAACATTACAACACCTGAGAGCAAATAAACTGAGCACCCCTCTGAAATCAGAAAATTGAGGTCTTTTTCCCTCTCTTGCAGATCAAAATTGCAGTGAACTTGACTTGAAGTGGCTCCATCAGACCCAGCCCAATTTATCCCTGCTGGAGCCTTTTTTGAGCCCTACCTGGTTAAGTGCAAAGAACAAGCAAGGCCTCTCCCTTGTGCTTGTGGAGCTTGGAGCCTCCCTGCTGAGCTTTTGGCATCCAAACCCATAATTATATCTTAGGGCTCCATTTGCTGAGCACAAGTAACTTCTCCCATGCACACACACCTTTTCTGGATAAATCCTGGCTCTCTCCTCCCCTTTCAAGTCAGCATTTAACAGCAGTGGGCAAGCAAGAACTTGTGCTGCCCCACTGTTGATTCCTGCTCCTCTCTTCTCTTTAGAGCATCCACAAGGACCTGGAGGAGAAAATAGCCCGTTTTCACCAGCGGGAAGATGCCATCCTCTATGCCAGCTGCTTTGATGCCAACGCTGGTATCTTTGAGGTTCATAAGGCTTGCCTTGTGTTGTGCATGGAGGAGGGAGGTGAAAGCAGTGTGGCTGTGTGCCTTCCAGAGGCTTTGCTGTGAGCTGTGCAGCAGAAAAGATGGCAGTGGCTGGTGGTGAAGGGGCTTGATTTGGGGCCTTTGGACCAGGGAAGCCATGCAGAGGCATTTAACCAGCCCTCACCTCCCCTGTCACCAGTCAGCTCCAGCTCCTGGGGAGGGCTCCCATTTCTGCAGAAGTCAGAATTGTAGGTGAGGGGGAGGGGTGATCTCACAGGCATGGTGGGGAATGAGGGAGGAAGGGTTTGAGCTCAGAAGCCCCAAGCAAGGGCCTGGCATAAAGAAATCAGGGGATAAGGTGGCTAGGAAGGAAATATAAAGTTTAGCAGTGCCAGGAGAGACATAGCAGCTGGAATATTCACAGCCTTGTTCTCTGTACTGAGGGAGGCTGGGAGATCTCGGTGAGGTGGCATCCAGAGCAAAGGATGATGCTTTCTGTTTGGCACTGCCAGGCTCTGCTGACCCCAGAGGATGCAGTGCTGTCTGATGAGCTGAACCATGCTTCCATCATTGATGGGATCCGCCTGTGCAAGGCCAACAAGTACCGCTACAAGCACATGGACATGCAGGACCTGGAGGCCAAGCTGAAGGAGGCACAGGTATGGAAGTCTGCTCCCAGCCCCACGCCAGGGCACTTGCTTAGCTGTGCTGCCTCTGCAGTGACCAGTCCTGGAGAGTGAGCTCTGCCTTTTCCCATGCAATAGGCATTGTTTTTGCTGATAGGCAAGATGGCAAAGCAGATGGTTGTGATGCAAATCCCTCCCCATACATTCTCTCTGTACAGGATTCTGAGTGTCCCCTATTGCCCACCCCTCTCCTCAGGGTGACATGTTCATCTCTGGGGATGCCTTTTTCCCCCCAACAGAAACATCGACTGCGGCTGGTGGCCACTGATGGTGCCTTCTCCATGGACGGTGACATCGCACCCCTGAGGGAGATATGCCAGCTGGCCCAGAAGTACGATGCCCTGGTCTTCATTGATGAGTGCCATGCCACAGGATTCCTGGGGCCCAACGGGCGGTAAGTGATTGCTTCAACCCTGCTTCCTCCCCCTAGCCTGACTAACTCTGAAGCAAGGCCAAAGGTGCTGATGGCCAATGTGTTCTTGTGTGGGAACTCCCTGAAGGCTTTGCACCTCACCTTTGGATTGAAAGGAGGTACTTTAGTGGTGATCCATCCCCCAGGGACAGCTGCTTCTCAGTGTGTAATGGATGGTGTAACCGTCTCATCTGCTGCTCCTGGCAGGTGCTTTGTTTGGACTATTAAACCTCTGTGTGGGAAATTTGAGCACTTCCCCATCTGTAAGGGATGAAGAACCCATGCTCTTACTTGGTGAAGTCCCAGCTTAGGCCTTCTGCAAGAGAGGGAGGTCAGCACTTGGGTTGAACTATCTCAAGGGGCTGTTCCTCCTTGTCTAGCAGGAGGGATGCCAGAGAGAGAGAGACCTGGCTGACAGTGCTGTGTTTCCCTTCAGGTATCCAGCAACTTCCCTGGTGCATGCTGACACAGCTGATAGTGTGACATTCCTTTTTTACAGGGGTACTGATGAGCTCCTGGGAGTGATGGACAAAGTCACCATCATCAATTCCACTCTGGGAAAAGCTCTTGGAGGAGCTGCAGGTGAAGGCATTTTCCTGTGCAGGGTCCTGCAAGCCATAAAGAGCTCTACAGCATCACTCTTATGTTTCCTTCCTCTGCCTAATAATAGAGTAACAAATGCATGTTGTCCTCTTCCACTGGTGGCATGAGGCTTGGTTTGTGATGTTGCTGCAGGATTAAGGGAGATCCTGCTGTGTGTGCTCCTTGCACTGTCATCTTTTTCATGCATTTGCCTTTGGGGTCAAGGTGGAAACTCTTGGTCAAAAGCATCAGCTGTGATTTTTAGATCTGGTTTGTACTTAAATTCCTGCTATAGGTGCCAGGTTGGCTTTATCAAGAAGCCCTGCTCTAAGCAGGTCACCCTGGGGTGCCTTGTCCAATTCTCTCTCCTCCATCTGCAGGCGGGTACACAACAGGTCCCAAACCCCTCATCGATTTGCTCCGCCAGCGTTCCCGCCCGTACCTCTTCTCCAACAGTTTGCCCCCTGCCGTGGTGGGCTGTGCATCCAAGGCCCTGGATTTGCTCATGGAGAGCAATGCCATTGCACAGTCCATGGCTGCCAAAACCCAACGGTGAGGGGGCCATATTGGGGTGGGAGCAGGGGCAGCTTTGTTAGGAGTGAGTTGTCTGTGATTTATTCACCCCCCCTTCCCTGGTGATAGCTGTGAAGGCAATTTGCAAGTCAGGGCTCGGGGAAAGCTGCAGGATGTGCCTGTGTCAGGCAGATGTGTCACATCTGGATGCTCTATGAGCTGGGACACAGATCTCCTCTTCAAGAGGAGAGATCTCTTCCCTGTACAGAAGAGGAACAGTGGAGCAAACTGTACCCAGTTCTCAGCAGCCAGGGCTCCCAGGGGAAAGAAAGGCAGCGGTCTCCAAGGGCAGGGTTGTTGAGGTTTTTACTCATCCTGTTGTTCCCTTCACCAGGTTCAGAAGTAAGATGACAGCAGCTGGCTTCACCATCTCGGGGAAAGACCATCCCATCTGTCCAGTCATGCTGGGGGATGCTCGGCTGGCCTCAGTGATGGCAGAGGACATGCTCAACAGAGGTGATCTGGGGAGGGAGCTCAATTTGCAGTCACGTTCCCTGAGGGAAGGGACAGTTGGTGGTGGTGCTACCACAAGCTCTTCTCCAGAGGGTGTTCCTGCATGAAATCCAGTACTCCTCCACCCTCCAGCTGCAAATGTCCTCATGGTCTTTCCCAGAGGTTGCTGGCTTCACCTTCTCTGTTAGGGAGGGGATTACATTAATTCTCTTGTCCTGCCGTGCTGGACTCCGTCCCCATTGCTGGCCCTAAATCTCATTTCCATGCTTGGGAGCAGGTGGCACTTGAAAACGCTGAAGCCTGGAAGTGGTTATTGGGTGGGGAACCTTTCTATCACCCAGTGCCCCTCAGCCTGCCTACATCCCAGCCAGCTCTGACTGCCTGTGTTTCCTCCCCAGGCATTTATGTCATTGGCTTCAGCTACCCCGTGGTGCCCAAGGGGAAGGCGCGCATTCGGGTGCAGATCTCAGCCGTGCACAGTGACGAGGACATCGACCGCTGCGTGGAAGCCTTCACCGAGGTGGGACGGAAGCACGGGGCGCTGTCTTGAGGGGCCAGAAAACACCTCCTCAGCACCATCCCTGCCCACAACCAAGTGCCTAAGATGGGGATAAACGCTTGAGCAGCACACTGCCAAAAGCAGGACCATTCCTCAAAGCATCACAGCCTGTGTCACATGAGTCAGCCAGCTGGCTGTTGCACTTAAACGTGTCATTAAAGGTGTCCTGCAGTGCAGTGGATATTTGTCTGCCTCCTATTTCCTCACCCAGGAGCTGCACCCCATCCCCATCCTCTCATGCTGTGACCAGACATTCTGCTATGTCTTCCCTGAAGCCTCAGTCCAGATGCTGAAGCACTGCAGTTCCTGCTCTCTCCTGCTGATGGAAATACAGCGTTGCTGATGTGCCTGAGGTTGCCTGCTTCTTCTCTGCTGTCCTGTGGGTCCAGCAGATCTGACTGCTGCAATTCCCCACTGAGGCAGGGGTGTTTCCCAAGCCCTTTGCAACCTGTGCCAGCAGCAGCTGGTTAGGGAAAGAGGACATGGGCCTGCCAAAGCTCCACTGCTCCTTTCTCTCTTTACTCTCAGATGTTAGACATGAGGCTTCCTTGGTCCCCAGATATCAGGCTTTGCCAATTGCTTCAGTGGTCCCAAACGTACCCTGGGAAGACATCTTGCCCCAGAGAGGCTGTCAGGCAGCAGGCAAGCTGAAATGACAGAGGCAATCAGCATGGTCAGAGGATCTGCATCTGACTGAGACCAAGAGCAGGGGCACAGCAGGTGACAGAAGCCTTTAAATTTCTTCCATGTGGCATTTGTTCCTCCAAGCTGTGCTGGTGTAGCATTTCAGCATTCATGCAGGCACAAGTGGGACCTGGGCATCTCTTAGGATTGCTTTGCATCAGTTTTGCTCCAGGTCAGAAACTGTGTGTCCTGCCAGCTGCCCATGTACTGAATGAGTAGCTGCAGCCAGGGACAGATCCCAGCTAAAATGGATGGAGGTGCTGTGCCTGGGTGCTGGAGCACTGGGTCACATCAGCAAAGACCTGCTCTGAAGTCACTGTGTCGCTAGGCAGTCAGGGAGCAAACTACAGAGCAATAATGTCTGACCTGAACTAGAGCAGCTGCAGAAGAATACAGGTGCTAATCCAGGATTGTAGGGCTTCACAAGGATGCAGAGGACAGGGGAGAAATGTGCCCTGTAGGTTAAACAGGACTGCAACCAAACCCTGTTAGAACAGTTGGTAGTGTAACTGTGTGCTGATTTTGTTTAATTTTCCATCTCCACAGGCCCTGAGCTCAGCCTGCTGATAAACTATGATATGGAGTTCCCTTTTTGTGGCACTGGGCCCTCGCAGTGCTGCAAACCATTTTAAACAGGCAGTATTTTGGCATGGGGAATGTAGTGGTGAAGGCGGGGGAATTGCTTTCAGGCCCCTTGGGCAACCTGGAAGAGATGAAAGCTGAGCCAGATGGGTTCAGGTGTAGGAAGGTTGAGATCTTAAACTGAATCACTGCTGGTCTGAGCCCAGTGCATGTGCACCCCTTGCTCCCCCACCTGCACACCTCCACTGCACACCTGTACCACACTCCCTCACATTTCTCTCCTGCTGGTCCCCAGCCCTAATCTTCCCCTCTCCCCTGGCCTTCTATGAGCATCCCTGCTGATGCCTCTGCTCCTCTCAGGGCAGACAACCCAAGCAGTTTAACCCTGCTGCAGCTTTCAATTCCTCCTCACTGGCAAAGCAGCCCTACAGATGTCCCACTGCTCAGCTGCAGGCCAGAGCAGCAGCAGACCCCCTCCTGTGATCCTGTGATGCTCACAATTGGTTTTGCATGCACATGTGGGCTCGACCTTCTAATCCTCTCACCAGGTGCACTGACCTTCCTCTCAGCTCCATATCTCTCAGGCCCCTTGGCAGCTGACTTCCTGCACTCTGCCTGCTTCAAGGCCAAGCTCAGCAGCAGACTGTAGAGCTGTCTGGGGAACAGACTGGAGAGTGCTGGAGTCCTGGAAAGGCAGGAAGGTCAGATGATGGCACGCTGGAAATGAATAAGGCCGTACCCATTGACTTTGTAGGCATCATGTTAATACTGATTTGAGGCAGATCCTCCCACTCTTTATTGCTTCAAGGCCTTCCAGCCTGGGTCTGATCTACAGCTCTAGGCAGCTTTTAGCCCAGAAAGCAGAGAATGCTTTGCTGAGTGGAATGTAGAGGCAGATACCAATTTTTGAGGCTGCAGTTCCCACTGCAGGCTCCCTGACCTATCCCATACCCTGTATGCTCCTCTGGCAGTCCTGAGTCTGGAGCTTTCACCCTCTGCACTATGGGATGGGTGAGGGATCCACATATTTCACCCATTTTACTTCAGAGTAGGGTACTATCCTGTCTCATCCCATTTTCATACACATCTTGTCCCACATACGTTTCCAGCCCTGGGTCATGGCCCACCCCCCACTTCCACCCTCACTAGGTTGCCTTGTTGCAGTCCCAAACTACCCCACGGATTCACTCCAGCCCCTCTCCACACTGATGTTTCCACCTTGAGCAGTGACCCGACCTCTCTGTACCCTTTCTCTGCTGGAAATCCCTTGCCCTGGCTCCCTGCCTGCAGCCCCACCCAGGCAGGCAGGGATGCCCCAGTGTGGACTGCATGTGATGCAGACAGGGTCTGAACCTGCTGTTCACTGCCGTAGTTTTTCCATCCCTCATCGTTTGCTGGAGATAAATGCTGCCCAAGGGCCTCTGCTGGTGCTAATGCCTCACGGCATTTGTGGGTGAGGGGCAAAGGAGCCGCATACCCCCACCCAGGGCTTTTGGCGAGACAGAGCAGCGACACAGCCATCCCCACTTCCTTTCTGGAGGTTTATTTCTGTTTGGAGGTTTTCCCCGAGTCCGAGGGTGAGTCCAGGCAGCCGTTCGCCTTTTCAGGCCTTTTGGCTGCAAGAGCAGGCACCGGGAGGTCCCTCCGTAGCCCCCGCAGCCCCCTCAGCGGCAGGAGCACCTGCAGGCGGCCACGACGGGGTAGGGGATGTGCTGCCAGGTGCAGTTTGGGGGCCCGGGGTGCTGCGGGCTCCAGCAGTGCCAGGCCAGCAGCTTGATGCGGGTGAGCTGTGCGGGCTGGCAGCTATGCCGGGAGGCCAGGAGCAGCCGGGGGAGCCGCTCTCGCACGTGGTGTGGCACACCCAGCGGGGCCAGAAGACGGGTCCCAGGTCCACCCATGCTGGCGGCAGGTGGCCCGTTCCACCAGCCACTGCTGCAGGCAGCGGGCCAGGGCCCCCGCTAGTCCTGGGGGCAGCAGGGTGGGCAGCTCCAGCCCTTCCACCTCTCGCCACAATTTGCGGTGATACCGCCCGGCACCCTCGGCCAGCTCCCTGCTCATGGACTCCAGGTTCTCCTCCAGGACGCTGCCGTTGCGGCCGCGGGGTTCCTCGATCGCCATCCAGAAGGGGTCGAAGGCAGAGCCCAGGAGCGGGCGCAGCCGCCCGGCCCTCAGGTTCCGGGGCTTGGGGGAGTAGCGATAATCCTCGGGGGACAGAGACAGGCTGTAGGGCCGCACCGGGGCCGAGGGATGGCTGTGCAGCAGGTGAGCGGTGGGGTCAGCGGTGCTGGACAGTGACGGCAGCGGCTCCCGAGGTTCCTCCAGAGGCGGCGGTGGGTCTGGGACGCCCGGCGGTGGGAGCAGGCAGAGGAGGAGGAGGAGGAGGCAGCCGTGGTGTGGTTTGTCCACGGTGAGCAGCGCTGTGGCAGGCTGTGCCCGGCTGCAGGCTTGCACTCTGCTGCATCCCCTGGGTTATCACCGCGTCCCGAGGCATGGCCTTCCCCTTTTCCCTGGTTACAGCGGCTGATAGGAGCTGGCGGAGACACCTCACTCTTTCCCACCAGAGGGGCAGGTGGGGGGAGAAGCCGCATGGTCCCTCCTGCCAGGCCGAGGGTTGCCACTGAACCAATGGGGATAATGAGGCTGCTGTGGAGGGGAAGGGGCCAGTGCCTGCTTCTCCACATCCTGCTCCATCATTGAAAGAGGTACCCACAACTTTCCCAGAGAAGGGAAGCTGGTGGCCTTTGAGTCTTGGTGAGAAAGGATCACCAAGCTGCACTCATTCTTAGCGTACATGGAAGTCCTCAGGGCACAGGTCCTGTCACCAGGATGGGCATGGCAGCTCCATGGGTCACTGTCCTCTCCTAACACATCAGCCAGCCCCCATGCTGTCCCAGGCAGCTGTGACAGAGCTGGACCTCTGGAGGTGGCCATCCTGGAGGTCTTGCTCTCCCTCCCACAGTGCAGTACTGGTGGAGTGGAGACCTGGACTGGATGGAATCCAAAACCTGCTTTCTCCTCCTTCCCTAGGTCAGACATGGTGGGAGAGGCTCGATCTGCTCAGTGTCATGCTAGTAACAATCAATTAATTAATAACAGCTAGTAACTGCAATTAATTGCTCATCCTCCAGAGGGTTTAGGGCCCCATATCCCTGGGACAGGGCAGGGGCAAGGCTCACAGGGGTGGGATATTTACATGTCCAAGACCCGCATTGAGGGGTCTTGAGGGGTGGCCGCTGAGGTCCAAGGGACTCTTCCCCCTGCCTCCATCCTCCCTTTTCCACCAAAGAGTAGGGAGCTTTCTCTCTGACACCCCCTACTCAGCAGGAGGAGCAGGGAGCAGCTGAGCCTGCAGGAAAGCTGGGCAGAGAGGAGTTAACTTCAAACCCAACCTCAGGGAGAGGGGAGAAAAAAAACCTGTCAGAGAACTATGGATCAGCAGCAAGAGCAGAGGGAGGGAGAAGGGGGAGTTAGAGAGAGAGGAAAGGAGCTCCACAAGGAGAGAGAGCAGAGCTGGTGGCAGGCAGGGGGAGGCAGCGGAGCACCAGGCAGGAGTGACTGGAATTACCAAGCTGCCCAGATAAACTCTTCTGTGGGCTGCATCCTCCTGCTGCCACTGCGTGGGCTGGACTGGAGGTCTCCCCCTGAGTGATTGGAAAAGCTGCAGGCCCTTCCTCAAAAAGGTGAGTGCCAGCTTCCAAAGCTGAAAGGTGGCCTCAGGCTCCCTGAGCTGAGACACCCTCGTGCATATGCAAGCCCAGAAGGAGACCGGTCTCCTCTGCTCCAGTGAGGAGATCCCATGGGGCCAGATAGATAAGCTGGATAAGCTGGAGGGTAGCTATCAGTAGGACAGAGGCGACCAAAGACACAGAGAGGCAGGGACATGCATAGAAGCTGGGAAGGAGAAGTGGGATGAGCTGAGGGATGGGGGAGCATGGAGTGAAAGAGCTTGCATGACCCAGAAACAAGTTAATTGCTTGTAGCTCGATAACAGTGTCTTTCCTTCTCTGTTATTGCTCAGAGAAGGACAATTTGTTCCACTGATAACACAACAAGGGGAAGGCTTATTCAGAGACAGGCTGTTGGTGTTCCCTGCCTGAGCAGAGTGTTACTCAGGGCTGGAGGAAGTTTT
>JAVTVJ010001463.1:0-47154 GCA_034509425.1 Eopsaltria australis
TAGAAATAATTCTCCCTTGTGCTGCTAGTCCAGATCCACCTGTGATACTCTCAGTTTGGCAGCTCGGTCCACCTGCTCGTTGTTACGATGCTCTTCATTGGCCCGACTCTTGGGTGCATGTGCATCTACGTGTCGGACTTTCACAGTCAGCCTCTCTACACGGGTAGCGATGTCCTGCTAAATCTCAGCGGCCCAGATGGGTTTCCCTCTCTGCTGCTAGTTGGCCTTTCTCCAGCGATTCAACCAACTCCACAAAGCGTTAGCTACCATCCAGGAGTCAGTGTAGAGATAGAGCCGAGGCCACTTCTCTCCCTCAGCAATATCCAAAGCCAGCTGGACGGCTTTAAGCTCTGCGACCTGACTCGATCCACCTTCTCCCTCAGTAGCTTGCGCAACTCGTCCTGTGGGGCTCCATACAGCAGCTTTCCACTTCCGGTTAGCACCCACAATTCGGCAGGAACCATCAGTGAAGAGGGCATATCGTCTTTCACTCTCCGGTAGCTCGTTATATGATGGGGCTTCCTCAGCACGTGTCACTTGCCCCTCCTCTTCTTCAGAAGATAATCCAAAAGACTCACCTTCAGGCCAGTTTGTTATAATTTCCAGAATCCCAGGGTGATTAGGGTTTCCTATCCGGGCTCGCTGTGTGATCAGCGCAATCTACTTCCTCCACGTGGCGTCGGTATCATGGTGTGTGGAAGGAACCTTTCCTTTGAACATCCAACCTAGCACTGGCAGTCGGGGTGCTAGAAGCACCTGTGATTCGGTGCCAATTACTTTCGAGGCAGCTCGAACCTCTTCATAAGCCGCAAGAATCTCTTTCTCAGTTGGGGTATAGCTGGCCTCAGATCCTTTGTATCCCCGACTCCAGAACCCAAGTGGTTGTCCTCGATTCTCTTCAGGTCCCTTCTGCCACAGGCTCTAGGATGGACCATTCTCCCTGGCCGCAGTGTAGAGCACATTTTTTACATCCTGTCCTGTTCTGACTGGCCCAAGGGCTACTGCATGGGCAATCTCCTGCTTAATTTGTTCGAATGCTTGTTGTTGCTCAGGACCCCACTGGAAATCATTTCTTTTTCGTGTCACGAGGTAAAGAGGGCTTACAATTGTGCTGTATTCCGGGATATGCATTCTCCAAAACCCGACAGCTCCTAGAAAAGCCTGGGCTTCCTTCTTGTTCGTAGGTGGGGACATAGCAGTGATCTTGTTGACTACTTCTGTCGGGATCTGGCGACATCCATCTTGCCACTTGACTCCTAAGAACTGGATTTCTTGAGCGGGTCCCTTAACCTTACTTCGCTTGATGGCAAAACCAGCTCTTAGGAGAATCTGGATGATCTTCTTTCCTTTCTCAAAGACTTCCTCTGCTGTGTTCCCCCATACGATAATGTCGTCGATGTCCTGCAAATGTTTTGGAGCGTCACCCTTTTCCAGTGCAGCTTGGATCAGGCCATGGCAGATGGCGGGGCTGTGCTTCCACCCCTGGGGGAGTCTGTTCCAGGTGTATTGCACGCCCCTCCAGGTGAAAGCAAACTGAGGCCTGCACTCTGCTGCCAGAGGAATGGAGAAAAAGGCATTGGCAATATTGATGGTCGCATACTACTTTGCTGCCTTGGATTCTAGTTCATACTGAAGTTCCAACATGTCTGGCACAGCAGCACTCAGTGGTGGTGTGACCTCATTCAGGCCACGATAATCCACTGTCAGTCTCCATTCTCCACTGGACTTACGCACTGGCCATATAGGGCTGTTAAAGGGTGAATGAGCTTTGCTGACCACCCCTTGGCTCTCTAGTTTACAAATCATCTCGTGGATGGGAACCATAGAGTCTCTGTCTGTGCGGTACTGCCGTCGGTGCACTGTCGCCGTGGCGATTGGTACCTGCTGTCCTTCAACTTCGAGCAGTCCCACAGCAGAGGGGTCATCTGAGAGACCAGGCAAGGTATTTAGCTGTTGGATGTCTTCTGTTTCTACTGTCACCCCAGAAATAGAAATAGATTCTGTTCCCACGTACCTTGATGGCATCAGGGTACATTGAGCGCCGGTGTCAACCAAAGCCGTGTATCTTTGTGGGTCAGATGTGCCAGGCCATCGGATCCACTCAGTCTAATAGATCTGGTTGTCCTTTTCCTCTACCTGGCTAGAGGCAGGGCCCCTCTATTCCTGATCGTGGTACACGTTGCTCTCTTCCTGTAAATATGTTCTTGAGGTCCCTTCAAGAGGATCGGTCATATCATCATTCCTATACTGTTCAGAGTTCTGTCCACAAGAGACCGGAGCAGTGTTGACTCTAGGTGGGTTCCTTGTGGTAGCTGTTCCCCTTTTCAGTTCACGTACTCATGCTGTTAAGGAAGAGGTGGGTTTCCTGTCCCACTTTCTCATGTCTTCTCCATGCTCCTGAAGGAAAAACCAGAGGTTACCTCGTGGAGTGTATCTTCTTTCTCTGGCTGGGGAATGTTGGCTCTTAATAGCAGAGACCCTTGTTGGTTCTGGTGAGATGTGGTGAATTTCTTGCTTCAGCTCCTTTCTGAGTTTCTCTTCCAAGTTCCGGACGTGCTCAGCCAGCTTTGTTTCCACAGATGAGACATGGGTGCGAAATGGGGCAGTGACAGTGTCCTCATAAATTTTTAGTTTGTTGACCAGTACTCCCACCTTGTCCGCTCCTTCCCTCCATTGCAGTGTTGCTAGGTAACGGGAGTATATCTCTGGTCCAAGCCGTGCGAATCTCAACCACATCTGTGACGTGCATTGGACATCATCTGGGTTCTTAGGGAATCTCTCATCTTCTGAGAAAATGATCTCCAGCACGGCCAATTCTCTCAGGCATCGGATACCTTGTTCCATTGTGCTCCATTTTCCTTAGTGCACCTGGAGGTCTTCTTTACAAAGGTATCTGTCTTTTACGCTTGCCAGCAGTCGCCGCCAGAGGCTGAGAGTTTCTTGGGTTTTCCCAATCCCCTGGTCAATGACCATATCCTGGGTCAGGGATCCAAGTTGCCTGGCCTCACTTCCATCTAGCATGGTGTCATTGGCTGCAGCGTCCCATATGCGAAGAAGCCAGGTCAGGATGGATTCATTTGTCTGGCGGGTGAACTCCCTCTGTAGGTCACGCAGCTCACCCAGGGATAAAGAGCGAGTGATGATCTCTGGCTCCGTCTCTTCTGCTTGGTGCGAAGGTCCAGCCTCCTCCTCATCGGTCGCTGTGCGGACTGATTTGCTCCTGGTTTTCTTTTTCTGAAGGGGGGCAACTGCTACTGGCTTAGGCTGTTCTGGCTTGGTGATGGCTTGTGTGGAGACTGTCGTTTCTTTCAGTCTCTTTTTCCTCTAAGACAGTTTGTTTAGATATGGTGCCTGTTGTTCTGCTGCTTTTCTTGTCCTCATCTTGAGGATACTGTGCTGCATCGAGCATTGTTCTGACTCTAAGCATGGTGTACACAGTGCAGGCTGTACAAAGAAGACAAAGCAGAACTAACAGCAAGATTATACCATCTTTGACATCCAAAGGGAACTCAATATTTTCAAAAAGTGTTGTGTCAGGTCTGAAAGGCTGAAAGAAACCATTCTCTACTCTTTCCCCTAGGGGCTGGGTGCGATTGTTGAGGAGGCCCCAGATGTAACAGCCCATACAGGACAAGCAAACAAAATTGAGTATATATTCCGAATGGTGTTCATTGCCTCGGAGGTTATCATGCAATAGACATAGCAAACTAATAAAGCAATTTTTATACGATACCCCGGCCTACACAGGAGCATTACTACGGGCAGGTAGTTCCCCGTCTGCGGAAATATATATAGAGCAAGGTACAGGACCCATGTAAGTATGTTGAGTATCATGGTGAATAGGTGGCTTCTAGAACACAAAATTGTAATTCTGACTTTCCTCAGGGCCTGGCCTCACGTTGGGCGCCAAAAAATGTGGTAGTTTGAAAGCAAATCAGTGAGAGGCTCAAAGTCAGAACTACAATTTAATAGGAAAAATGTAGTAATACAAAAAAAAGAAAAAAAAAAAAAAAGAAACCACTGACAGAGTCAGAATACAACCTGACACCCTGTCAGTCAGGGTGTTGGTAGTAGTCCACTTAGAAGGTGGTTGCAGTCCTCTGGGAGTGATAGATGCGGTTCTGTTGAAGCAATGATCCTGAGAAAGGTGTAGTTCTCCTCTGAAGGTCCAGTGGTGATGTAGAAGGGTCTGGTCTTCCTCTGGGAATCCCGTGGAAAAAGCTGCCTATAGTGCTTCAAATCACAGTTTATATGTAGATCGGGATACATTGGTTCCTCCCCCTGGGCGGGGCATCTCACAATGGGATGATGAGCCACTATCTGCAATGTTTGGGGTGAGTGAAGTACCCATCCGGCCCCAACGATTGGCCCATTAGCAAACCGTTCTGCGGCCATCAGGAACACTGCCACGCTCGGCCCCCAGCATCTCACGAAGATGGTGATAGAATACATACCATTGTAACCTAAGACACATGGCAAGAAAATTACTCTAGGTGCCACAAAATGTAATTTCTTTCCATAGGGAGACGAATTCATGGATTAAATACTGTTGAATTGAGTCTCAGCTCTGATAATTATCCATGTACTATTCATCTGTTCACACAGGAATTAAATGAAATTTTCCTGGATAAATCAAACTATTTGGACATTTTCTTAAACAACAAGTTTAGACAACTACAAAATATATCTCAGTTATAACTTGAATGTATTCACACAGAACTGCACTATACAATGACCCGGACCTAAATCTTACAGCAATAGACATAAGTTTACTTTAATGCATTAGTTTCCTCAATTGATTCTGTAGAACTATCCACATGGTTAAAAATAAACATTTTTTTTATCTTTCCCCTCTGTGACTATGACTAAGAGCTTACAAAAGCTGCACATAAATGAGCAGGAAAAAAAAAATTATAAACTCTCTGGTACTTGATGGTAATGTAAACAAAATTTATACATGAAAACTATAAATCAATTTAGAAACGCCTGCAAAGGTTTGAATCTGATCTATTTCTCAATCCAAATCAGATTATTTTAATTTAATTGATGGTGTTTATGGTTTTATCTTAGAAGATATAATAATAATACAAAGCAGGTATATGAAAAGCATACATTAGGAAGTATTGTCAGCAATAGTGAATGAGTGATGTTCTTCAAAGTACATGAGCATAATTCTGGTTTCTTTGAGGTAAAGTCAGTTGTAGGGGTGCTAGGATTTCACAGACCCATAAGACGTACACCTTCACTAGAGTTAGGGTTTTATACATCATTGATCTCCAAAAATAAAATAAAATAAAGGAATGAATACTTCTTCAACTGGTTCCTCTTTGGTTCTAGTCAACAAAAACAACGCAGTTTATGGAAGTTACAGAAAAAATGCAGAAGTCAAAAAAAATTTTTGAAACTTGGTTTCATAATGAGAGTATCACATTATCTTATAAGGAAAAGAGATTAAATAGTCTTTCAGAAAACCTGTTGTTGCGGTTTAAAGGTTTGGGAAACCGGGCAGAAACACCAATTGTGTAGTGGTTTTAATTTGCCTATTTGAGTTCCTGGCTAAACGCCAGCACACTTACCAAAATTTACCTGATTTTTGTTGTGAGATAAGGCTTAATAGTCGGCAAAGTAGGCTCAAACTTTAAGGAATATAAAGAACTTTTACAGTTCTGGGGTAGGGTACTTCTTCAGTGGAGAAGAGTAGCGTGTTATGGGGAAGAGCCAGTAGGCAATTGTGAGCTGCCCTTTTGCACTTAGGGAATTCTTTGTCAAAGTTAGGGATTAAAGATCTACTATGCTACTCTAGCCCTTAATGTTAGGAAAAAGCCTACTTACTGAAAATATATTGTAGTTATTTTTTTTCTCTCTATTATGCTTTCAACAGTGTACTCTTATCTATCAATTCCCTTGCACAAAATTTTCTATTTCACTCACTAGGAAGTGAAAATAAAAATGAAGTTCTAGTTGGACAGAAGAATATCATGTGAATAAACATCAGGCAATATAAGTATTCCTATTTCAATATTATTATTCTTTAAATTAAGAAAAATATTAAGAAAAACATCTGTATATCTAACATTTTGACAGAGCATTGATGCTTTCTACATACAAAACTTAGTCACATTTTAGTGCTTAGAATAGTTTTATAGAACAGGTAAGTTTAATTCAATTGAATAAAAATTTCTAACAAATATAAGCAGACTCACTTGTGGCGGTGGTGCAGGTGGCCCAAGAGACTTTTCCAATGAGGAAGCCCTGGGGGGAAGAGGAGGATTCCCCTGAGGTGGGGCAAGACTTGGTTTAGCCCGAATAGGATGGGCTTCAGATAAGTTTACACCCTCTAGACTGATAGGCTAGCACCACCTGCCCATCATTAGTTCACTACTCCCATGTTCCAGTAAGTTCTGCTACACTCAGTTTTTCATTGTACCGTTCTGTTATCTGTCACCCCTTCTCCACCCTCTTACCTCCCTGGTTGGTTCCCTGTCCCATGCTCTTCCCTAGTTCCTCCCCCGAGCCCCGCGGTGATTGGTGGATTGTTTACAATAAACGGCTGTGTCACTGGGGGCTCGGGGTCTCTCAACCCCGGTGCCACAGAGTGCTGCTACCCTGCTGGTCTCGGTGTCTCTATTACCTGGGTTGGGAGAACCCCCTTCAGCCACAGTGCGGCGGATAGTTTGCCTACTGGGAGCGCGATCAGGGAGCTAGGGAAACTGGACTCCCGGCGACAGGGGACGAGGCTGGCCACCGAGGACCCTCGTCACATCCGCCTCTGATTAGCGATCACCTCCAAGCCATCCAGGCAGAAGGCGGACGGTGACACTCACTTAAAACTAAAGAAATAACAGCATAAAAATTCATTATTTAGTGTGTCATGTACCTCATACAACATTGGCAATTACCTTGAAAATTAAATTTCCTTTATGTCTACAGCTATGGTGAATTATACTAATATGGCATTTTAACAGCATACTGAAAAGGTTGCTTACATTAGTCCAGATAAAGGTTTATATTAAGGGGAAATAAAACTACAACACAGAATAAGAAAATGGATTTCCGACAATTAAATTGCCAAGGCCAGGGGAATACTATACCTTTCTGCTACAGGCAAAACACTGAAAGAAAGCATATTTCAGTTTGAATATACTTGAGGCTTGAGAAAGGCAAAAAACAGCCATCAAACTGAATAAAGGACTCTAAGAAAAATTATTTCATGCCAAAATTTGATCTAAATGTGAATAATTATAAAATTATAATTTGGGCTTATTAAAAAAACCTGGAGATACACTGTGCATGCTACCTTCAGGAGGCAAGAAGCATGACTTGTTCTACTGAATAACTAATCATGAAAAATCACCTTCTATCCTATTTCTACATTAACAGACTTTCCTAAGTACACGTAGGAACTCTGTTTGCATCTTTATTTTATAAGCCAGGCACAGAATTAAATTTCTAACAATGAAAAATACCCAGAATTTTAGATGCCAATCAGGTGAATTGCCCTCAGAAAAAAAATCAGTCTCATTGCCCTTGTATGGAAATCAAATAGTAAGGGATAGGGAGAATATGTGTGCGTACATAAATATCAAGGTTTATCAGCATGTCAGAAGAACCATAAGTGAAGAAAAGTATTTATGGAACTATACCTTCACATTTTTCTTCTCAATGATTTGTTACAGCTTAACAATTCTTTCATGCAGTGCTCTCTATATATATTTTAGAGGTAAAGATATTAGAAACAGGAAACATTTGTTGAGTCATCGCTTCATGTTTTTTGCCATGGAAAATGACTCTTTATAGTACATTTACCTGTGATGACAGCCTTGGAACTAGGGCCATTGCCTCATTGGCACTGCTTTTTATGAGAACAGTGGAACCGACCACTGTAGGGTGCTCAGGATTTCAGCCGAAGTTCCCTGAGCAATGTTTATAAGAAGTGAAGGATCATTCTGGGCATACCACTGCTTCATACACAAGATGCTAAGGAAGAAAGACTCCTGCAGTCATGTTTTTCTCAGAAGACTATTTGGGATCTGTGGGGATGGATGAGGCTGACAGCAGGCCTGAAAGCCTCTCGGACATGGACTTGAAAGCGATCAGAATTTACCCGTGAGAGAGCCCCGTGAGAAAGAAATGGTATGAACACCTGCAGCCACAGTAGGGGACAGCCAAGAAGATAACCAGGGAAGATGTTTTGCACCCAGAGATGGCCTTGCGGAAGAGCACCAAGAATGTGGTGGAGGATTTATAGTGTGTAGTTGACTGCTTGTACGGCTTGTTAACGTGCTGGGAAAGTTCTTGTTATGAAGATAGCTTTGGTGTTGTTTTCCATGCAGCCGATAGTAGCATGTTACAGTAGCTGGGAAAAAAGGGTATAAAGATGTTAGCATAGACTAATAAAGCACTTCTTCTTTGTCCTTGGACTACTCGCGTGTCGTGTGTCCGTCTCTACTGCGACAGGGATCTTCTTTGGGATATCTGATACTAATACTGTGCTTTGAGAAGTAATACTGCTAATACAGATTTACAATTCTGCTTCATGATCCAGGAGCCTACATAACATATGTTGTATACTTGAGCATTCAAAGTTCTTTTTGTATGAAGCCATGCCCCTGTATCATTATCTTTTCCTCTGAAACATTTAAGATGCTGTGTCAGGGTGCTCTGTCTTGGATGCTCTGCCCTGGAATGTGGTCAAGCAATTCAGACAATGTCCTATTTGCAAAGTTATAATTGGTGGATTGAGGAGGGCACCATATGCTGGTTTTGGTGTTGAATTATGCAAAATCCAGTCCAGCAACCAATCCTGAACTAACATCCTGATAGGGAGGCAAAGATTTGGCAGATAAGCTGTTAAACTGACCTGGAGACATATAACTGGCAGTCATATCACTTTACACTATAAAAGTCCACTTTAATACAGTTAAGTTCTTCTGACATATCTTCCTTTGAAGTGGATGAAGATTACTCCCTTGGGTAGAGGATGCCCCCCCGCCCCCCCCCGGGGTACTCCTTGGGGTTAAGAGAATGAGATCTGTGCATGAGCAAACATATGGTGAGTTATATCAATCTCTACTTAATAATTGTTTCTTTTTGTTAATAATTGCTTTGATATAGTGCACTGTCCTATACTATACACTACTAGTAGTTTTAGCTTTTATACTGTGTAGTAACTAATTTTGATTAAGATATTTTATCTAATCATTTTTCAAAATAAATAATTAATTTTGTAAAAATACATCCAATTTTCCATCTTTAATCTTGTCAGATAATGTTACTTAAATCATTGGCAATGTCTGAGGCCACACTTGGGGTCCTCTCTCAGAAGGATTTTAGAAAGCAAAGGGGTCCTCTCTGCACCTTGTGGCTCAACATCAGGCTTCTCTAATAAGCTTTGAAGCTCCCATTCCACCTGAGACAGACACCTCGGTACGTATAGTAATACTAAAAAATGGATGTATTTTCAGGTTCAGTGTGGTTATTTATTTCTCATTCATTCCATTCATGATGGTCTTTTTATTTTTTCAAATATAAATTGCAATATTTACTTTTCTAGGAACACTCTTTGTTCTTAAGAGGTGACTTCTACAATTCAATGCTCTTACAGTGATGGCTTTGACTTATACAGTATTATCCCTCTCTTCTTTGAGGTAATTAACGTGAAAGTATAGAGGAAGGAAATTACAAAATACAAAGTACAAAAGAATAATTGAAGTCTTTCCTGCAGTTACAAGAAGCTGTTAAATTGTGAAGAATATCACAGTTTGTTGACCAGCACAGAAGAATAACTACACATTTTTTTTTCAAGTTTACTAAAGAAAATACCTGACAATGTGTATTCATTCTATGTGTTACAATTTATGAATCTCCAGTCTGTGGAGGAATCACCACAAAGTATCACATATGAAATTATTTCAATTTTCTATAGGTGAGCATATCTGGATGTCATAGAAAAAGCTGATTCATTCTAACTGCCTTCCTAGAAGGGTTCTGAACTCCTAGTGATTTTCTGAGGTATCTGCCAGTCATATAAACAGTGTCCTAACCAAAGGAATCTAGTTCTTACTCCAGTAAAGTAATAGAAGTTCATATCCTCACTTAAAAAAATATTTTGTAGAAAAGTCATGAATACCCTAACTTTTAAAATTTATTACTAGAAAACAAATGTCAAAATTTTTTACATCTCTAAGGATTCATTTTGGATTAAAATATTTATAAAACATTTCTCAGGTTTTCATACAAAGAATTTTCATTTATGATACTTTTCTGAAATCCTCTCCAGTCAGTATTTTCCTATAAAATTCTCATTGGTCTTAAATCTGACAAATCTACAATGCAATTATAATGTTACTTAATAATAACTGAGTTATATTCCAAAACAATTTTTTTCAAAGAACCTACGGACCTCTGGCTATAGCAAAAACAAGCAAACAAACAAACCAGACAAACAAACTCCTGGAGTTTAAAAAAAAACTCCTAGTAAAGGAATGTTTGGATAACTTGACAAAAATGAAAGGCTAAAGCTTGAATGCTAATGCATGTCACTTGTATAGAAAGCTGTATGGAGACAAAGATTTATGGCAGATGGTAAGCTTTTAGTTGGATCTTGATCAGGAAATATAAACACCAAGCATCTGTGTTCCAGTCACTAGTTATTTAATTGCCAGTGAACTGGACACCTAAACTAAAACTACAAGTATCTTCCAAATGAACACTGTCAGTTTCACTTTTGAAAATTATCAGAATAGACTCATCTGTAAATCATGTTCCTTGACATTGATTTTTATCTTTGTAATATATACCTCACTTACAGATGTCACAGTTTAGCCCCTGATGGCAATTATGCCCCACACAGACCTTTGCTCACTTCCCCAAAGTAGAAGGGGAAAGAATCCAAAGAGTGAAAGTGAGAAAACTCATGGGTTGAGATACAGGCATTCAACATTCCCCATGGGCAGGCAGGTGTTCAGCCATCTTCAGAAAAGAGGAGCTCCATCACATGCAATGGTGACTTGAGAAGACAAATACACACAATGTCCCGTCCCGTCCGTCCCCCCCCCCTGCTTCCTTCCTCTTCCCTAGATTCACATGCTGAACATAACACCATTTGGTGTGGGATATCCCTTGGGTCAGCTGAAGCCAACTGTCCTGGTTGTGTCCCCTCCCAACTTCTTGTGAACTTCCAGCCTCATCACTAGTGAAGTGTGAGGGGCAGAAAAAGACCTGACAATGTCTAAACACTGCTCTTCAATAGCTAAAACAGCTATTAACAGTTTCCAGCACAAATCCAAAGCACAGTCCCATAATAGTTACTATGAAGAAAATTAATCCCATCCCAGACAAAACCAGTACACATAAATATCTTGTAGTTCTTTGGCAGTAAATATGATTTAAGGTGTACCTTTCTATTTAAAATGAAGACTCCTTTTAAAGTTATCTCAAATACATGAATGAGATGGCAGACCAGGTCTTATTCAGAATTTTCTATGAACTGGTAAAAAAAGTTCATCTTTTTATGAAAACCAATATGTCATTTTGTGACACAGACAATTTTAATGTTGACTTTGCACTGGATCTCAATTTGAAGAAAATATATAAAAATTACTGCCTGAATAGCATGATTTAGGCTGAATCTTTTTCTTTGAACAAAAACTACCACAACATACAATGTTACAAGTTCGCCTGAAAGGTAAAACTCCTTTGCTCATCTTCAAGAAGTGTTTCTACTTCTAAATATTGATGCATTTTAAACTGGAATCTTAAGATCCAAAATATTTTTATTAAAATATTAGAAATTTCTCTGTTAGGCACCAGCAGGAGCCTAACCTGTCTATCCTGCAAGATGGACAAGCCAAGCACCATGAGTGATCTCAGTCCTGGTTGTGCCCTCCCGTGCAGGTGCCATTCTGTAGATACTCAGCTATCCAGTGGAGCCAAGGTGGTACTGACAAAGTTCAGCAATAAAGGATGGGGGGAAAAGGGGGGAGAGCAAAGTAGAGCAAGGTAAAATAGCAACTAACCAGGAGAACAAGATGTTTAACCATAGATTAAGACTATTCAAGAAATAGCAATTACTGTGACAAAGCTAGTGGTATGAGGATGGTGGTAATTGCATTGAAGTACACTATCCAAAAAATCTGTAAAGTGATAAAATACTGACCCAGAAGAAGGGAAAGATCAAAAACAGATACAAATGGAAACTTGTCTGCTGTTAATAAAATGTGGAAAACTACAGATGTCCCTGAAATGCAAGTATGCACAGAACTTTAGATGTGATACCTTTAAATGTGAAGTTGTTCAAAATAAGAGAGAGTCTTATGCTAAATTTTGTTTTGCTGTCATTTCCTCTGGGAAATGGTAGAGAAAAATTCAGCCATCAGTTGGGACACATGGCTTTTATTTCACAGTTAAATTGTACAGATTATGTAAATGATCATTAATTGCTCTCTGGAGAGCAGTGTGCCCCCTTTTTGGTCTATTGATTTATCCTGTTTATTCTTCTGAGAGTACAGAGGCATTGGAGGCACTACACAGCATGCAGTTTGAACAAAGGTTTTCAAATACAAGATGCATAGTGTGGTAGTTTGAAAGCAAATCAGTGAGAGGCTCAAAGTCAGAACTACAATTTAATAGGAAAAATGTAGTAATACAAAAAAAAAAAAAAAAAAAAACACTGACAGAGTGAGAATACAACCTGACACCCTGTCGGTCAGGGTGTTGGTAGTAGTCCACTTAGAAGGTGGTTGCAGTCCTCTGGGAGTGATAGATGCGGTTCTGTTGAAGCAATGATCCTGAGAAAGGTGTAGTTCTCCTCTGAAGGTCCAGTGGTGGTGTAGAAGGGTCTGGTCTTCCTCTGGGAATCCCGTGGAAAAAGCTGCCTATAGTGCTTCAAATCACAGTTTATATGTAGATCGGGATACATTGGTTCCTCCCCCTGGGCGGGGCATCTCACAATGGGATGATGAGCCACTATCTGCAATGTTTGGGGTGAGTGAAGTACCCATCCGGCCCCAACGACTGGCCCATTAGCAAACCATTCTGCAGCCATCAGGAACACTGCCACGCCCGGCCCCAACATCCCACGAAGATGGTGATAGAATACATACCATTGTAACCTAAGACACATAGGAATGTAGAGTGTCACAAATTTAAGTTTCTCTGGTTTTGATATATTGATATATAATACAGCTTGAGTAAAGGTTATGCATTTTTTTTACCCACACAACACAATTGCTTTGGATTAAGTATTTTTTTATTTACACTGGCAAAATATTATAAACCATTATTTCTCAATTTGTATAGTCAGTTAAACACAGGGCATATATTCTGAATTTTGAATCTATTACTAAAATTTTCAAAACTAGACTACAATTCAGTTGTTCCCCAAACCATTTCAATGATTGAAAGCCAAAGGCAAGAAAAAATAAATTACAAAAAGTGCTGTAAATTTTAGAACTCTATTTGGTAACCTCAGAATACAAAATAAATTTAGCATTACACAGTCTCCTCCAACGCTAAGACTACCGTTGTGACCCCAGGTTCACTTAGGAAATAGATGTGGCAGGAAGTCTGTCAATCTACATAAAGTTCCTAGCCTTTCTGTTTTCAAATGTACACATAAGGCTGCATCTTTATTCAGAGTGTTATTATCTATTCTTTCTATGTCTGTCCATTTTTAAAATACATCCATTAGTTTTTCTTCTACATCAAAAATCTCTTGTGCAATACTCTGTCTAAAGTACAGACAGTACTTCCATGGTGATCTGTAAATCAATTGAAAAGAGATTTTCTTGCCCCTGTAGATACAAAAATATCAGCCAAATTAATGTTTTATACTTTAACAGCTTTTTGTCTCTCTCAGATAGGAAGAATTTAACTTAAAAAACAGTCAGTTTCTAAAATGTATGCAGCTTCACAGCTGCTAGTGTAAATCAGTTATGAAAATATCAGTACCCTAAAGGAAAAATAAAGTGACCTAGCACATGATCATGTAATTAAATTAAGCCCCTCAGCCTCAATATCATTCTAAAAATACATCTATAGGAAGAAATGCTCTGGGATTGAAAAAATTTGGAAATTAGAACAAAAATTCTTCTCTCTTAAAGAACATAGGAGACATGACAGTGTACAAGAAGAAAATTTATCTCTGAAGCAGTATTAACATTATTAAACTTGTAAATGTAATATTTGTCTGTTAATGTAACAATTCATCAACTGGTGTAAATTAGTCTAATCTCATTAAGGACACCAGAAATACACTAATTTACATGTGCCTAGAATCTCTCCTTAAGGCTTTTTCTCTTGTACTCATCTACTCATGGAGTTGTAAATAACACTTTATTAATAATAACAAGGAATAAATTTCACTAACAATTTCAGTCATCTAAAACTTTGAAAGATCATTTCTGAAATCTATTCTTTGAATGGACAGAGACATAACTCTTATGAGCACTTTCCTATGTGGGCCATTCCTTGGGAAATTCCAGCAAAAAAACCAACAACATTCTGACTTTCCTTATCCTTCACATGCTTTCACAAATGAGAAAAAAATGTCCATCAGGAAGATATCCTTCAAGCATATATTTCATTTCCCTGTTTTAATTTTTACTGTGATGACACACTTCAGTGACTGCAAGATCCAAATTATGGACAAAGAATTAACTGAACGCATCAAGGCAATTGTTATGGCATTTTCATTCCTCTCTCCTTCCCTTTTAAATATGAGAACTGGGGAGGTGGTAGTGGAGCTGTTTTGTGGTGTGTGTGTGTGTGTGTGTGTATTTTTCTGTTAACCCTGTTGAGTCTGATAGTACAACTAAGAGACTGATCAGTGCAGGTTACCTATATGCAAGAGAAGAGGAAAATGAGAGCAAGTAACAGAGAACTTTTGCAGGAGCTGTGCTGGGAAGAAGTGCAGAAGATGTTGAAGATCAATTCACCTTGCAAGGGCTACTGAAACCTGGTTTTTTCCTCAGTTGTGTCATGACAATTTATCTGCTGGCTTTTCATCAACTTTCCTGTAAAGCAAGAAAGCTAGACAGTAAGAAAGAAAGCCTTATATTTACATAAAGTAGTGTTTTGTATTAAGGTATGACCAAGTTGTGAAGCTTGAAAAAACATACTTCATTAGGAATGCTGCTAAAAATAAATAAATAAGAAAAACACAAAGTATTGGTAATATAATTTAGAGTTCCAAACATTTTTCAAAAAGCAGATGTAGAAAAGCATTTATCTAAGGAATCAATTTTGTCTCTGAGAGCTTAAAAAAAATTAGTCCTTTAACAAATAAACATACATGAAGTGAGTTAACACTCTAAATGTCAGAGAAATCTGAAATCTGATCTTCCTCTGGTTTGGAAACTGATAACTGAAACCGACAAGAAACTTTCAGAAAAGTAGGGAACACAAAAAATTGCAGTAGAAAATACATACCGTATCCATGGTTCCCGTTTTCATTTTCTTTTTGGAAGTCTTTTAGACAAATCAGGAAACATTATAGCACACAAATACACACAAATAAAGATTTTCACAGTCTTCTCTGTATGTTATTTGACAGGTTCCATATAAGAGTTCTCTCCATCCTAAAGCTAGTTATAGAGCAAATAAATTTAAAAGTAAAAGGCTGGGCAGTTTTTTTTTCAATGGAGTCAGGAAAGGGAAGAACTTTGCTTCTTGGTTTTTCCGATCAAAGAAGAAACCCTGAGGTTTTTTTTGTTTGATTGTGGGGGTTTTATATTTGCTTTTTTGTTGTTGTTGTTTGTTTTTAAAAAAAGTCTAAATAACAATGTTGAATTAAGCATATTTTTTAACATTGGATACAAGATAAAAATCTCCCAGTCACATCACCCTAATAAACACCTCCCCATTGCACGTTATCCACTAATATTCCTGTGTAATATAGCAAAACTTCACAGAAATCAAAAGACAAAAATAAGAGTACAATTCTTCTGGGGTTTATACACCTCACATCCCCAATATCTATTACCTGCAGAAGTAGACATGAACAGAATTCCCATTTTTCTGGATCCTTTAAGAGTATTTCTTTTGCCTTTTTCTCAACTTTTGTTACCTTTTTCACAGAAGAGGAAATTGGCATTGCCTCCTCAGCCAGAAATGCTACTGAAAAATCTTATAATTAGTTGGCAAACCATCTGGGAAAAATATAGGATAAGTAACAGGATGATGACCATTTCTAATTTTGTAATTTATAAAACTTAAGAATAAAGGTATTATTTTAAATACAACTTTATAACTTGATAAACTAAAGGAAGTTACCACTGTGGTACATCTCCACTGTTGATTTTAATGACACATCTCAGTGAAAATGATAATGTTCAGAAGTTTGATTTTTGGAACATGGTCAGCATCCCTGGAGGAAGAAGTGATGATGATGATGATGATAATTTGTCCTGTATATGCTGGTAACAGAAAATTCAGCAGCACTGCATGTTTTAAAGTTATGAGCTAAAATATTCTGTTTGGGGCATTTGACAATGATGTGGAATATAATATTTTATAGTATATGTTTAACAAGCCACATTTGGGTTACTGCTAATAGTAGAAAAAAATTCAAATATCAGTGTTGTGGTTTAAACTCAGCTGGAAATTAAATCCCACTCAGCCACTTCCCTCCTCCAAGCCCCTATGGCAAGAGTGAGAAAAAAAAGCAGAGTTTCTGAGTTAAAAAAAATTACTCGATAAAAGCAATGAGACAAGAAAAAAACAGAAACAATATTAGTGATAAAAGTATACAAAAGAGAGAGTGATTCACACACAAAAAGGTGGTCACCACCCCAGCCAAGCTCCATGTGACCACCAGGACAAAAACAAAATGCTTTTGCCTTTTCTCCCCAACAAAGCCACATCCCCCAGCAATGATATGCATGGTGTAGAGTAGCAATCTAGACACGCCCAGACAGCTCTATACTCCACCCACCTTGGTCACTGCAAGAAAATTCAGACACAAAGGATACCACAAAATGAAACCTAAGTAAAAGGAGAAAAAAAAAATATTTTTCTAGTAGAAAAAATAAAGTCTGCCTGGGACATCAAGCATTGAAGCTCTAATGTATCTTTTTGGTTCAATATAATTTCTGCAGAGTTCAGATGTGACCACTTATTATTTTTGGCATTATTAATAAGTAACTTCTACATATTCAGTAATCTAATTTTCATTTGATCATCTACATTTCACTGACTAATATTCAGAACTTGTGACATTTGTTAAGATAGGAAACATTAATTTACAGAAAACCAGTTCTTAGAATAATAAATTTATTGTCTGCTTACTATCCATCAGCTAGAAATTAAATCTAGGAGTTTCCCTGAGACTTCAGGAGCATTGGCAACATAAATAGCTTTTCCAGAAAGCACTTAACTGTCAAGATGGAATTTCAGTTTTCAGACATTCATTTCAGATATTAATTTTAATTAATATTTCCACATTTCAAAAACTCAAAAAAAATTATTAAGTATAAGCCATGAAAATCCTGCTACATTTCATGATGCATTATAAAGATTTAAATGTCTCACTAAACAGTATTTTGCTTTATAGCATAAGCTTCCTTCTTTTCAAATATTTATGAAAATACAGGTTAAAATTCATGGTTTATTGCAGAGATTTATTTTTTTTCACCACAGGCATCACTCCTTCATTAAAAAAGATTATCTGTATACCCAGGTGTATGTCTTTATTTGTTGATCTTTAATATCATAGAAAAGATGGTATAATCTAAAAAACTGAGTGCTGCACTACAGAAATTGTAAGGTGATCTCAATTAATTTCCTTCCTTACAATTTAAGAAAATAGATTCTACTTTATAGTAAAGTATTTATGTTTTTAGGTAAGACATACATTTCAATATATTCAATAACTTTTGTCGGATATCCAGGGAACTCATTAAAGGCCATGACCTTGACTAAACTTTATTTAGCCTGGAGGTTACTTGAAACAGCATTGTGTTTTTCAGAGGTGGTAGTATGACTGCAGAATACTAAATACTTTTTTGAAAAAATATTGTCTTACCAAAGTAGTTCAAAAAGAAAATCACCTCTGGTTTTACTCCAGATACTTTTATTTCACTAGCAAAGGAGATACGAGACTACAGAGAATATGGACACTGTTGCTCATATTTCACTGAAAGCCACTGTCCTGTACATGCAATGACTGCCATTTGCATGCTCATGAAGTCAGCAATGTACAAAGGAAAGACGATGAAAAGGGAAGCTTTAAGAAGGAATCAGATTTGGAGGAGCTTAGAAAAGTTGAACTGAGAAGGCAGAGGTTGTCTGCTCCAAAAAACTGATCTAGTAAATGCCATGGGGAACCTGTTCTCTATAGTCACCCCATGCAGTGTTTTGTAGAACATGGTAACCACCAGCCTGAATCTCTTCTGGTTTTGCTTCTTCTCTCTATTTTCACTGTTTGACAGATATAAGATCTATTTAAAATAATGGATTTTCAAGCTCATGGTTTTGTCATGCTTTTTTTTTTTTTAAGAAATGTAGTGAAGATGAATTATTCTTCGTATGCTAATAGTTAAGAACTAGTTAATTTGTCAATCCATTTCCATTATTAAAATCTTTGCATCTATGCAATCACTCAGCTATGATGCTGACTTAGTCACCATGTTTCTGGCTGTGAGAGTAGAGTGACTGAAGCATTTTTAAAGGAGAATAGCAAAGAAGAGGTAGTGCAAAATTCAGATCTGGATAACAGAGAGATTTTTACTTCTCATCCTCATGTTGTTTGTTTTCATATCTTTCTGGCTGTTCCCTTTAGGAAGCTCAATATTAAGGTCTCCTCTAAAAATAGAATGGAAGATGGACAGCACTCACCAGCATATATTGAGCACCTGTTGAACTCTTCCTTCCTTCCTGTATGGAAACTTTCTCTAGATCTGAAGGTGGAAAAAGCATGCCAAATCCTTTCTTTTCTGAAACAAGCAGATTTGAAATATTTGTAAAAACATCTTTGCCTATTGCAGAAACAGTAGCCTAATGTAGTAGTGTGGAGCTATACTTGGGAGAAAGGAAGTGCCATACACCTGATTGTTTATTGAATTTCACTTTCTAGTGTGAATCTCTCAGTGAATTATCACAAAACTTCAGTAAGGTAAGAGAGATTCTCTTTTGCTACCTAGAGTCCAAAATATAAATCATCAACCTTTTAGCACAGATTTATGTTAAAATGATCAATATGAAAAATAGTAAAATATTAGAGATCTCAGAAAACTTGGTGGCTTTTTTGTCAGTCATGCAGGTGATCTCTCCACAATAAATCCAAAAAGTACGAGAACAAAACCATGGGAGCTGGAAGGATTCCCTTCAGTGACTGAAGGACAATGTCATGGTGAGATACACAGAGAATCATCGTTATGCTCTCTACTTACCAGCGTTCAAAAATCTTCTGGATTTTACTTTTGAATACAAAATTCACCACTTCTTTTTTAAGAAATATATTTTTAGTTTTGGAGACTCTGGAAAACTTTAAATATTTTACCATTTGTTTTCTGTATGTAAAATTTCAGATGCCTAAATTCAGCAACAGGCAATTTTACAGATTTAACAAAATATTATTACTATTTAACATCCTTGATGAATACTAGTACTCTTAAACTGCAGGGGCAATAACAGAAGCATCATACTGAAAAATCCTTGGTGTCAAACATTTTTAAACTTTTGAGAAAATTTACATATTTATAGACAGTTTCATATTTTGTGCTTTATTTACTGACTCCAGATATATGGACAGTTATTACCTGCCACACTGAATGGCACTGAAACAGCTGATTGATAACACAAAAGAATGAGACTGATAGAAAGTACGATGCGTTTTGTCTTGCATATTCTCAAGGATACTCATGAACGAAGATAGGAAATCTCAACATTTTTTTTTATATCAAGAAGGGAGGGAGGAAGGAAGGGAGGGTAAGAAAGATCTGTTTTATTTTACAAGACCGCAATATTATCAATGTAAAAATTGTTGCAAAGGAGACTGTATTCATTTTGCCTCCCATTTTGTTTTCTAAATTTTACTTTGATCAGTTCTGTTTAGATACTCCTGATGAATATATGTGACAGAAATATTCCACACTATATCACATGTTTATACATCCTCATTTCTTAATTTTTCATAGGAAGTAAAGAGTATGGACATTCATAATCTATCCAAGGAGAGAATGTGATGGACCACGTGCTGTTCTTGTCTGCTATGATGAAGACAGATCTTCAAGGTAACAGTGAAAGCAGCTCCACTGTCCTTCCTCAAGTAATCAGCCTCTGGCCAAGTGTTAGGATCACTGAATATATTCAGAGCTTATGGTAATGGAGTAAAAGATTTGACATTTAATTAAGACTGCTCTTCCTAGGCCTGGCTCTGCTTCCTCAATTCAAGTTGGTCCTCACTTTCCTTAGCTCTGTAAAAAGGCTGTGTGGTCCAAACATAACTGGCTGCTGCTGAATCCAGCTCCTTGCATTGATGGCAATTCAGAGAAGTCTTAGTGCAGGCTTAAATTTAGTTTTAATTAAGAGTCTTCATAAAATAATTTAAACCTGTAAAAAAATATAACTGAATTAATACTACAATTATCTTTTCAACTTCCATGAATTTTTAATAATAAATGTCTCATAGATGACTACTGCTGTTAACACTTACTTTTTCATTTTCAGATCAATTTAAGACAAACCTTCTGTTCTTTGTGCAACCTGCACTGATTTTGGCTCCCATTCTATTCCAAAAGATTTTAACAGGCTAGGAGAATGTGGCAATTTTCTACTGCAAGTGTTATTACCAGAATTTGCATATCCTTTTTTGCTGAACTGTGAAAACAGCATTCCAATTTCAAGCGAGTTCCAGTTTCCAGACATGAAAAATAATTAAGAGGCCTGGATAATATCAGCCATCAGATCACCTTTCTTGGATCTCATATTACTTCAAACATAGCTCTATCCTGAAACTAACTTCTTGGAGAGAAATGCTTTTCTTAGAATCATCTTTTCAATTATTCTAAAAATGCAGCCTTGTACTGCTTGGCATCAAGGAATGCAGGAACATTAATATAAGATGAAGCAGTACAGAACACACTGCACAGCTGATGGCAGGAAGGCTTCAAAACATGATACAGCAGAGCTATCACACAGCAATTGGGAAGGATAACTGAAGACGGTCATATGTGACTTTAAAAATTGTGTGAGGCTGTGATTGTGTAGAGGGTTAACTCTTTAAAATCTTCCTAGATCCTGAGATTTATAATCAAGAAACATTTTCCTCACATATTGGACTAGCAAAGATCTTGGGGTTGTGATGTTTTAGTTGTTTTCTCCCCTTTACAGCAACTACCTTTCACAAAAGGACTTTGGAAACTGTCAGTCTTTATCTACAAATATCCTGGCAGACTTCAAGTGACATTAAAGATCTTACTTTTGTTAGAGGATGTGCAGATTTTCTGTGGCTTGTGTCACACTTGGGTGTGTAATTATCTTTGTGTTCTTTCTAGATTATACCTATCCTATTCATAAAATTGGTAGGCTGACATGATGAGCCACTCCAGTCATAGGTTCCTACTACAAATCTATTTTTGACAACTTTTTAGAGTATTATGTCAACAACTTGTAGCTCAGATTTAAACTAAATTCAAAGTTTAAACCTTCCTCTTACAAAATTTTATCACCAGTCAGATTTTATAGATGACTGAATTATTCCAGAACATTCCTTTAACTTTGGGTAAGCTCTGCTTTTATTCTTAAAAGTTTCCTGACTAGATGCTTGTTTGGAACAAAAAGCATATGGATTATCATAGAATTATGGAGTAACTTAAGTTGAAAGGACTGAAGTGAGTGCCCTAATTGAGCTTCCTGCACAAATCTTAACTAAGAGGTCATGCCAGGCATGCAGGGCTTTATCCTGTTTGTTCTCAAAAACCTCTGAGGGTGGACAGAGTGGATAAACTCTGTTCTAGGACTGGAGTGTCCTAATGGCTGTGGTGGGTTACCTTGTCTGGCTGCCACATGCCCACCCACCCATTCCCTCACTCCTTTTCCTCAATAAGATAGAGGCAGAAAATAAGATGGAAAAAGCTCATGGATGAAGGAAAGGACAAAGAGTTCAGTTATCAAATACCTTCACAGGAAATGCAAATTGAGTTTGGGAAAATTAGTTTATTGCCAGCTAAAATAGATTTGGCTAGTGAGAAACAAACAAAAAAATTGAGTCTTTTCTCCTACTCACCTTTTTTTCTAAGCTCAATTTTACTCCCTCATTGCCCCATTGAGCAGGGAGGTTGGAGCAGATGACACTACTGGGGTCACTTCCCACATTACCCACTCTATGTCCATGTGTGTCTACATCTCTGGGATACATGCTCAGCTTCACTTCTGGTTGAACCTGTTCACAGGAAAGTGGCACATACATCCTTGAGCCTGGGCAAAGACCCTGGGTCCCCAGGCTGGGCTCCAACACCTGGGCAAGAGGGAGGCCCAGAACTGCTGTAGCAGGAGGCTGCTTTTAACATAACTATTTCAAATCACAAGTTAAACCACTAGCTAAATCTGAGTCTATAAAGGAAATCCTGTGACTATTTTTTTTGTTTGTGAAATTAATAAGCATAATGTGGTTTTAACAGCACAAACAGAAGGAAAAAGAATAGCAAAAAACCACCATAACTGCAGGTTGACACCTATAGAGATTTAAAATCACTTACCCTCTTTTCAGCCCAATCCACTTGTCTATCCTTAGCAGCAATTGCTTCTCCTCTTATTAAGGAGTTTTGAATAATTAGGTTCAGCTGAATGTAATTAGCTTCCAGCTGGCAGTGCTTATCTAAGTTGCATTGAATAGTGATGAATTCTGTGGAAAAAAAAAAAATAAAGCAACAAATCCACCTTTTATTGTCAGTTTTTTCTTCTCATTTCCTCTTGACTTGCCTACTTGGTACTATAAGAGGCCTTTTAATAGTGCTTTGGACTAGTTGAATTTGTTGAGTTTTAATAGTACTTTAGTAGTACAAAAGCTACTTGCTTTTGACATAAAAGATTAGTAAATATCTGCATACTCACTCTTTTAGGCTTCTTTCTAGCTTTTGTTGTTTCTCTCAATGATGTAAAATTCAGGAATAGCCCTAATATTTTTTTTTTGTTACTGATTTCTCCACAGGTAAAGGTTTTAAGGTTAAATGTAACTAGTTTTTTTGGATGAGGATAGAGCATCAGTAGATGCAGATCTGTCAGAAAAATCTAGGATTAAAGAAATTGTTTATTACAGAGTGCTGTATGTGGAATCCTGGCCCACCTTTAATGGGTTCATGAAGTTCTTGTGATTCTGATTTAATTTCATTTATTTTGAGATTTTTGATGGAATAGTAACTAATTCTTTCACTAAAAGAACACTGTATTAATTCTTGATCTACCTGCAGGCACACTGCGGTCTTTTTTAACCTTTTTTTATTTCAGTCATATTCATCTCATTCTGTCCAGCAACTTATTGGTATATCTGTTCCGTTATTGACTTTCAGAAACTCTGATTGCTTTGGCATTTTCTGCTTTCTATTTCTGATTATATATTTCAGGTTTAATTTTTATCTCCTGAGAGGAAATTTCCAAGTATTAAGTTATTTTAATTCTGTAAATTTCCCTCTACAAAGTCCTTTTTTATCTCCCTTTCAAATGTCTTGAATGTACTTTTAGAACACTAAAAAAAAAAATAAAAGAAGTTCTATGGATTTTTTTAATTGTCTTTGTAGTGTTTTTATTCTTTCAACTCTCTTGGCCTTTCTATTCTGTTTGATTTTGTCCCTCATGTTTCAGTAGATGTTTGGAATTGTTTGTGGTAGAGATAAGGAGACTATATGGTAGATGAGCTCTAAAGCTTGTCTAAAAGAAATGCTGCATTTTCACCATTCACTGGATTCTCTTTCCATTGTAAAGTACTGTGGGAGGAGCTGAGAAGTAGTTTTAATGACAGCAATTTGAAGTAGATAGATTTTTTTTCTGGATAATCAACAGAAAGAAGATAAAACAAACTCAACCAAAAGATAGAGCTTAGACTTTAAATTTAACAAATTTTACTCTTCTTCAACCATTTTTTGATGCTAAGTACACCTATACTTTCCAGAAATATAAAATTAGCAGGAAAAAATCTTGTGAAGGGAAACCTGGAAACCATTTTTAGGAAGAATTTTGCCTGTTTAAGACACATATGTTCCTGGTATTGTGCTCTATGAACATCAGGAAGCATACAGTAGTGTTCCTCTGTCCTGTACTCTCCTCTCTCTCATTCTTTTCTAGCCTTTTAAAATAACATATTTATATATTGTGCATACATTTTATGGGATTTGGTATTTTGCATCTGAATGAATGGATCAGTTCCAGAGTTGTATGCACTTGTCTGAAAGCAGAAAAATTACATCAAATACATGAGTGTTTTACCTTTTCCCATGGGACAGTGTTTCCCCTCACTTTTGGTTTTTCCAGAAATGAATTCTGCAGTGTATATCTCCTATAAGAGTTTCCTTTTCAAAATTGGCACTGGATTGTTAAAATTTTTGTGTCTTTGATGTTGTGTAACTACTGTGGGAGATATTAAACATCTTTAAAAGGAAATAAATTACGTCCTATGGTATTTAGAACAGACCTTAATATAAACTAGAATCCTTAACCTTTAAATGGATGGTTTTATTCAGGTGTTAGCCTGCAGAGTGAATAGATAGGATATCTGACACCAGAAATATTCTGTGTAGTGTTAAATACCCTTTTTGCCAGGGAAACAGATTAATTTCTAGATAGAAATTTTCTAGATTTCAAACAAATCAATTTTAACATTGTCTGAATTGTGAATCAGTCCTTTAACTTTTACAGATATATGAATCAAGAAGGACCTTCTCTGGCATTTTCTACCTTCTACTTTTGAATAAGATTTTGGCACTCTGTGATAAGTCCATGTATTGAAAAAGTGTAAAGGAAAATAATGCAAACACTCAGATGCAACCAAACCCCAATATGTTGTATTGGGTCTGACTGGGGTAAAGCTCACAGGCCTTACACTGCTGTACACACTGCTGAAGAGGTAAATAACCCTAACAAACTGGCCCGTCGGCTGACAGAAGGGTGCCTCGTTTACTCCCAGGAATGCGAGCAGCTTCTCGCCCTGTACTGGGGGATGGCCTGGGCTTGCTGGGCCTCTGTTCAATATTCTCAGAGGACTGTGGTTGAGGCAGGAACTCAAACTGTGCCTGAGGACACTATAGCTGAGACAGGGACACAAACTACAACTGTGACTGAGGCAGGGATACAAACCATAACAACTATGCCTGAGATAAGAACCCAAACCACAACAACTACAGTAATTGCCCTAGTAGTGAAAAAAAAAAATGGACAAGGCAAGTTTCAGGCCAATTAGTAAGAGAAGAAGAAGAGGAAGAAGAGATGGGACTAGATCAAGAGGCAGGTCCCTCAGCAAAGGAATCGAAGGGAGTGAGGCAGATTAAACAGGAGACCAAAGTTACTCGGTCCCTGACCCCATCCGAACTTCGAGACTTGTGAAAGGATTACAGCCGCCAGTCAGGTGAGAGGATTCCTGCATGGCTGCTGCGATGCTGGGATAATGGGGCCGATAGTCAGCAGTTAGAAGGTCATGAAGCCCAACAGCTGGGATCCCTTGCTAGGGATCGGGAAATTGAAAGAGGCCTTGCAAAGAAAGGAGCAACTTGTAGCCTCTGGAGACGGCTTCTTTCAAGTGTGAAGGCAAGATATCCTTTTAAGGAAGATCTTGTAAAGTCCCCAGGGAAGTGGACCAATGTGGATGAAGGTATCCAGTACTTGAGAGAATTGGCAGTGCTGGAAATTGTCTATAGTGATCTAAAGGATGATAACGTCACCATAGATCCAGAGGATGTCCCTTGTACACTTGCCATGTGGAGGAAGATGGTTCAAGGTGCCCCAGCATCATATTCCAGCAGCTTGGTGGCACTTTATTACCCAAAAATGGATACACCAACTGTAGAGTTGGCGTCCGCCTGGCTCTGAAATGTAGAAGAAACTCTATCGTACCAACCGGGACTCCGTGACTCCTATCTATGAACTAATTCGTCGACTGGAGAGCCAAGGAGTTATCAGCAGGACCCGCTCACCCTTCAACAGCCCCATATGGCCAGTGCTGAAGTCAAATGGGGAATGGCGGCTGACAGTGGACTATCGGGGCCTGAATGAAGTCACACCACCTCTCAGTGCTGCTGTACCAGACATGTTGGACCTCCAATATGAGCTAGAGTCAAAAGCAGCCAAATGGTATGCAACGATTGACATAGCTAATGCATTTTTCTCAATCCCTCTGGCGGCAGAGTGCAGGCCACAATTTGCTTTCACTTGGAGGGGTGTCCAGTACACCTGGAACCGACTGCCCCAGGGGTGGAGACACAGCCCCACCATCTGCCATGGCCTGATCCAGGCTGCTCTGGAACAGGGTGGAGCTCCGGAACACCTGCAATATATTGATGATATCATTGTGTGGGGTGATACAGCAGGAGAAGTTTCCTGTTTAGAAATAAGTTCTCCATCCTGTCTTTCTCTTAGTGTGAAAAAAGCACCAAGCTGTCTAATAGTCCAGTCAATATACAAGGCGTCATTTTCAAATTGGATCTTTCTTTGCTGCAATTTTGTCTAAATTTTACCTCTTTTTGTCTGTGACCTCACTAACACACAGTTTTGACCGGTAATCTTGCACAGAGAAGCATCTAGGCTCTCAAAGAGTTTATATTTGGAATCAAGAAACTTTTTCCCTAACACTGAAAAATAGATTGTGATTCTAAGGCAGCTAACCAGCATACTACACAAAATATCACTCTCCTAATGTATCAGTTAGGTATTCTGTTAAGCACCCCTAGAAAGATATTTTCTGTCTTACTGGCCAGTATTGCCATTTTTAGCCTGGTACTCTCTTGATTTCCTGCATCCCTGAATCCATCTCCTGATTTGTTTTGTGAATTCTCTTGGGAAAGAATAATTTTGCTACGTCTTTGCAATGTATGTATTCAATGGGTCCTAAGCCCATGCTTACAACTCTTCAGTATTACAGGAAGAAAAATAATTAAAAGTATTCCTCAATAGCCACACCATAGTTGGCTATAAACCAAGTGTGGACTAAACAGATTACAAAGCTAGAGCAAATAAGAAAGTTCTTTGCTAGCAGACACTACTAAAAGTCAAAGAAACTGATGTCTCCAGCTGGCACAAATTTTTAATTATACTTCAGCAATATCTAATTGCAAATGAACTTGTGTATTTTTTATGGTCAAAATCTTGTTTATGGGCAAAAAGAAAGCATACCATATGGACAGACAGAAGTATCTATATAGTTATGTAAAGCAAAGATTATGTATAAAAGCCTCTACAGATAAATGTATAAAAGCAAAAAATTAATGTCAGTATAACTGAAATCTTAACAATATTATTATTATTATTATTAGCCCAGATCTAAATGTTTCAGGAAAAAAAAAAAAAAAAGAAGACTGGATATTAAATTGTTATACACTTACATCCTTATTTCTACTTCTTTGCGCAAAAGTAGAGTTTGTGCAATCTTATTACATAATCAACATATAAGCCATTTTTTCCAGTCAAATTAATTTTTAACTGATTTCCCCTTTTTTAAATTAATAGTTCCATCCATTTCAAAGTTAAAAAGATTGTCTCTTCCTTTCAAAAATTTTACTATAGCCTTCAGCCTATTTTTGCTTTCTTTAAAATGATCTAATGTGTACAGTTAATATACATTCCTTTACAGCAAGTGGACAGTGCAAAAACTGCTGTTAACTTTAAGAAGATTTTTAAAGATTAAACCTCAGAGTCTCAGTTCTCTGGAATGTCTGATGCAGTAGTAATGGGGGAATTATATTATTTTTAGGACCACATGATTGGCACATTCTGCCATCTAATACAAAAATGGATTGCTGCTAGTTTCCTTCATTGTATGCTGCTGCCAAATATTTATGGGCCAGCTTAGTACTTTCAGCAGTCACATCTGAGTACAGGATTTCTACCTGAAGGAGAGTTCTGAGACATGGAATTAAGGCAAAGAAATAGAGACTTTTACAACCTCGTCTCACTTTTCTAAGGATATACCTTGATACAGTCTTTTCATGGACAAAATTTAAAAACCTAAGAAACAATGTGAAAGACAAATTCAGAATTTTTATTTGTACTGCATGAAATCTGCATTCAAGCCTAGCACCATTTAAAAGAGGAGTTGGATATGGTATCCCACACTCACTGCTGTACATTGTCAGTCCTTAATCACTGCCTTATAGAGACTGAATCCATTGTACTCTTGTTTCTACAAAGCAGAGTTTTTTTCTCCTGAAACAGTTATGAGTTGAGCATAACCCATTGATCTATGGCAAAACTTTCTTCATGAAGTGGTCCTGATTTTCTACCCAGTCTGAATAAAAATGTGATAAAGATGGGATTATTCAAGCTTCTATTTTTCCTCCTAACCTTAAACAATTTACACTGCATGTTTCTCTCTATATTTGTAAAGGATGCATTCTTATTTACTTTCCCATTAGTAAGAATGATGATAAATTTTTCTTTGTGGTTGTTTTAATTTTTTTTTCTCAGCTTGCACTGGGGTTGACAGTATGGACTTTGCTAAAATGCTCTACTTGTCTGTGCTTTGTTGTTCTAGTCTTCAGAGGAATCTTGCACAGCCAATTCTAGGCAGTCTTTTGGCAAAGAAAATAGAATGCATAGTTGTGCTCAGTGGATAAGAATTCAAGTGCATTATTTTCTTTTTTCTTAAATTACTAATATTCCCTAGGATCTAGCTTGTTGTGAATGAAATCCTGTTTCTCTTTTTCTTATCATTTGTCTTCATTCATTACAGTCATTGTAATTATACAGCAAAATGTCTGTGAGTTTGAATTTTTAGAATATTTTTATCTATTATGCAGGGACTGTAATAACCCAAAGCTGATTAGACTTTTAAGTGGGAAGATGTCAAATGACTATTGTCTGCAGTACATGTATGGAGACAGTGTCATCTCTCTTGGAAGAAAAAAAAATGTAGGGGCAGGAAGAAAGGAAGTAATTTTGGAGAGATATTTGCTTATTGTTTTTTCTTGCTTATCTGAATATTCTGATTGTCAGATGGATTCATAAACCGACTGAGGCTTTCATGGCACTTGCTGCATGTAATGATCAGCAAGCCTAGGCAGTTTACAATATAGTATAAAGTTAAATGGATTTATAAGATTAAACAGCCATTTGAAGAATTAGTGTACATTTAATAACTTTTTTTCTTTTTTAGGCTCTTAGAAAATTTCAGTGGCAGTTACTGGTGAAATAAAATAAAATCAGTCAGAAAAAAACAAAAATCAATCAGGGAAGAAAAAAACCAATAAACAATCAAAAATATCAGCTTTTTATTTAAAAAGACAAAATTATTGCAATTGTCCTGTGGAGAAATATCTTTTGATAGTAATCTTCTTGTTAAGTATGTTGAAAAGGCAGTCTTGGCAAAATATTATTTAATTTTAAACTACTAGTTAATAGTATTCATTGAAGTCAGCTGATAGCTAGAATTAGGTTCTAGATACTATCAAAGCAGAGAAAATTACAGAATCAATTAGACTGGAAAAGACCTCTGGCATCATAAAATCTAATCTTTGACCAAACAGTCTATGACCTCTGACATCATAAAGTCCAATCTATGACCAAACACCACCATGTCAACTAAATCATAGCACTAAGTGCCACATCCAGGGATGGCGAACACTCTCTATTCTAGACAGGAAAAAATACTGCTTTGAAAAAATATTGGACATGTTAACTGGATCTGGGTTATACACACCGGAAACACCTTATGTTTTTTTGTTACATCATGATCATGTTAAACCCCTTCAGGGATAGTGACTCTACCACCTCCCTGGGCAGCTCATTCTGGTATCTAAGAATGAGATAGAAGAAATTCTTTCTGATGTCCAACTTAAACCTCCCCTGAAGCAGGTTGAGGTAATTTCCTCTTGTCCTATTATTTGTTATCTGGGAGAAAAGGCCAGCCCCTACCTGGTTACAACCTCCTTTCAGGCAGTTGTAGAGAGTGATAAGGGCCTCTTCTCCAGGCTAAACAACCCCAGTTCTCTCAACCACTCCTCATAGGACTTGTGCTCCAGACCCTTCCCCAGGTTTGTTGCCCTTCTCTGGACCTGTTCCAGTATCTCAATATCCTCCCTGAAGTGAGGCACCCAGAACTGGACACAGCACTCGAGGTGTGGCCTCGCCAGTGCCGAGTACAGGGGGACAATCAGGGCCCTGGTCCTGCTGGTCACTATTGCTGATACAGGCCAGGATGCCATTGACCTTCTTGGCCACCTGGGCTCACTGCTTGTTCATGTTCATCCAGCTGTCAACCAGCACCCCCAGGTCCTTTCCCACTGGGCCTCTTTCCAGTCACTCTGTCCCCAGCCTGTAGCTCTGCAGGGGGTTGTTGTGCCCAACGTGCAGGACCCAGTGCTAGGCCTTGTTGAACCTCATATTGTTGGATTTAGCCTATTGATCCAGCCTGTCCAGGTTCCTCTGCAGAGCCCTCCTACTCTCCAGTAGATAAACACTGATCCAACTTGGTGTCATCCACAAAATTGTTAATGGTAGACTCAATCCCCTCAATACAGGGGATTTTTTACATATGAGTTGTCTTAATGTCCTATATGATAATTCATAATGGCTCCTTTTTCCTTTGTGATTCATACACAAGATCCAAAAGGAAGATATGACCTACACATTTTACTTCACAACCTCACTTGAGTTTTTGAGGTTATAATTGACAGACATTTCACCACCATTTATTTTTCTCTTTTTGTTTCAACATCAATTATTTTTGTATTGAATCTGTATTCCCTTCATCAAGAAACTAAACAATGACAAGGAACTCATATAAAGCACTTCAGTCATAGCTAGAAGAATGTTTGCACCCATTTCACTCCCCTTTTCTCATGGAAAACAGGGGGGTAGGAAAAAAAAAAGAAGGAAGAGAACTGGGCTCTGCAACAACATATGCTTACTTATCTGTGGGAGATTTTCAAATTATGATCAAAATTATGATTTATGTGTGCTGGCCACAATTCTGAATATCACTGTTAACTTTGTGAAAGTTTTATGGTTCTTCTGGAAATCTATTATCCTTCCTCACATGTAGAACTGCACTTAAAATGTATGCAGCCATGAATAGGAGTTATGTATACGTAGTTTTCTGCTGATGCATAGACAGGATGCTGCAGCAGTATTTGTCTAAGCCTTACAATTATACAATGTGTTGTGAGCATGACTGACATTGTTTAGTTGCAGACCTGTGTATCTTGTTTCTTATGGCAGTTTTTATAAAGAGATCCTGGCTATGTAAAGACACTGTCAATGTCCTCTGACTATTTAATCTGTAGGCAGCAGAGCCTACAGAACAGAAAGAAATACTTGGTAGTTTACCATGACAGGTGAGAGAAATTACTTTGATTAAAAAAGAAAAAAAATGCAAATTATTTATAAATATTTTTAAGATTTATGCTGAAACCAAAATCACTGGAGGAAGGAAGGAAGGAAGGAAGGAAGGAAGGAAGGAAGGAAGGAAGGAAGGAAGGAAGGAAGGGAAAATTTCTCCTGACCAACTCTAGATATTTGTGTGTAAGATTGTCACACTGCTTTTCATGTAGTCAAGACAAAAGAAGTGAACATTCCCCAGAGGCAATTCATCTTGCACTAATAGCTCACATGACCAAGTAGTACATGTTCAAAGTTAAGTCTGGATTCCCAAATACCATTCCTTTCATACAAGTTTGCAAGCATTTTGTTAGATCCATTAAGCATTATTAGCATATAAACTTTAAAATGAGAAGAAAGGTAATAACAGTACAGGAATGTACACTTAGATTTAGCAGAGATAGGACTGCATTTTTTTCCTCAGTTGGCGTACAAGAAAGGTGCTGCAGAAGTCAGATTTCAGGAACATTTCTAGAACAATCAAAGTTAAAGAATTAAACATGTTTTACTAAAGCAACTGAGGTTTCAGAAGAAACAGGAAAGACTGAGGATGGCCAGCAGGATCAACAGACAGTTTGGATCACTTGGCCAATCCATGGTGTTGAGGCAGATCTGAGACCTCTGAGAATGGTCCAGACCTAGGATGTTGTCCTGCATCTGGGCCTAACAGCACCTGTGTGCAGGCATTCATCTGTGGGGCAGCAGGAGCTGTAGATCAGGTGGGGCCAAGGCAAGAGCCTCAACTGAAAGTGTCTCCCCTGGACCAGGGGTCAACCCTGGACATGGCTGCCCCATGGCATCTGGGAGCCTCTCACCTGGTTCCTGAGTTCCAGCAGCCTGTGAGAGTGTAGGGTGCACACAGTGTCTGCCACTGGGCAGAAACAGCTGACTAGGAAAAGAGAAATGTTATGCTGAAATGCCATTTAGGTTGCAGAATGGGGAGGAAGCAGGCTTACTATTGAATTATTAAAAAAAAACCCTGAATTCTTTTTGTCTTGTAGGTGTTTTATAGGATTGCAAGACATTAAAGAATCAGAGAAAATCAAAGTTTCAACTGAAGAATAAAAGTATGATTTTATTCAGGACTCTTATGGTCTATTTGCAGGACAGAGGTAACCCATGGCATTTCATCTGAGTAAAGATGTGGATCACATAGTCCAGATTATAGGGCCTACTGCTGATGCAGCTTTGCATATTGCTACTTTTTACAATGATAAATCTTTACTAATTTCACTCCTACACTGCCCTAATGTAATGTTTCCTCACTATTATCTGCCTTTATGCTGGAATGGCCAAAATATTTTGATAATCTTATCTTGCAAGTTCTCCTGTAAAATTTAGCATCTTTTCCTCTATCTTGGGCTCTAAGGTCTTCTTCGACTTTGTTTAATGGAAATATTTTAAGTTTTAGACAATAGCAGTCTCATTTCTATCCCTTATCTCGCTTCCTTTTATAATTCCTTTTGCTGTAGGGCACAGCGCTTTGGAGAGAAAGTTTCTGAATAATTAGGTAATTAAGTCTTTGATATGATAGCTCTGTGTGCACTCCTTTTCTCTCTCCTTAAATAGTTTCATGTCGTATTCATACTAACTTTTTTCTGTGATGGTCCTCTTTAATTCCAGCTATGATACTTTATCACAGCAACCTCTCTCCAGCTTGGTATACCAAAGCAGTCCCTGCAGTGATCTTTGCCAGAGTCATGAAAGCATTTTACTCTCTACTGACACAATGCTAGTTTTTGAAAATATTCTTGAAGCTGACTGCGTGAACAGACAGATGTAGGCCAGTACACATCAAGATTTCTTCCACTAATGTGGCATTTCAGTTTCATGGTGAGGTAAAAATTTTTAATGGCAACCTTTATAAATACATCATGGCTGCAATGTTTTAATTTTTCATTTTTAGACAAAACCAGGATCTGATTTATATGAATATTAGACTTCTATATCTGCTGTTCTAGTTTGTCTTCAGAACTGGATTTGTATTTGAATGTTGCTTACACATGATGGTTGCATAACCCTCCTGAACATTGACATTCAATATTATTAGCAGTACTGTGTGCAGTCAGAAATATGAAATAAGAAACAGAGGTCTAAGTCAAGAAATCCAAATTTCTTGCCATTCAGACAGTTAGGCCCCTGTTTTACATGGGGCTGTTGCAGATGGTATCTCTCTGTTACTTATGAACCTTTTTCTCCTTTCATTTTTTGTAAAAGACAAAGGCTCAGATTTCCTACACTTCTACCTCAGTACTGGTGGAAAATATTTTGTTACTTTCCAGAACTTTCTGTAGATGAGTGTTGATTATTTTTCAGCCTCTGGGATTCTTATATTTCTGAGCAAATTTTAAAAAAAACAAACCACCCCACACAGTTTAATGTGAATCAAATTAAGGACTTCTGATCGTTGTGATCAGAAGTTCAGAAATACAGTTGCAAAAGAAAAATTTAAAACCCAGTTCCAGGAAAGAACTTATGTGTTAATCTTTAGCTGTTTCTGTCTTTCATCTCTCCAAAAACTTTCATTCCTTCCCCTTCGCTTCTGCCTGACTCTGAAGGTTTTCATAACACATCCTCTCTCTTCATGTGGAACAGCTCCTCCTCCGCTTTCCTCTGCCTTTATTCTTACTTTTCTCCCTGCTTCTTTTTTAAAAATGAATTCAGACTCTGAATCTATATAAAACAGAGTTGTGATAATTTCAGTGGGTTTTATATCTTTTCTGATCTTTATAGCTGAGAATCTTCTTCCTTTTTACCCTCTACTTGCTCATACCCAGAGACTGAATTTGTCCCTGCTCCTTCTGGGTTTGTCTGTGTTTATATTTATATCCTTTTCCTTTATTATTATGTTCTTTTGCAGTTGGTGGCAGCTGTGCAGTTTAAAGCATTTTCAAGGGTGTTACGACATCATGCAATAGAACATTATAAAATTTTCTCAGTGAACAAGGCCCACACCAGATTTAGAACTATTAATTTCATATTTGCCATATATTTCTGAATATCTGGTAACATTTTGAACATATTTTGGATAGGATAGGATAGGATAGGATAGGATAGGATAGGATAGGATAGGATAGGATAGGATAGGATTTCCTCCCTATCACATTTTGGATTTTTTTTTGGAAGTGGGCATGCAGCCATGTCTCTTAGCTTGGCCTCTTCCTTTATGTTTTGATGAGGATACCTAATGAATTTGGCTGCTTCTTCAAGACAGGCTATTCCAGTGTCCCAACTTGGTGTCAAGAAGATAAATAGTGCTTGCTGACATCACTTCTAAAATTGATCAGCCAGTCACTTATGAGGCAGTTTCTGAATGATGGGGATTCATGAAGAATGCTGAGGCAGGTTCAAGCACACAAAGATTTACTGTTGGATTCTCTAGCTTATAACATACACAGACTTCAGTCCAAGTTGCTTTTGGGAAAAAAATATGGGAAGAAAAGGAAGAGAGAAACAGAACAAGGAAAGGAAAAACTGATTTCTGGTCATCTGGAAAGAAGAGTGACAGAGCTTTTTCCAGTGCAACCAGTCATGAGGATTTGTCATCATGCTTTCTGCTATGTACTCTTCATCAGGACTGTCCCCACTATCTTCCCTGCCCTTGGTTGCTCTTGTTTCTGATCTTCTTCGCGCCAACGAGACTATGCAAACAAGAGCAAATGTTACATGTTAGTTTTTAAGCATCTCTGCACATAAAGGGTTGAGCAATATTTGTCAAGTATTTACATGAATATTCTTTTGTTACGCCCCATCTTTGTTTTCTCTAATCTAAACTAAAAACTACAAAGCAAGAGTTAAAGAGAGGTGGGTAAGATAATTCTCCCATCCCTGATAATAGTCTGCCATGAAATCCCACAAAACCAGCAAAATCAGGCGTTTGCAGCTATCAGGCCATGAGAATGACATGAGCACAACAGTCTGGGAACAACAAGGGAAATACTGCTAGAGAGTGGCTGAAACATGCTGCCTCAGCAGCTTCAGAGGAAGGTTACAGAGCTGCAAATAAAAAGCCCATAGGTGATTATTTTTGTTTTTAACATGAGATGTCATGGAACTGAACTGCTTCAGCATGAGAAGAAAGGAAGAAGGAATTAGTAAACATCAGGGACTTGGCATATGAGCCCTGTAGAAAAAAGTCTGTTTTGTCTGGTCAGCTTCAGTTGTCTTTATGAGTATGTTGTGGCATAAATAATTGATGTCAAGGGTCTGGTGATATTAAAATACATTAATCTGTTTAAAATATTTAAATTTTCTTAATTATGTGTGTAAATTCTGAATCAAGAGTAGTTCTGGGATCTTTTAAATACTGACAGATTTAAAAGGAATAATGCATATATATATTTACAAAGGAATTACATAAGTAGCTCAAAAACATCATAAAAGAGAAAATATTAATATTCATGTAAATTATGTTTTGCTCTGTCAGAAATTAAAAGGTTATTTCTAGTAGCTTTACCCTTTTTTTTTTTTTTATTTTCCTCCAAAGGCATTTTTTCCCTACAAGCCAAAAGAAAATAAAATATTAAGTTGAAGAAACACATGAGCAGAAACATAGCATGGAGAGATACTTTTTTTGCCAAACAATTGATAGTAAAAATATTTTAAAATATTGATAGATGAGGATGATACAAATAATCTGCATTATAACACTCTGGCATGATGAGGGATTTTATTAGCACTTTTTGATGGAGAAAAAAAGGACATGCTGATAGGCTAAAATATGCTTATGTTTAAAACAAAAAAAAAGCATTCTAAAGCAATTTTCTGTGGTGGCTGTTGAAGCTAAAAATAACACCCCTTGAAAAGGCCCTTGGTGAGATAGATCCAAGGAGCAGCAGGATTCCCCCTTGGGCAGGGCAAGGTGTGGTAGATGCCGAGTTGGGGTGTGTTCTTAGTAAACCAGCCGCTCTCTCCCCATTGGTTTATGCTTATGTTCATCAATTGTCAATCACCCTTATTTTCTAGCATGTTCAGCTCCGTTCGGTAGTTGGTTGGTTTTCCCCCTTGTCCTTCTCTCAGCCCCCTCCCCGAAATACCCTCCGTTGGTTCCCTTCCCCTCGTCCCTCCCTTGTCCCACCTTGGTGCCCTAATCCCATTGGTTGTTATGATCACAATAAAGTCTGATGCACAACTGGGCTTGGGGCTCTCAGCCACTGAGTTTCTCCGCCCTCAGAGCTCACGGAGCACGGATCCCCCGATACTTTGTTTCAGTGTCGTTTTTTCCGTCTCGGGAGCCCGTCACTTTGCTACAGTTTCGGCTGCCGCGGTAGTTTTTGCCTGCCTGCTTCGGAAGGCTGCAACCCACATCTTGGGGTCCCAGGATCCTGGCGAGCGTGGACCTGACACCAGGGACACTCCCTCGCCGCTTCTCGGGTTGCTGATTCTAACCCTGGCGGTCAGCCCTCGACTTGGAACACCCGAGGGACGCGGCAATTTTCCTAAAGAAAATTTGCTGTCTGAATGATGCATATACATAATGAGATATTTTAATTTCAAAGATCTTAGGAAAATGCTGAACTCTCATCTGATGTCTTAATGTAAATGCATCCAATAAAACCCTGGCTTTTTATATGGTTAAGCAGATTTCAAATGCATTTGAAATTTGAAACACACTTTGATTAATTCTTTGGAGATGGAGTCTACAGGAAGTTATTTTGAAAAGGGAAAAAGACCCAGTAAGAGCATGTATTAGGTTCTCCAATGTCCAGGTTTATTTCTCTCTTATGAGGGCGATATTAGTTGGAGTCTTGTAGGTTTGGTTCCAGCACTCTAGCAGAACTGTGTTCTTCATTTCTAACTTAACAAAACAGGGTTTCTATAGAAAGGAAACTGGTGTTCATTTTCTGTGTAATTTGATGGTAATATATTATGGTCTTTTATTTGAGATTTGTTGACAAGCTGAGAATTTTAACAGTTTTAAAAGAATGGAGATAAAATTTCTTTAAGTAGCAATAAAGCAATAGTTAAATACATTTACAAATTAGAAATAACCTTTTTGGTGATAAATACTGAAAATGTAAACAAATTGAATATGCTATATTCATGTAAAAAGTGCCTTGGGAAAAAACCTAACCTTGTACATACTTAATCACTTTAAATCCTGAAAGTTTATTAAAAATTATGCGTTTTATTCACTATAATACACTGACATCTCATATTCTGTTCTGGTGAACACAGAAATACTGATTTATCACTGCCTGTCACAACTGTTGTGAGCAGGGTTGGTGGCCAGAAGATTGTGATTTTTTTTTTAAATTGTGGTTAGAAACATGACCAGCTCTGTGCTGACTGTACAAGCAGTCTGTAGCATAGAAGCACTCATACCATACTGAGCCATTTTGGGGGGTTTTTTTCTTTCCTTATCTTTTTCCTTGTAGGACATAAAGTTGCTCTACTGTGTTGAGCTGCTTGCCACAAACAGTGACAAAAATATAATACCTAGGAAAGACAAACAAAGCTGGACACTTTATGCAGTCCATTCCTCCAGGGTATGTCCTGCATCCTCAACTGCATATGTGAGAACATTCCTACCTAATCCCTTGAGAGTGCGTTTACAGACCTGTCATCCATGAATTTCCATAATCTTTTTTTGAACAATAGAATTCTGTCTTCACAACCTCCAGTGGCAACAAAACATAGAAATTCAAGACCTTTTATATGACAAGATATTTTATCTATTCTTTTACCTCTTAATAGTTTAAAAATCGCCTTGCAAGTGTTAGTGTTCTAACAATTATGTACTATGTTACTCATTTTTGTTATTCACCATCTTCATAATTTTATAAACCTGACCTCCTTCTCTCTTTGCCAAGTGTTTATCTGTAACCAAATCAGTCTGCTTCTGAAGTTATTATCAGATCTTAATGCATCTGGAACAGCAGCTGAGGTCATTCAGCTCTGACAACTTCATACATCTGGATTTTGTGTGGGAACTCCTAATATATTCACTGTCTATTTAGGGTAACTTTTAATTCACTCTTCCAAACAATTTTTTTCCCAAACACAATGTATTCAAGGAAGTTTATTAAACTTGAAAGGAAAAAAAAGATAATTTACACAAATTATTTCACAATTTGTATGAATTATAAGTCCTGACAGAAGTTCACACAGAGCTTGCAGGAGCCAGTTATATAGGATCTCATTTAAACAAGTAAAAAGAGTACATATCACACCTAGAAGCGCCCCCTGCAGCCACCGGGGAATTATCACACCCAGAGCGCCCCCTGCAGGCTGTGACTGGAACTGCACCAAAAGGAAAAAGTGCCTGAAGCCGAGCAGGCTGCCACTGGGTTTCTGGTTCTGTTTGTTAGTTAACGTCATAGTTGTTGTTATTTGTTAGCTTTGTTTTAGATATTAGTAAAGAACTGTTATTCCTATTCCCACATCTTTTCCTGAGAGCCTCTTGATTTCAAATTTATAATAATTCTGAGGGAGAGGGGTTACAGTTTCCCATTCCAAGGGAGGCTCCTGCCTTCCTTAACAGACACCTGTCCTTCAAACCAGGACAAGTGGTCACCTACTGCAACAGGGGTCCTGAATAAATTGTGTCATCCCATCACTGTTCTCTTGATTTTAGTTTTAATTGGTTTTGTTTTGTCGGCAATTTTGTATATCATGAATTGGAGAATGATGAAACGAATAACACATTTGATATCTATAATGAATATACATAATCTGGTTGATGTTTCATTCTCTGTGGACACCCCTGACGTTATTGATACAAGGCGAACTAAGGTATAATAAGAAATTAGATAAGTATTTTACTGCTTATTGTAATTCAATCAACTATTAATGAAATTTTAAGGTATTTTTATTGTTTTTTGTAATTCAATCAATTATTAATGTAATCCTAAAGTATAATAATTCAATCAATTTTTAATGTAACTTTAAGGTGTAATAAGAAATCAAACTGTTTTTATCCAAACAATTATTAATGTAATCTTACTATAATAACGCAATTGTTGCCTTGCTGAGATTTAAACAAAATTTTATGTGATTGAAATTACTTATCCCTTTTGTTCTTTCTTTCTTTCTTTCTTTCTCTTTTTGCCTCCATTTTTCGGGGCTATGCTACCCGCACGGACGAGTCCTGAAGACTTCGTGACAACACTACAGATTCCTGACGATGATCGTGAGCCACGGGGTAGTGCAAGAGACTGGGCAGAAATCCCTCATCTGCCTCACGACCATCTACAGAAACAGAGGCTGAAAACCCAAAGACCCTAAAAGGGGAAAAAGGACTTTTGCACAATGAAGTCCAGCCAGATCCTGGTGGGATGCCTGCCAGGTGCAGAGGTGTACTGTGCCATGCCTGTGAGACCGTGCCGCTCGGCTACCGGGGTGGAAAGGACTGCGCAAGAACTATATGTTTTGTGAAGCTGCACCTGCAACCCAAAACAATGGGTCTTACTCCCCCACCTTCTGGCCATTTGCCCCTCGCCTCTGGAAGGATGGCCTCACCTCTTGGTTACCTACCCCTCGCTTTCGAAAAGACTATAAAGAGGCTCTCAAAAAAGACCCCTACGAGATCTCCCCACAGATGAGACGGAATCCATCAGATCCAGGCAACGAGGACTTCGTCATGCCGCGGTATCTATAACCCTTCCTTTTCTCCCTCCCTCTCAGCCCTATATATCTCTCACTCCTCTATCGCATAATTGTGTTGTTGGCACTCAATAAAGGTGCTTTTGGTTTTGATTAAAGCAAAAATATTTGTCCCTGTTTTCTTTTGCACTGTGAGATTCTGGTAACAAACCATCACAACTCCCGCTTGTGTTAGCGGATCGTGACAGCCTGTCATGGAATTCCCTATGATAAGTAAGTCTGTGGTAGTGTCCAAGTGTTTATTGAGGTGTACAGTTCTGTGCTGTGGTGCCTCACGCTGGAATTGGTGTGCTCTTGCACTCACCACAAGTAGCCTCTTTTCTTCTTCCCACCGTGGCTGGTGGTCTGGCATGCGGTGGATGGCAGAGCAGGAAGAGATGCCATTTGATTTGTTGTCCACACACGGAGCCGTTCTGCACCCTATTGCAGGTTTCCCTGCTGCTGGTGGCAAGGGCAGGGGACCACTCCTGGAAGAACAGGCTTAGAACTCACATTAGATTTGCCAGGCTTTGGACAGTTCTTGGCAAAATGGTGAGGGCTACCACAGTTAAAACATTTCCTTTTGTCCTTATCCAGTTCTTGTGATGCAGCCAGTCCTATTACCCTTCTCTGGGAGGTCTTAGGAACCATAGGTTTCTCTGGCATTATCTCAGCACACACCTCGACCATGTGCTCTATCGTGGGCTTGGGGTCCATGGGCAAAGCCTTTAATACCCTCTTGCACTCCTCATTAGCATTTTCCCTTGCTAGGGACCGCAGGAGTTCCTTTTGCATATGGGTATCCTCTATTTGCTTCCCTACTGCCTCCTTCAGTCTGTCTACAAAGTCCACAAATGACTCCTCAGGCACTTGCCTGATCACGGAATAACCCATCGAAGGAGCAGTAGCAGACAGCAAACACAGCAATGCCCGTTGTGCTACCCTTTTTATATCATTCAAGACTGCAGCTGGCAAGTTAGCAGCCTGCTCCTGGGGTTTTTCAAAGTCCCCCTCCCCACACAGATGGTTCACAGTGAGATATGCCCTTAAATGGTCTTGCTTATAGATCTCTAATAGATCTTTAAGCTGTCTTTTCCAAGACCTTTCCCATATCCAGTACTGTGCAGAAGTGAGCAAACTAGTCATCACTGTCCTAATGTCATTGGGCACCAGTACATTGGTCGCAAATGTGGCATGCAACACACCTTTAAAACAAGAAGACTCCCTTCCAAACTCCTTGGCAACCTTACACAACTCCCTTAGGTGTGCATATGGGAAAGGTTCCCACCACGGGTTTGCCCCTAACCGATAGTATGTCACTGGTGCTGAGAACAGTTCCCCCTCTTCCCCTGCCCTCCAGACCTCGTCCTCCCCGCCTCTGGCCTCCAAAGCATGGGAACCAGGAAGTATGTTGCCGGGGGGGGGGAGCCACCGGTGGAAAGGTGTCACGATCCGCTAACACAAGCGGGACTTGTGATGGTTCGTTACCCGAATCTCAGAGCGCAAAAGAAACAGGGACAATATTTTTTAGTTTCAATCAAAATCAAAAGCACCTTTATTGAGTGCCAACAACACGATTATGCTATAGAGGAGAGAAAGAAAGATAGGGTTGAGAGAGAGAGAGAAAGGGGGGATTATAGCTACCACAGCATGACGAAGTCCTTGTAGTCCGGAGCCGATGGATTCCGTCTCGTCTGTAGGGAGATCTTGTAGGGGTCTTTTCAGAGAGTCTCTTTATAGTCTTTTTGAAAGCGAGGGGCAGGTAACCAAGAGGTGAGGCAATCCTTCCAGAGGTGAGGGGCAAATGGCCAAGAGGTGGGGGAATAAGGCCCATTGTTTTGGGGTACAGGTGCAGGTGCACAAAACATATCATTCCTGCACAGTCCTTTTCACCCTGGTAGCAAGAGCGACATGGTCTCACAGGCATGTGTACACTTCTGCACATGGCAGGCATCCCACCAGGATCTGTCCGGACTTCTTTGTGCAAAAGTCCTCTTTCTCCTTTGGGGTCTTTGTGTTTTCAGTCTCTCTTTCTGTAGATGGTCGTGAGGCAGATGAGGGACTTCCGCACAGTCTCTGACAAGAGGCTGGAGACACTGGTGGAAGAGGCGGGGGCGTCCCGGCATCCGGGGTTGGCATGGCCCGGGGGTGGTGGGGCCGGGCGTCTGGACGCTCTCGCGCACTGCGGCACCGCCGCGGACGGCGGGGCCGCGGCCAGAGTCGAGGAGGGTTCCCGAAGACAGGGGAGGGATCCGCAGCAGTTGCACCCATCGACACGGGGGAGGGACCCGCCGGGGTCTAGCTGACGCAGGAGGTGGGAAATGGGAGGAGTTGTCGGTCTCGGCGGGAAAACCGGTGCAAAAGGAGCACAACATCGTGGAGCTCACCTCACGGTATTCGGCGCCGGCGGTCCTGGGCGCGCTGCAGCGTTGCCTGTCACCTCCACACGCATCGCAGAGGACGCCTGGGCTCCGGCCCCTCCCAAGATGCGGGCAGGCGCTAGTAGAGGGCGGCGGTGCCCAGGGCTCTGCGCTGCTCTGCGCGCTCTCATGGCTGGCGGCAGCGGCAGCAGCAGCGCCGGCGGCCCGGGGCCGCCCCTCCGTGGGTCCGCCGGATTTTGAAACAAGTGGGGGAAGCAGAACTGGGGAAATGGACATAGGGAGAAGGACTGAGGGTGGTGAATTCGAGACGGGTCGATCAGGTCCGTCCCGACATGGGGGCAGGGGGGATCGGGGGGCATCAGGGAGATGGCAGCAGCCCTGCATCTTTAGATGGGCTCCACCCCTTGATCCTCCCTGCAAAGGGTCAGTGGGATCGGAGGGACTGGGAGAGGATAGAGGGGCTGGGGTAACAATGGGGGATCCCAAACCTTTCATCCCTTTTTCCCAGCTTCCAAAATTCTCCACGGATTTACAAATTATTATAAGCAAAGGAAAAATCCCCCTGACTGAGTTATCTCCCGTCCGGCTTATCAAAGTTAACTTTTCCCCCACAGTATCCCAGAAACATAACTGAATCAACTGAAATGGTAGGAACATAAAGAAAAAGCCACTCAACAAAAGGCCTTAGAAGATTCTTAGAATACTTAACTTTTCCCGCTTTTAGGGTCTTTTTAACTTGCATATAAACCTCCCTTTGAGAATGGGACAACCCAGATCCCATCCTTAACTCTATTCACCCACCACCAAGGGGAAAAGTAGCAACAAAAAAGTTTAAAGTGATAAGGGGCCCCGGGGAGCTCTGCACTCACTTCTAACTGGGTGGACCCTTGCTGATCCTGGCTGCAGTGGTCCGGCTTCAACCAGCCGCTCCCGGAGCAACAAAAACCCTTGGTGGCGGTTCCCTGGTTCTTGACCGATCCTCTCGATCCTCCTCCAGAGAGGGTTGCCAGCCACACCTCAGAGAAAGCCTGAAAAATTTCAGACTTCTCCTCAGGGAAGCAGCTTACTGGGTGCGAACTCCTAGCAGCCCCTGTTGCCAGGGACACTTCTCCAGGGGTCTTTTTTCAAGTCCTTGTTCACGGTGCGCCACTTATAGCCTGCTTGGGGACTGTCCCAGTGGACAGAGACCGGCAGCATGTCCCAGAAGCATCCCTCGTGGAGCCGCTCTGCTGGGGCTGATTAAGCTCCTGCTGTGGACTCTGCTACCCTGCTGGTGGGCTCAGAGACAAGTCCTAGCAGGTCCAGGGGTAAAGAATAAGGGAGGGATCTTCTGTATGGGTATCCGAGGAGTTTATTAACAGTTCATTGCGTGAATGGGTCCAGGGGCAGAAGACCCAGAACAAAGGAGAGCACAGACTTTTATACACCAACTAACAACCAATCAGCTGAGGGTCCAGGGCAGGGGGAAGGTGGGGCAAGCTTACACAGTCCAAGAAGGAGAGGGAAGGGGAGGAGAGAGAGAACCACAACCAATGGAGTACCGAGTAGCACAGAACCTTCTAGATACAAATACATATGCATGAGAGGTGGAGAACAAACAGTCCAATCAGGGGGGTACAATTAGCATAGGAAGAACCCATCAGTCATGTGGAAGAAACTATCTTCCTCCAGAGGGAAGGGGAGGATTCTGAAACCTGAGGAACCCTCCACCCAGGCCCCTTAGATCCCTTGGGACCTTCCGGATCTTCCTGGGCCTCAGTGGTAGCCTCAACGGCCACCACAGCATAGTTAGTTGAAAGGAAGAGAAAGAGAAGCCTAATGGCTGCTGACATATTAAAGGAATGGATGTTTATTTTATGGAGAACAAAGCAGTCCTCCAAAAGTATGTAAATTTAAAAAGCAAATGAAGAAAACCTCAGATTAACAGTGAGTTATGGAATAACTCATGCATATTACTTTTGCTGTAATCTCCAACTAGAAAGAAAGCAGAAATCAACAGCCATAATACTGTGTCAAACCACAGTATTTGTTTTGCATGAGGGCCAAACTTATCCTTTTTCAGATTCAAGACTCCTGAGTATTCATATCCCCCAGTTTCCACAAAAAGGTCTATCTGGAAAAGATTTGACAATATGTGGGGACTCCCCTTTGTTCGCTAGCTGTCGGTGTCCATCCCGGATTTCGGACAGCCTCCAGCTGGCCTCGTTCCAGAAGTGTTCTTGTCCAAAGGAAGCACTCTGGTGGCATCCCTTAGACACCAGCCAGTGAAGCTGCTCGCCCGGCAGGATGACGCGCCGGGAGCGAGGAGCTGCGATCGCTAGCTGCTGAAGTAGAAATGAGGCAAGAGGCACTTCTGGTATGGATGAATTCTGTGCGGCTTTATTGTAGGAAGTCCAGCACAGAGGGAATCCAGGGACCAAAAGTCCCGAATGCTCTTTGCGACCACCTTATGAGGGACACGTACTAACCAATCATCTGAGGGTCCCAGGGAGGTACAACGGCAGGATCAGGGAACCAGTCCAATGGATGGGGGGGAGGGGAGGAGGTAAGGAGTAACAGTGAATCAATCATCCAGTAACAGGTAACCTTCTAGAAGGGGGGAGATGATAGACATAACTAGTAACGTAGTAAGTTTGCCCTGGGCTAAACCATGGTCACTTCAGTCCCCGGGGGGAGCTTAGCAGTCTTGGAAGCCCTCCACCAAAGTCCTTTCTTCTCTTCTTTGGCTTCTGCTACCCCTGGAGTCTCAGAGGTAACTTCCAAGGCTGCCACACCCCTTCACTGAGAAATCTGTGTCTAAGAAAGAGGGAAGGATAGCTGGACATAAACAGAGGAAAATAATTCAGAAGCATTAGTTAAATCTGGTTTAATAAGAAAAAATAATAGTTGATTGTCTCCTTCGAGGAAATCAATTTTAAGCTGTAGGAAGCTGTTAAAAGAATATGCACGCTCTGTTTACTCTTCCAGGACACTGAAAGGAAAGCACATCCACATGTTTATCTTTTTGCTAATGCCTAGCTGGTGGGTTTTTTGTGGGTTTTTTCCTAGGGGTTTAGGGGTTTTTTTGGTTGGTTTTTTTTTTTCTGTACACACTGCTGAGTCTTCCTTCTTTAGCTCTTATCATATTTCTGTTACATTTGCTCTGTCCAGAGGATATACTAGATTTGGAGACATTATAGAGGACTTGCATGGAGCCATTTGCATTCCAACACATACATACTGGATGCTTCAGGCTGTGTCTACCCTGATGGGAGGACACCCTTCTCATGTGGTCTCAAAATGGGGTCTGTGTAGCCTCATATGATGGAAATAAAATTGCTATCTACTTTGTCTACAAACGGAGGTGCAATTTAGTACTTGACAGCAGCAATTATTTTTCTGTAATGGAAAACTGATATCTTGATAAAGTTCTGAGAGCTGAAATTCACATCCAATTATGAGACACTGAGAAAATCCACATCAAGTAGTTTTGTCCACAAGTATTCTATACACTGTGTGACTATAATAAACTTATCAATCTGACCTGAGATACGCTATTTTTAAACAAAGGGGTTAAAATAAAATTCCTTAAAAAGAGATCTAAATAATATTCAGGTAATTTTTGAAACAAAATTGTAAAGGCAGTTGATTAAAATATGACTTTAAACTATTTTATATGACACAAGACTTGACAAGGGCAAAAAACCTTTTCATATCAGTACCAAAGTTTATTTACTCTTTTGCATTTGATAGATATACTCTCATAAACTATTGTGGTCATATAGATCACAATAGAAAAATTAATAAGGAAATTTTAAAGTCAAAGGGACATTTTTAAAGAAGCATAAATATAAGCAAGAACTAAACACTTACTTGCTTCCTATTTATGTTCAGAAATATTCACCTGAAATATGTTCCTGAAAAAAACAATTTTGTGTGGCGGCCGTGGAAGTTACCTCTGAGACTCCAGGGGTAGCAGAAGCCAAAGAAGAGAAGAAAGGACTTTGGTGGAGGGCTTCCAAGACTGCTAAGCTCCCCCCGGGGACTGAAGTGACCATGGTTTAGCCCAGGGCAAACTTACTACGTTACTAGTTATGTCTATCATCTCCCCCCTTCTAGATGGTTACCTGTTACTGGATGATTGATTCAATGTTACTCCTTATCTCCTCCCCTCCCCCCCGTCCATTGGACTGGTTCCCTGATCCTGCCCTTGTTCCTCCCTGGGACCCTCAGATGATTGGTTAGTACACTTCTGGAACGAGGCCAGCTGGAGGCTGTCCGAATCCAGGCTGGACACCGACAGCTAGCGAACAATTTTGCCCCCTGAAATTTTGTCTACTGTAGATTATTCTATGAAATAATTCTTGTGAAGTATTTTCTTTCGACATTATTATTCAGGTGGATTTGTGTGTTGCGATTTATAAACCTTGGAAGAAAAGAAAACCAGACATTCTCCACAGCTGAAGACCTTGTTAACAGGTATCCCACAGTTTCTATTTAGTCCATTTAATGGCTCTACTGCAATAATAATTTGTTGATTACCAGGTGTTGGCAAAATGTGCTCTATCTGATAATGTGATGAATATTGCATTCTAAAGACTTGATTCATCATTGTGTTTTCCAAGTGCCATCTGGATTTCCTGTGTCTGAAAAACCTACTGATAGAAAGCCATGTTTTAAAAGTTTTCAAACTTAC
>JAVTVJ010001464.1:0-266217 GCA_034509425.1 Eopsaltria australis
GGATCTCATCCCCCAGTGATTCCTGAGCTCTGCCATTCCCAGGGCAGGAATTCCAGGATCTCATCCCCCAGTGATTCCTGAGCTCTGCCATTCCCAGGGCAGGGATTCCAGGATCTCATCCCCCAGTGATTCCTGAGCTCTGCCATTCCCAGGGCAGGAATTCCAGGATCTCATCCCCCAGTGATTCCTGAGCTCTGCCATTCCCAGGGCAGGAATTCCAGGATCTCCTCCCCCAGTGATTCCTGAGCTCTGCCATTCCCAGGGCAGGAATTCCAGGATCTCATCCCCCAGTGATTCCTGAGCTCTGCCATTCCCAGGGCAGGAATTCCAGGATCTCATCCTCCAGTGATTCCCAGGGCAGGAATTCCAGGATCTCATCTCCCAGTGATTCCTGAGCTCTGCCATTCCCAGGGCAGGAATTCCAGGATGCCACAGCTCCCAAATCCCACGGAGCTCTCCAGGACCAACATCAGGAGCTCCAGCTGGAATTGGATGAGTTTTGAGTCCTCTTCCAACCCAAACCATTCCAGGATTCCAAATGGGAATCTCCCATCAATATCCTGAGTTTCTTTTGCATTTAGCACCTCCTTAACAATCGAAATTTGGATCACACCCTCCAATATCCACAGCCCTGTTCTTCTATATTTTACTTATACACAGGTGTATTTTATATCTATTTATACTCAAAATATTATGTATTTTTTCATATCTGTATTTATTTATATACCTTTAAAATGTATTTTTCCTCTATATTTATACATATAAATATTTTTAATATATTTATATATTTTTCCTCTATATTTATATATATAAATATTTTAAATATATTTTTATTTATATCCCTTTTCTACAGACAGATTTATAAATTATGTCCTTGTCAGGACACAAACAGAAATAAAAACACAACCCCAATCTCTGCTTGACAAGGTGGGGATTGGCCCAGGGTTGGATTTGGGAAATCTTTCCCAACCCTGTGATTGTGTTTTCCCTTAAATCCCTTTTTATTCCTCACCCTCTGGTCTCACACAGCATCCAGAGGTGGTGATTTAATAAGAATTGAATTGAATTTAATAATTTAATCTCCTTTCATCCCCTCATTAGTGAACAAATAAACCACCTGCTCTGCACCCCCTGCTTTATTTATGATTTCTGATGAGTTTGTATCACTTTTCCTCTCATTGTCCCGGACCTGCCCAATTTATTTGGAGTCAGGGAGAGGAATTAATTCCCTTTTCCAGCCCAGCCTCGCACATCTCCCAGGGCAAGCAAAAAAAAAAAAAAATGGGCATTTCTACATTTTCAGGGAGATTTTTCACCAGATGAGGCTGTCAAGATCCACGTCCCAGGCAAATTTAACTGGGATTATTTATAGCTGCCTCCAAAATTGTGCAGCTGAAAGGAAATTCAGGACTCCACAGCTGGGTTGGGGTTGGGAGAAGAATCCTTTTAGTGAGAAAAGAAGGAAAAATCCCCCAGTCTGAGGGCGAACGGGGCTAATTAGGAAATCAGGCTGAATTCAAGGGACAGTTAACGGGAAAAGAAAACAAATTTAGGGATGCTGAAAGCATGAAAGCACTGGATTTCAATATTTTCTAAATGAGACGTGCAGAAACGGAGCTCCCTGAACTGCTGGGGTTTCCTGGAAGAAGCTCCTAAGGAAAAAAAAAAATCCCCTTCAGATCAAAGCGTTTGATTGAAATGGAAATGAAATCCTCTCTGTTCTCCCAATTCCCCAGGAAAAAGCTGGGAGTTCTGCACTCCCAGTGCTCCTGCCATGGTTGCACTTGGGGTTTTTTCCACACCAGGCATGAAATTCAGTGATTTAATCCTGCCCAGTGATTTGGGATCTGATCCTGCCCAGTGATTTCTGATCTGATCCTGCCCAGTGATTTGGGATCATCTAACCCTGCCCAGTGATTTCTGATCTGATCCTGCCCAGGATTTGTGCTGATCTAACTCTGCCCAGGATCTGGGATCTGACCCTGCCCAGGATTTGGGATCTGATCCTGCCCAGTGATTTGGGATCTGATCCTGCCCAGTGATTTGGGATCATCTAACCCTGCCCAGTGATTTCTGCTGATCTGATCCTGCCCAGGATTTGTGCTGATCTAATTCTGCCCAGGATTTGGGATCTGATCCTGACCAGTGATTTGGGATCTGACCCTGCCCAGTGATTTGGGATCTGACCCTGCCCAGTGATTTCTGCTGATCTGACCCTGCCCAGGATTTGTGCTGGTCTAACCCTGCCCAGTGATTTCTGATCTAATCCTGCCCAGTGATTTCTGCTGATCTGACCCTGCCCAGTGATTTGGGATCTGATCCTGCCCAGTGATTTCTGATCTAATCCTGCCCAGGATTTGGGATCTGATCCTGCCCAGTGATTTCTGCTGATCTGACCCTGCCCAGGATTTGGGATCTGACCCTGTCCAGTGATTTGGGATCTGACCCTGCCCAGGATTTGGGATCTGACCCTGTCCAGTGATTTGGGATCTGACCCTGCCCAGGATTTGGGATCTGACCCTGTCCAGTGATTTGGGATCTGACCCTGTCCAGTGATTTGGGATCTGACCCTGCCCAGTGATTAGTGCTGGTCTAACCCTGCCCAATGATTTGTGCTGATCTAACCCTGTTTCGTCTCCCCAAATGGGATTTTGGAGGGTCCATTCCCAGATTTTCAGCTCTGTGTGCACCCAGGAACACAAATTCCCACAAAAAGGAACATCCTGGGCCACTGGGAAGCTGCAAACTCTGCAGGGTGAGGAGCAGAAGCAGCTGTGCCACATCTGGGGCGACACCAAACCTCTGGAGCCTTCACCCCAAATCTCTGCAGCTCCATCCACACCTCAGAGGGGGCTGGGCTGGGCCAGGGGAGCACCAGCATCTGCATTTTCCCCACCCTGCAGGGGAATGAGCACCAAATTCCAGCTTTTTTCCCAGCTCTGCGCTGGGATTTGGGATCTGGAATTAAACGGGAGATGGGAAGCAGGGAGAGCAAGGCAGGGAGAGAGGTGAGGGAATCACACTCTGAAGAAAAGAGGATTCAGGGAGCTCCTCCAGCACAGGAACAGTGAAATCCCAAACCCACGGGGTCAGGAAGGAAGTGTGGCAGAGCTGGGGCTGTAATTCCTCAAATCCCTCCGAACCAGAACTCCTCTGGCTCCTTTTTGGCCACAATCCTCTGCTCTGATTCATTCTCCTGACACCGGGAATGCCAGGACGCGGCTGTGACCCCATCCCTGCCGGGGGATCTCACCTGCTGTGCCCAGGTGAGGCAGGGAAACGCTCACTGAGACATCCCCGAGCTCAGCTGCTGCATCTCCCCAGGGCTGGGGCAGAGCAGACACCGCTGGAAACGATTCTGTGTCGCTTTGATGCCCCTGATGCCTGAAGGATTCTTCTGCTTTTCTCCTGACCCCTTCTCACACTGTTCCCTGTATTCACAGGTAGCAGCATGCACACTTGGGATGCTTTAGGTGAGAGCTCAGCCCGGTTCCATGGTGTTTATAGGGCCGGGAGACCAAACACCCCTGGAACCACGGAGAGTTAGAGAGCAAACACTCTGTTTGCGTGGGCCCTCGAGGTCTCCCAGTAGGACAGATTCTGTAAACTGGAAGTGAGCCCAGCCCAGCCCCTTACTGGGCCCTCCTGGTAGATCTGCTAATGAGCAGAGTCTTTAATTGTACCCTCGACTGGGGGGACGGGGCTTTGGCGCCGCGTTCTACCTGGACGGCAGAAGCCATGGAATGGGATCCTATTAAAATCCCCAGGGAAACGACCCCAACCCTCTGACCGTGTGTGAGCCTTGATTTCCTAACACCAGGAAAAGGCATCACCCCCAACTGTACTTTCTAAAGTTCCTGAGTGCTTTTGTTCCCGATTTGAAAATTCTGCTCCTTTTTGGTGCGTTTTCCCAGCGATGGCTCTGAGGGAGGAGGAGAAAAACGAGAGGGCTTTGATAGCAGATCACAGCAGAGCCAGTTCTGCACTGTTCTGCCTTTAACCGGGAATTATCATCCCTGAGCCACAGAATCCCACGGAACTGAGGCACCATCCCAGCATCGACCCGGCCCCACATATCCAAACCGCATTTAGCACCTCCTTCAGCCTCAGTTCACACCCAAAATTTGCTTTTTGGGCTCCACTTTCAGTAAGCAAAGCCCTTCTTCAGCCTCAAACACCCAAAATTCCCTTTTTGGGCTCCATTTTCATCAAGCAAACCCTTCCTTCAGCCTCAAACACCCAAAATTAGCTCTTTGGGTGGCACTTTCAGCACGCAAACTCCTCCTTCATCCTCAGTTAACACCCAAAATTCACTTTTTGGGCTCCACTTTCAGCAAACCCTTCCTTCATCCTCAAACACCCAAAATTCGCTTTTTGGGCACCACTTTCGGCAAGCAAACCCTTCCTTCAGCCTCAGTTAACACCCAAAATTCGCATTTTCAGCTCCACTTTCAGCAAGCAAACCCTTCCTTCAGCCTCAGTGAACACCCAAAATTCGCTTTTTGGGCTCCACTTCCATCAAGCAAAGCCCTCTCCCCACCCTCCAAGCACAGCTCTGATTCCCCCAGCGCTCTCGCTGTCACTCGGGCTCAGGTTAAGTTTTAAATACATTTATTTTCCCCCTCAGCGAGAGCCTCGAAAGCCTCCTAATCACCGGTCAAATAAAGCGCGGATGGTTTCGGGTGTGAGTGACTAAAGGGCAGCCCCTCTGTAGGAGATTTCCTGCGGCACCGAGGTAATGAGAAAACGTTACAAAGTGTACAAGGAGCTGTGTGTAAATGCCAAAAAATGAGCTCCAAATGTCAAGGAAGTGCAGAAGCAGCGGCGGGGGCTCTGTCCCGGGGTTGGGAGGGATGTGGGCTCAAGCAGAGACTGGCAGGGGTTCCAGCAGAGAGGCTGCAAATGCAAAAGTCTGGAATAAATTGTGAACATTTTGGGGGGGATAAAGCAGTTTTGCAAATGGATTTCCTTGCAACAGGTGCTGAGCTCACCTGTCCCAGAATCCTCACAAGTCCCAAAATCCTCACAAGTCCCAAAATCCTCACCTGTCCCCAAAAGCTTCACCTGTCCCGAGATCTTCACCTGCCCTGATACCTGCACCCATCCCAAAATCCTCTCCTGTCCCAAAAGCTTCACTTCTCCCAAAAACTACACCTGCCCTGCTATCTTCATGTATCCCAAAATTCTCTCCTGTCCCAAAACTTTCACCTGCCCTGACATCCTCACCTGTCCCAAAATCCTCACCTGTCCCAGAATTCTCTCCTGTCTCAACATCCTCACCTGTCCCCAAAATCCTCTTCTGTCCTAAAAACCTCACCTGTCCCAAAATCCTCACTTATCCCAATATCTTCACCTGTCCCAACATCCTCTCCTGTCCCAAAAGCTTCACCTGTCCCAAAACCTCACCTGCCCCTCTATCTTCACGTATCCCAAAATCCTCACCTGTCCTGACATCTTCATGTATCCCCAAATCCTCACCTATCCCAAAAGCTTCACCTGTCCCAAAATCCTCTTCTGTCCTGAATCCTCACCTGTCCCAAAATCCTCTCCTCTCCCAAAGTCCTCTCCTGTCCCAAAAGTTTCACTTATCCCAAAAACTACACCTGCCCTGCTATCTTCACATATCCCAAAATCCTCTCCTGTCCCAAAATCCTCACCTACCTCAAAATCCTCTCCTGTCCCAAAACTTTCACCTGCCCTGACATCCTCACTTGTCCCAGAATTCTCTCCTGTCTCAACATCCTCACCTGTCCCAAACCCCTCACTTATCCTGACATCCTCACCTGTCCCAAAATCCTCGCCTCTCCTGAAATCTTCACCTGTTCCTAAATCCTCTCCTGTCCCAAGATCTTCACTTGTCCCAAGATCTACACCTGCCCTGGTATCTTCACCTATCCCAAAATCCTCACGTGTCCTGTCATCCTCACTTATCCCAAAATCCTCTTCTGTCTTAAAACCCTCACCTGTCCCAAAATCCTCTCCTGTCCCAAAATCCTCACGTGTCCTGACATCTTCACATATCCTAAAATCCTCACCTATCCCAAAAGCTTCATCTGCCCCAAAATTCTCTCCTGTCTCAACATCCTCACCTGCCCCAAAACCCTCACCTGTCCCAAAATCTTCACTTATCCCGACATCCTCACCCGTCCCAAAATCCTCCCCCATCCCAAAATCCTCATCCATCCCAAAATCCTCATCCATCCTCAAATCCTCCCCCATCCCCAAATCCTCCCCCGTCCCCCCCGAGCCCCTGCGAGCTCCCCTCGATCAGCTCAGCACCCCAAACCCCTCGGGTGCCCGGGGCAGGGCCGAGTTTCCAGCAGAATTCAGAGGTTTTGAACACGATTCAAACTCTGCAGCTCCGCCCCAGCGCAGGGATCCCCGCCGCAGGGTCGGGTAATTAATCACTCACGCTCATCACCGACAACGCCTCAGCCTTAATGAGCATTTTAAAGACTCAAAAAAACCCCAAAAAACCAACATTTCTGGGGAGCTGAGCAGCATTTTAGGCTCAGTAATAATCAGTAGTGTAAGCTGAATTTGAGCACGGTTAATTTGTCAAGTCCTGACCTGACTCCCTCTATAAAACAGATTTTTGCAGATTTCTGAGGTTTTCACTGTCCCAGAGCATCCCAGGGTTTGGAGGTTTTCACAGAAATCCCCCACAGCCCCTGGGCATCGTTTGTGGCAGCAAAAACAAATTCAGGGTTTGGGGAGGGCAGGGACAGGGGAAAAAAAATATTTTAAAAAGCAAAAAATCAAAAGAAATAATAAGGTAATTAATAAGTAAATAAAAAATAAAAAGCAAAAGAACAAAAAAAAGCAAAAAAAATAAAATAAATAAAATAAATAAACAAATAAATGAAAAGCAAAATAACAAAAAGGCAAAAAATAAAAGTAAATAAATAAATAAATGAAAAGCAAAAGAACAAAAAAATAAAAAATAAATATAAATCAATTAATGAATGAATAAAAAGCAAAATAACAAAAGAGCAAAAAATAAATATAAACAAATAAACGGATGAATAAAAAGCAAAAGAACAAAAATGGCAAAAAATAAAAATAAAGAAAGAAAGAGCAAAATAACAATAAAAAAGGCAAAAATTAAAAATAAATAATAAATAAAAAAAGTAAAAAGCAACATAACAAAAAAAGCAAATGAGAATGGAAGGAAAGGTGCAGTAATTCAAATATCCTGGTGCCTATATGGATTCTGCTCCTGGAAATCCCACTGTCAACCCCACATCACCCATCCTTCCCAAACATTCCAGGGAATCCTTTCCAGAACACACTTTGATTTAAGTATTTTTATTTTATTGGTGCTTTATTTAAGGAAAAATAAAACACGCTGGAAGGAACCAACAATTGAAATGCTGAAAAAAAACCCAGATTAAATCACACTAACACGAGGCAGAGGTGTCGAAATGCTCAATTTCCCACCTCCCAACCCAAACGCAGGTGCAATCCCAGCCCCTCCCGGTGCAATCCCGGACTCACCCTCGTAGCTGGCCTGGAAGCCCTGGGCACTCACGGCGTAGTCACTGACGAGCCACAGGGACAGCACCAGCCCCGTGCTGACGATGGGAGCAGGGAGCTGGAACCCTGTCAGCCTGCAAAGAGCACACAGAAGGGTCACTGTCACCGGGGGAACACACGGAGAGGTGACAGGCACTGGGAAAAACCCACAGAGAGGTGACATTCAACAGGAAAAACACACAGAGAGGTCACACTCATCACTGCCCTGAAAAACCCACAGTGAGGTCACAGTCGCTGGGGGAAACACACAGAGGGGTCACAGTCATTGAGGGAAACACACAGAGAGGTCACAGTCACTGGGAATAAAACCACAGAGGGGTCACATTCAACAGGAAAAACCCACAGTGAGGTGACATCCACTGGGAATAACCCACAGAGGGGTCACAGTCACTGGGGAAAACACACAGAGAGGTCAGAGTCACCACCGCTGTCCTGAAAAACCCACAGAGAGGTGACACTCACCAGGAAAAACCCACAGAGGGGTCACAGTCACTGGGAAAAACACACAGTGAGGTGACATTCAACAGGAAAAACACACAGAGAGGTGACATTCAACAGGAAAAACACACAGAGAGGTCACACTCATTGGGATAGACCCACAGAGAGGTCACATTCCCTGGGAAAACACACACTGAGGTCACATTCAACAGGAAAAACACACAGAGAGGTGACACTCACTGGGAATAACCCACAGAGAGGTCACAGTCACCATTGCCCTGAAAAACCCACACAAGGTCACATTTAACAGAAAAACACACAGTGAGGTGACACTCACTGGGAAAAACCCAGAGAGGGGTCACATCCATTCGGAAAACACACACTAAGGTCACATTCAACAGGAAAAACACGCAGCGAGGTGACATCCACTGGGAAAACCCACAGAGAGGTCACAGTCACTGGGAATAACCCACAGAGGGATCACAGTCACTGGGGGAAACCCACAGAGAGGTCACACTCATCACTGCCCTGAAAAACCCACAGCGAGGTGACACTCACTGGGAAACACTCACAGTGAGGTGACAGTCAACAGGAAAAACCCACAGTGAGGTGACATCCACTGGGAATAACCCACAGAGGGGTCACAGTCACCACTGCCCTGAAAAACCCACAGCGAGGTCACATTCAACAGGAAAAACCCACAGCAGGATCACACTCACTGGGAAAAACCCACAGAGAGGTCACAGTCACTGGGAAAAACCCACAGAGAGGTGACATCCGCTGGGAAAACACACACATCACAGTCACTGGGAAACACCCACAGTGAGGTGACATTCAACAGGAAAAACCCATAGTGAGGTCACACTCATCACTGCTGTCCTGAAAAACCCACAGTGAGGTCACATTCAACAGGAGAAACCCACAGCGAGGTGACACTCACTGGGAATAACCCACAGAGAGGTCACAGTCACCATAGCCCTGAAAACCCCACACGAGGTCACACACCCAGCAGTGCCCAGGAGAAACACCCAGGGAGGGTTTCTTGAGGCAGAATCCGCAGTTTTCGGCAGAGCTCTGGGAGTTGCCAGCCCGTGATTGAAGTTTTGATGTCAGCACTGACCAGCCCTGGGCATCAAATCCACTGTCTGCACAATCTGATTGTTCATTAACAATCAAAAGTTCCAGGATCCGCAAGGATTGGGTTTTTACTGCGCTGTGTAGAAGTGGCGTTGTTTTTATTAATTAATTCGGCAGTTTAATTAAGAGTGGCCTGCTCTCCATCCACTCAAAAAAAAAATTAAAATCCAGGAAATGCTTGGCCCAGCTTGAATAAAAGCAGAACCTGATTTATCTTCCCCAAACCATCACCCAGGAATTTGTTTAATTGGGCCTTTCATTACCCGGGGTGGATCTGCTCCCTCTGGACGGAGCCTTTTTGCATCGAGCATTCTGCTCACAGCCCCTGCGCTAAAAAGATCCCACCTTGAAGATGTTGCTTTTAATTCAGGGCAACAGGAACACGGCCTTTACCTGTAAGGAAGAGCTGCTGTCCCCCAGGAGCCGCGGGAATTAAGTGTTACCTGAAACAACTCTGCCCTGCAGCATTTATTCCAACACAATTGCTGTTTTCTACTCAGCTTTAAGAGAGAAGTGCCTGTGCACGAGGGCATGAAATTGTAACTGGGTTTGTTCTCAGGCTCTGCACAGAGCGAGGAGACAATTCCCAGTTTCCAGGGGGAAGCCCCAGGAATTGATAAAGCCAAGGAGCTTTGAGCTCAGAGGTTCCCTCGAATGTCCCCGGAAGGGGGGGCACCAAAGGGCACCAAAGCCTGCCCACAGAACATCAAATGTGGCTCCATCAGCGCTGCTGAAACCAAATTCAGGCAGGAGGAAGCTGAAAATGCTGCTTCAGTCAGGAAATACCTGTCCAGCGCCTCCCACCTGTGCCCCAGAGCCCTCCCTGGCTGCTCCTGCAGGGAAAGCTGCACCAGGAGGGAGCTGGAATTGCTCCTGGTTCTCTCCGAAGCCACAACAAAAGCCACTTCTCCCCTCGAGCCTCCAGCCAAAGCACACAACCGATTTTTTTTTCCTTCTCTGATGTCCTTGTCCTGTCCAAGCGAGAGCCCCTTGAAGGAACAATCATTTCCCGTGTCCACGTTCAAAAGCTCAGCTCTGCTGCTCCACAGCCCCAGGACAGCCAGCGCTGGCAGCAATCCCTGCTCTCCTGCCTTGCTCCCTCAATCTGCATCCCAGAGAAATTGAAACCACGGGAAGGGCAGGCAGAACACGGAATCATTCCCCGGCAAACAGCGATTCCGCCGTCGCCGATCTTCAGGGCAGCAATCACAAAAACCACACACTAACGAGGCAAAAAAAAAAAAAAGGCAGCAAACTCCATTCCTTGTTTTTTTATGAAGGTGAGGGCGGTAATAACAGCAGGAATAATCATATTCCATTCCTTGTGTACCTCTGGCCAAATGGATTATTGAGTGATTATCCCCTTAACGTGCTTGGAGCCAGCGCTGATTGTGGGAGATTTGCAATGTGTTTTTCATTGGCTTAATTCTGCTCCTGCTGCGAGGAACCAAACTAAAGCCAGCGCCAGAAATGGCACTTGATAAGCTTGCCCTTGCACAAAAAATGGAAAAAAAATAGAAAAAAAAATCAATATATCCAAACAAATCAACACAGAAATGCTCTGCTCTGTTTGCATCCCTCGTGCTCTGCAAATCTTCCTGCTTTGGCTCCCACTTTGCAGCAGGACGGAAAGATCGGGTTTGGGAGAGCTGATGGCAGTGAAAAGCACATTCCACAGGTGAGAAACCCCACCTGGCACGAGGCTGGATCCAGATGGGACAGGATCCCAGAATCCCTGAGGTTGGAAAAGCCCTCCAGGACCATCGAGTCCAAGCTGTGCCCAATCCCCTCCTTGTCCCCAGCCCAGAGCACTGAGTGTCACATCCAGGGATGGGGACTCCAAACCTCCCTGAGCAGTTCCAAGGCCTGACCTCCCTTTCCATGAGGAAATGTTCCCAGATATCCAATTTAAACCTCTCCTGGTTCAATTTGAGGCTGTTCCCTGTCCTCCTGTCCCTGTTCCCTGGGAGCAGAGCCCGACCCCCCCATCTGTCCCCTCCTGTCAGGGACTTGTGCAGAGCCACAAGGTCCCCCCTGATCCCCCTTTGCTGCAGCCTGAGCCCCTTTCCAGCTCCATCAGGAGTTTCCCAGCTCCATCCCTTTCCCTGGACCCTCTCCAGCGGATCCCTCCTGCCACACCTGTGTGATGGAAGCTGCCCCATGCACCTCTGACAGCAGCTGAGCTCAGCCAGACCCCCCTGCCTGCTCTGCTCTGCAGCTTCATCCACACCCGAACATTTACTGTCCCCCAAAACCCAGCCAGGACCGCCCAGCCCTGCTCCAACCCCCCTGAGCTCCACCTGTCGCACATTTCCCACCCTCTGGATGCAGCAGGACCATCCCAGTGACGCCCTTTGGGAGTGCAGGTGCCATAATTAAGCCCAGCTCATCATTTCCCTGCCAGGATGCCCACCAGCAGCTCGGGCTGCAAGCAGAGCAGTCACTGCAGCTGCCAGTGCAACCCAGCAGCCTCCAAAGCGTGAGCTCTGCCAGAAGTGGCTCACAACATCCCATGGAAATGCACTGGGCTCCAGCATTTAACCCAGCATTAAACCCCACCACCCCACAGCCCCGGGGGATTTTCCTGCCTGGCGTTTGCAGGCACCCATCGGGGGAAATTTCTCATCAAATGAGGCACTGAGTGGAAATGGGAAATGATTCTGAGTGCCAGCCTGGCACCCCTGCACCATCCTGGGATAATCGTCCTGTTCATGTGGGTGTCAGGGGGGACCCTGCCCCTCAGGCACAGCTGGGGTGCGTGTCCAGCTCTGGATCCTCGGGACAAGGGGACAGGGAGCTCCTGGAGATGAGGAAGGGCCTGGAGCAGATCCCTGCCCAGGAAAGGCTGAGGGAGCTGGGGCTGAGGAGATGCTGAGAGGGGCCCTCAGCCCTGGGCGTCCCCTGGGTGTCCCCTGGGTGTCCCCTGAGTGTCCCTTGGGTGTCCCTGATTGTCCATGAGTACCCCTGGGTGTTCCTGTGTGTCCCTGTCCATCCCTGTCCATCCCTGTCCACCCCTGGGTGTCCCTGGGGGTCCCTGGATGTCCTTCAGTGTCCCTGCCTGTCCCTGTGTGTCCCTGTGTGTCCCTGGGTGTCCCTGTCCATCCCTGGGTGTCCTTCAGTGTCCCTGTCCATCCCTGGGTGTCCCCAGGTGCTGGTCCAGGAGCTCAGGGAGAGGAGGGAACAGCAGGCACAGGGGCTGAGTGCTCCATCTGAAAAACGGCCACGAGCAAAGTGATTTTAATCAACATTTCCAACTCCCTCGGGGTCACGAAGGTGCTGCAGCCCAGCTGCTGCAGGGGCAGCACCTCCAGGAATACAGAGGGATGCAAGTTTGGAACCCTCAGGGGAAACTGGGAACAGCCACGAGCTGGGGACATGACAGATGTCCTCCCCAGGACACCAAGAACAAAAGAAATGCAAGAGATCAGGGAATTTCTGGGAATTTCCCCACTGGGATCCATCCCAGCTCTGATCTCAGCACAGGAGGCAGAATTATTTTCTGTAAAGACACAGCTGATGGTGGGGAAGGTGTCCATGGGGAAAGAAAACACCTTTTCATTCCTAGCAATGCCTTCCTCTCATCCTGAAGGGGTTTGGGATCTCCTCCCAGTCCTGGCCCAAGGGAAGCCCAAGGGCTCCCAGGGTGCCCTGGCTTTTCAGTGCCACCCCTGGGCTGTGCAGCCCCTCCAGCATCATCATCATCATCATCATCATCATCATCGTCATCATCATCATCATCATCATCATCATCCTCCTCTTCCTCCTCCTCTTCTTCTTCCTCTTCCTTCTCCTCTTCTTCTTCCTCCTCCTCTTCCTCCTCTTCTCCTCCTCCTCCTCTTCCTCCTCCTCTTCTTCTTCCTCCTCCTCCTCTTCTCCTCCTCTTCCTCCTCCCTCTTCCTCCTCCTCTTCTTCCTCCTCCTCCTCCTCACAGCCCTGGCTGATCCCCTCTGGCTGCCCCAGGTGCTGCTGCCTCAGCCTCTCTCACATCTCCTCCCTTCCCTTTCCTGCAGACCTTCCCCTGCTTCCAGAGGCTGTGGATAAAAGCCACACCTGAGGAGCTGCTCTCTGTCTCCTGGCATTCCCTCAGGCTGGGCTGGGGCAGGAATTTCTCCCCTCCGTGGCTCTGCTGGATTCCCCCCTGTATCTATTAAAGAAAACCGCAATTACAGCGAGATGTCAGCTTGTGGGTTTTTTTTTCCAGAGCACACGAGCACGAACGCTCTCGTTAATCATCAACAGAACAAGCAGAGCATGATCTGAGAGCTCTCCCAGCTCCCAAACGCTGCAGACACTCAAAAGGCAGCCCTGGCCGCCAGGCACAGCTCGCTGGTGTCACTGACACTGCTGGCCTTTCACTGGCACCCCTGCGAGGCTGAAATGAGGCTCTGCACCAACAAAAAACCAAACCCAGCTCTCTCAACCAGCTTCAAAGGATCCTGCAGCGGCACAGGAACAGCTCCCAGTCGGGATTACCCAAGCTGGTGGAGGGGTTTGTGCTCAGAACCCGGCTGCTTTAGTTTGGGAGCGTGTCACACTGTCGGACACGAAAGGAACACGCGGATCTCAGCAGGTCAGGAACCACCCAGGCAGGACCAGAGAAGAGAGCCCTGCCTTTCTTGATTCTCTCATTTTTGTATCTTTCTCAAGACAATCGTGGGTTGGTCAATGAGGTGACAACCTCTACAATTCCAAAGGATAATGACCCAGTCTATCATCTTTCTCCACCTTAAGAGAAAGAAATGAAAAACAATCTAGAAGTTCAAAACAATCCAGGCTGGTCAAGAAAACATGGACTGCGTTTATAGAAAATGCATGGGAAATTCTACTACCGCAATAAAACACAGAACACTGCAAAAACCAGGGTGACAGGAGTGAGGCACGGAGCAAACACCTGCTGATGCCTGAAGGACTTTTCTGCTTTTTCTCCTGAACCCTTCTCACACTGTTCCCTGTATTCACAGGTATCAGCATGCACACTTGGGATGCTTTAGGTGAGAGCTCAGCCCGGTTCCATGGTGTTTATAGGGCCGGGAGACCAAACACCCCTGGAACCACGGAGAGTTAGAGACCAAACACTCTGTTTGTGTGGGCCCTCGAGGTCTCCCAGTAGGACAGATTCTGTAAACTGGAAGTGAGCCCAGCCCAGCCCCTTACTGGGCCCTCCTGGTAGATCTGCTAATGAGTAGAGTCTTTAATTGTACCCTCGACTGGGGGGACGGGGCTTTGGCGCCGCGTTCTACCTGGACGGCAGAAGCCATGGAATGGGATCCTATTAAAATCCCGAGGTAAACAACCCCCAACCCTTTCACTGTGTCTGAGCCTTTATTTCCTAACACCAGGAAAAGGCATCACTGCACAGGAGAGCTCCAAGCACCAGCAGCTCCTCGGATCCTCTCACATCCCACCAGCCCATTTTATCCCATCCCAGCTGCTGCAGGACTGATTCCAAACCAAAACAATCCATTGGATCTGACATTCACTACTTTAGATTCTTCTAACAAGCAAAGGGCAAAAAAACCCCCCATTTTTTTCCTGTTATTTAACCTCTCCCAGTGCCACAAACACCCACAATTTCCCCAGGAATTTTCCCCAGCACAGCTCTCAGTGTCAGGAATCAGCTCCCTGCCTTGGCCAAGCCAAGCACAATCCATCAAGGCCCAGGAGCCCTTTGCTTACCTCTGACACTGACAAAGCTCCATTAACCAGCACGGGCTCGGGGGACAGTGACAGAGCTCATAAATCCCAGCCTGGATGGATTTCTCCGCTCGTTTAAAGCGGGGTTTGGGTCAATTCCCACTAGAAAAGTGTTATTTATAGAGCCCAGAGCCAGCTCAGATATATGAGGCCTTCATGGCTCAGGCTGGGGACAGGTAGTGAGCATCAAATTTCAATAAATTTGATTTTCCATGCAATGCAATGGAGTGGGAAGACCAGGGAGTTGGATGTGATTTATTCTTTTTCTCACGTCCCTTCCAAGCTCGTTTTTCCAAGACTTTCTGGGGTTGCCATGGGATTTTTGTCCCCTCTGCCCTGCTCAGGTGAGACTCCACCTGCAGAGCAGCACAGGAAGAGGCTGGGATTGAGGAAGGGCTGAAATTGGGTGAATTTTCAGATCCTTCCCCACCCAAACCTTTCCACAATTCCATGAAATCCAACTCTGGCACCTCCATTCTCAGCCTTGGTTACGACAAACCCAAGAGGAAGAAAAACCCACAAATTCCCAGGAAAGTTCATCAAATCTCAGTCACCCCCTGGCAAATCCGAGCTGACACTCTGAGTAAACAAAGACAAGTTTGGATCCAGCCCAAGCACGGCTCAGCGGCTTCGATTCAGAACTTGGCAGATTTGGGTTATTTCTGCCTTTCTTCAAAAAAAAAAAATAAAAAGAGGAAAAAAGTCACCAGGGGTGTGAAATTGAGTAAATGGGGAAAATGAATTCTTGGAACCCCCTGGAAATCACACACGAGGTTTGTTTATTGCTAAACACAGGGCAAGTGGGGAATGAGGAACAAGTGTTGCCACAGAGGAGCTCGGCTGCACAAGGAGTGTGTGTTCTGTACAGCTGCACCTGTACCCCGAAACAATGGGCCCTACTCCCCCACCCCCTGGCCATCTGCCCCTCCCTCTGGAGGGATTGCCTCATCTCTTGGTTACCTGCCCCTCGATTTGGAAAAGATTATAAAGAGACTCTCAAAAAGAACCCCTACGAGATCTCCCCGCGGATGAGACGGAATCCATCAGAGCCGGACAACGAGGACTTCATCATGCTGAGGTAGCTTCAACCCTTCCTCTTCTCCCTCCCTCTCAACCCTAGCTCTCTCTCTCTCCTCTATGGCACAATTGTGTTGTTGGCACTCAATAAAGGCGCTTTTTGGTGGGGAAGATGAAATAGGAAAGCCTTATCAATATGATTGCCTGGTAAAAGATGCTGAGAAACTCTGAGTGAGATTGAAATGAAGCCAAGCTTTGAGATCCCAAAGCCCAGCTCCTGAACAACTGGAAAACAATGGCATGGCCACTGCAGGTGATCCCCCTTGGATTGAACAATCCCCTCTGCTTGCAGACAGGCCCAAGGCTCAGAGCAGACCCCACCAACCTGGCAGAGGGGCCAAAAAGCAGCTTTTAGGGTTTAAAATATGACACTGTATGATAATGCAATAGTTCTCATAGGCTGGATGCAAATGTTATGAGATTTGTAGTTTGTTCTAGATTCGTTAATGAAAATTAGAATATTCAACACAGAAGATGATTTATTGTATTGTAAGCGACAAGCTCGCTCTCTTAGATCTTCACTCTTAGCTCTCTTCTTTTAATTTCCTTAAATCCTCTCTCTTAACTGCTCTCTTAGCCCTTCGCTCTCAGCTCTCTTAGATCCCCGCTCTTAGCTCTTCTCTCCTCTCTGCCCTGCTCCGGGCTGTGTCTGGCAGCTCTCAGCAGCTCTCTTACATTAACGTTCTTTCACAATAAACCTCATGCTCTACAACCTGACTTCAGAGATCTCTCGTCTGTCCCGGCCGTCTGAAACCGACCCCCAAACTCTACAGCTTTTGATTTGATTAAAGCAAAAGTATTTGTCCCTGTTTTCTTTCGCGCTCTGAGATTCGGGTAATGAATCATCATGACCCCAGCTTGTGCCAGCGGATTGTGCCTCCACCTGAGCTGGGATTTACCTGCAGCCCTCCCTGCAGGGCTTGCAGAGCTCAGCCCAGCCCTCACCAACCCCTGCAAGGCTTGGGCTCACCTGAGCAGCTCCCCTGAAGGAAAACCAACCCCCAGCTGGGGGATCCCGAGAGGAACACACGACCCTGGGCTCTGGGGGTGCCCTGGGACCCCTGAGCTGTCCCCTAGAGCAGCTGAGCCCCAGCAGGAGAGGCTGAGGGGGGGAAATCCGGGCATTTTGCTCCGAGGGGTCACCAGGACAGCCCAGCCATGCCCTAGAGGAGCCACCTCATGGCCCTGCCCTCCCTGCCCTGCACAGCTCAGGAGGCTTCCAACAATTCCATCAGAGTGGGAATGGCAGGGGAAGGACACCCTGAGGCTCCCCAGAATTCCCAGGAACTCCTTAAACTCACCCTAAAAAACCCCTGCCTCACTCAGCAGCAGCAGCCAGGGCTCACACATCCATCAAAGGCTGTTCCAGGGCAGAGTCTTAATTAAAATCCAGTAGGTGCTGCCCAATTACAGAAAATCTTTCTACACTTAATCCACTTCACATACTTTAACTTAAAGTAAGAGATATAAAACCCCAGGACCTTCAATCTCCCATTCCATCCCCTGCCACGGGCAGGGACACCTCCCACCATCCCAGGGATGGTGGGACACTCCGGGATTCCTTGGACACTTCCAGGGGTGGGGTTTGTCAGGCTTTGCTGGGAGATTTTCCATATAAACGTGATAAATCAGCAATTTGAGTGAGAAAAAAAAACAATTTGGGGCAGAAAATATTATTTGAGTAAGCTGAAAAGACCCTCCCTGTGTGTCTGAGCTCACAGCTGGGAGAGCAGAGGTGACAGTGTCACAGAGGTGACAGTGTTGCCTTTTCCCCCAGCCTGGAAAAGCATCGTTTTAGCAAGGAGGGAATATAAAAGGGGATCTTTATTGTGAAGGATTTCAGGAGCAGTTATGGAAAGGTGTCCATAAAAGCCCAGCCCCTCCAGGGGTGAGGACATATTTGTAGCTTTTAGGAAATTAGCAGAATTGATTAAAAGCACCAATTAGGAGGACAAGTGGTGATTCAATTCCCCCCAGGTCCAGCCCCTTCTCTGGAGCCCCTCTCAGCACTGGCTGGGCTTTGTTTATGAAAATGAACCTCAGAGTTGTTCTGGGCCTTGGTTCCCAGCAAGAACCGAGATAGGACAGGGCCTTGCAACCCCCTGGGGCTTGGAGCTCTGGGATTTGTTTTGTCTTTCTGCTTAGGGAAAGACCATGGAAAAGCACTGGAAAAACCAGCTATGAATACAATAGGAACAGAGCTACAAATGTATGTGCAAAGAGTGCAGAGAACATGGAAAAAAGGCAGAAACCAAACGGCATCAAGAGCAGCTCCTTTAACCCCTAAACCAGGACAAAACCGCTCCATCCCCATCTCTGAAGAGGCTGCCAAAACATCCCTGCCAAGCCTCCCTTCCCGAGCCCACAACATTCCAAGCAGTGCCAGGGAAAAAGCTCCCACTCTGATTGAATCAGCTGCTTTTATCACTCCTCCTGATGCACCCTCTGCTAATAAATATGGAAAAACCCAGCCCAAATTGCAGAGCCCTGCTGCAGTTTGCATTAACTCCATTACCTCGCCCAGACTTTCAGCTCCACTTTCATCAATCATCCTCCAAGACAGAGTTTAAACACTCAGCACTTCCTCACAACAAAACAGGGATGCTGCTGAAGGGTCCTGGAGCTGCTGGAGCAGCTCAAACACGGCTCTTCCCAAGGGGAAAAAAAACCAAAATAAAGTGGATTTTTTTTTTTTTTTTAGCCTACAAAGCAGAGAACATAAATTTAAGTGGGGTTTTGTTGTGTTTCTTTTCCCATGGAGTTAATGGGAAGTGACAAAAGGCTCTGCTGAGGGGGAGAGGGAGGCAGGGCTCGGATGTTTGCTAAAGGTGACAAAGGATTTAGCTGGGCCTCTGCTTTATTTATCCTTCTCCTCAGCAAAAAAAGAACTGTAGTCACCTTGGAGACGTGAGGCAGTGACAAAGGAATATGTCACAGGACCAGAGGTGACTCAAAAAAACTCCCAGCACAAGCTCTGGGCATTCTCAGCTGACAAATGCAGTTTTTCCAGGAATTTCTTTATCCCAGGATGTCGTTTCATCCCAATTTCGCACCTTTGGAAGCCACGGGAACACTTGGGGGAACTCCCTCCTCCCCAGCTCCCTTCGTCCCTTCCTCTCCTCCTCCCTTCTGCTGTTTTTCCAGGAATTTCTTTACTTTTCACCCCAAATTTGCACCTCTGCAAGCCACAGGAACACCTGGGGGAAGTCTCTGCTCCCCAGTTCTCTTTGATCCTTCCTCTCCTCCTCCTTTTGCTGTTTTTCCAGGAATTTCTTTACCCCAGAATGTCATTTCACCCCAATTTCACATCTCTGCAAGCCACGGGAACACTTGGGGGAACTCTCTGCTCCCCAGTTCTCTTTGTCGCTTCCTCTCTTCCTCCTTTTTCCTGTTTTTCCAGGAATTTCTTTACCTTTCACCCCAAATTTGCACCTCTGGAAGCCACAGGAACACTTGGGGGAACTCTCTGCTCCCCAGCTCTCTTTTTCCCTTCCTCTCCTCCTCCTTTTGCTGTTTTTCCAGGAATTTCTTTACCCCAGGATGTCATTTCACCCCAATTTCACATCTCTGCAAGCCACAGGAACACTGGGGGAACTCCCTCCTTCCCAGCTCCCTTCATCCCTTCCTCTCCTCCTCCCTTCTTCTGTTTTTCAGATCAAAAAGCTCTGTGCTCTTGATTGGTAATTAAGTACAAGTCGCCCGGGCTGCTTTTTCAAAGAGTAATTAAAAGGTTATCAAGAGGTGCAGGTAATTCCTGGTGCAGCTGTAATTGGGTCAGCCCCGAGATAACTCCGCTCTTATCGCCAGCATCGCCATCGTTTTTTGGGCTCAAACAAAATCCTTAAAACTTCCAGTCAATTAAACACGGCCTAAGAAGTGGTTCTGAGATGCTCCCACAGCAGATTGATGGCAAATCCTTCTCCTCACTCTTCAGCCACTTGTCAGGGAAGAAGGATGAGGGTCTGGGAGTGACACCGCGAGACGCGGGACGTGAGCTGCACGAGAATTTCCGGATTTCTCTGCTTTGCGCAGATTCCCGTTCCAGCAATGACTTGAAAACGTTTCCCCTCAACCCTGCCCACTCTGGAATTCTGCAAAATCCTCCTCAGGATGGAATTCCTGCAGAATCCTTCCCAGAACGGGCAGGTTCCTCCCAGCTGTGTCAATAAACGCCTGCGAGCAATGAGCGGCGCCGCTGGGAACACCACGGGCGCTGCTGGGCTCTGGGAGTTGTTTTGTTGTTTTTCCTCTGGATGCTCAGCCTCAAACAAACGTTTTCTCAGGCAAATAAACTCAGCATCACTGAAAGGTTTTGTTTGAACAAGGAAGAGACCGGAGGACGACACAATTCCCTGCCCACAGCAGGCAGGAAGGGAAGCCCAAGGGGTGGAAGAGTCGAAGAAACCCCAGCATTGCTCAGCACATTCACAAGTGAGGAGTCTCCTGATAAAACATCCCATATTCTGTCCCCTGGGCTTCCCAACGTCGTTTTAAACACCTCTGGTAGGAAAAAAAATCTGATTTTCTGAGCTGACCACTTCCACTTGGAGTGTAAATTCACTGGATCTCGCTGGGAAAAGAGAATCAGGGAGCTGAAGCACCCAACTCACAGGGAGACTGGGATTGGGTTTTCCCTGGATCTGGGTGCAAACCCGAAGCTCCAAATCAGGGAATTTGCAGCTGGTTTAAGATTCTCACATGAAAAGGGTCCTGCAAATGAGCAGCAGCTGGAAAAGCCCGGGGGAGCCACGTGGTTGTGGTGCTCCCCACTCGTGGAACAGGAGCCTGAGCAAAGGGGTGCAGAGAATCTCCCAAACCCCACAGCAACCTCAGAGCCATAAATAACCCCAAGAATTCCAACTGCAGCCAGGTCTGTGCTGAGTTCCTGAGCCCAGCTCAGTGGGAAGGCAATCAGGAGAGGAACCTGACTGGAGAGACCTGGGAACAATGGCACAATCACGAGGCACAATGGGAACTGGGGAAAGAAGGTTCTGGAATCACTGTAGGGCTCCACATCACTCCCTGATCCCAGGGAATTTGAAGGATGAGTATTTGGGAGAGTCTGGCCTGGTGTAATGAGATCAAGAAGAGGGAAAGTCCTGGACAGGAAGCAAATCCTGATGCTCCCTGTCAAGGAAGAGAAAAATCTGCAGCCACCACAGCTCTCAGGTCCCACAGAAAATTCCCCCACACCTGGAAGGCAGGAACTGGGAAAATTCTAGTGGACAAGGAGGAACGGGTTCCAACTGAAAAAAAGGGGAAGTTTAGGTTATATAGATGGAAAAAATCCGTCCAGGAGAGTGGTGAGGACCTGGCACAGTTGCCCAGAGAAGCTCTGGCTGCCCCTGGATCCGTGGAAGTGCCCAAGGCCAGGTTGGAGCACCCTGGGACAGTGAAAGGTGTCCCTGCTGACGCCTGAAGGATTCTTCTGCTTTTCTCCTGAACCCTTCTCACACTGTTCCCTGTATTCACAGGTATCAGCATGCACACTTGGGATGCTTTAGGTGAGAGCTCAGCCCGGTTCCATGGTGTTTATAGGGCCGGGAGACCAAACACCCCTGGAACCACGGAGAGTTAGAGAGCAAACACTCTGTTTGCGTGGGCCCTCGAGGTCTCCCAGTAGGACAGATTCTGTAAACTGGAAGTGAGCCCAGCCCAGCCCCTTCCTGGGCCCTCCTGGTAGATCTGCTAATGAGTAGAGTCTTTAATTGTACCCTGGACTGGGGGGACGGGGCTTTGGCGCCGCGTTCTACCTGGACGGCAGAAGCCATGGAATGGGATCCTATTAAAATCCCGAGGGAAACGACCCCAACCCTCTGACCGTGTGTGAGCCTTGATTTCCTAAAGACCAGAAAAAGGCATCACTGCCCATGGCAGGGGATGGAATGAGATGGGATTTAAGTTCCCTTCCAACCCAAACTATTCCAGGATTCTAAAAACCCAATGATTTGCGAGAAGCCGAAATAGCAAAGCCTTGGAAGCGAGCTCCGATTCCAGCAAACAAAGCAAAGTCATGGCACTGAGAGATGACAACAGCCCTGGATGTCTAAATTAAGGCTCTGAAACCCATTTAATATTCACGTCCTCGTCACAAACACGCCACGCAAATTCCCTAATATCCAGTAAAGCTGTTTATTAGCGAATGCCTCATTGGATTAGGGCTGCTCTTATTCTATTAGGGAACCTTCACACCACATTAAACTGCAAGGCAAGAGGGTGTTTGCCGGCACACCACGAGCACGACGTTAACCCCTTCCCAGGGAATCCTGGAACGGGCTGGGTTGGGAGGGAGCTGAGATGTATCAGGGGTGCTCAGAAATAGAAGTTAGAGAGGGGGACAAGCCAAGAAACGCAGTTTCTTCTTTTCCCCTTGCTCACAGCTCATTTTGGGCGAGCTCTGATGAGTGACACGTGGCCATCCATCTTCAGGGCTGCGCCTCGGTGATGAATTGAGAACATTTGGGAAGCAGGCAGGGAAAAGAAAGCAAAATTGATGGCCATGAGAAGGAGAAAAAATGGAGAAAGAAAGAGGAAAAAAAATAACCCAGTGTTAGGCAACAGTTAGAGTTCAGTGGGGTGAGATTGATGCAGTGAAAATGGTATCTGGGATCTCCTGAGGTGGGAAGGACCCCCAAGGATCAGGGGACAGCCCAACAATCCCGCCCTGTGCCTCAGAGCATCACCCAGACTCTAAAACTGGTGAATGAACAAAGAATTGAGACAAGAAACAGCCCAAAGGAGCCAGCTCCAGGTTTTGAAGGTACTGATCCAGAAATGTCCAGGGGAAGAAAGCAAATATCCAAGGGAAGGAAGCCAATGCCCACCATGCAGGAGCTCATCTTTTACTTTTCCAAGCTCTCCCAGTGCTTCCAGACCTCCAGAAATCCCCCTCTTTATTCCCTCCCTTTATTTCACTTCCCTGACCTATACAAACTCCATCTCCTGAACTCCTCAGCAGGGATTGAACATTCCCACGTGGCTTTTGCTGCTGCTTCCATCCCCCAGCTCACATCCATCCACCGGCCCGAGCTGCACCTGAACTTCACCAGGGATGCAGAGGGGGAACTGCAGCACCAACACAGGGTCAGGGGCTGCTCAGCCCAGCCTGTGCTGTGTGCAGAGTTCATTATTGCACACACAGAGACTGAGACTGCTCCAGATCACTCTGGGACTGCTGCTGACACTGCTCCTATGGCTGCTGCTGTGGCTACTGCCATGGCCACTGCCCCATGGCCACTGCCCCATGGCCACTGCCCCATGGCCACTGCCCCATGGCTGCCCCATGCCCCATGGCTACTGCCCCATGGCCACTGCCCCATGGCCACTGCCCCATGGCCACTGCCCCATGGCTACTGCCATGGCCACTGCCCCATGGCCCCTGCCCCATGGCCACTGCCCCATGGCCACTGCCCCATGGCCACTGCCCTATGGCCAAAGCCCCATGGCTACTGCCCCATGGCCACTGCCCCATGGCTACTGCCCCATGGCCACTGCCCCATGGCCACTGCCCCATGGCCACTGCCCCATGGCTACTGCCCCATGGCCACTGCCCTATGGCCACTGCCCCATGGCCACTGCCCCATGGCTACTGCCCCATAGCCACTGCCCCATGGCCACTGCCCCATGGCCACTGCCCTATGGCCACTGCCCAATGGTCACTGCCCCATGGCCACTGCCCCATGGCCACTGCCCCATGGCTACTGACCTATGGCCACTGCCATGGCCACTGCCCCATGGCTACTGCCCCATGGCCACTGCCCTCTACTGTGCAGTGCAAATTCCCTTTATCCCATCCCATGGCCACTGCCCCATGGCCACTGCCCTGCCATGCCCATAAACTGCCCCATGGCTAAAGATAATGGCCACACTGCCCCCCTACCACGCAGGTGCACAATTCCCTTGATCCCATCCCACCCCCAGGCTGTGCCATCCCATAAACAGCAAAGATAAACAATCCCCTAGAAGGTCACACCCTACAATCCTCTCACACAATGGGTGCAGAGGCCACAAACCCATGATCCTCTTTGCCATGCCCATCCCTGGTGCCCTGGATGTGCTTCCTGGGCACCTCTGGGCTGGGGGAAGAGGCTCCCTCTGGGCATTCCAGGCTGATTTTCTGTAACACACACAGTGGAACCCTACAGGGGACCTTTTCTGTCTCCTCACCTTCCCCCAGTGCAGGGCCACAGATCCTCAGGGCAGAGCCTCAGCTCAGACTTGGAGCTCCCTTTCTGCTGCTTTTATTTACAACCAGAATATTTCAGTGAGCATCTCAGAGCAGCAATAACTTCTCACCACACAAAGCTTCCTGAGCAGGATTTTAGCCCCGATTTTCCACCTTCCCATTATCCCCAAAGCAAAGCTCTGAACCTCCTGATTAAACACCCAGGTCCCATAATTAACGTGATTCTCAAGCACAGGTTGCGAGATGAGGAGATGATTTATTTGCATAACTGAAATAATCTGCATAAAGAGCTGATTTCAGCTCAGATGTTCCACTCGGGTTAGACAAGACACCGAGGTCAATGGGTTTGTCCTGAACTCGAGTGGTTCGAAGGAAAATCCATTTCCAGGCCTCCAGAATTCCTGCCAGGGATTCAGAGCCTGGATGAGGTTGCTCCATGAGGTTTTGAAGGCATCACTGTCGGGCTGGAGCTGCCACTGATGCCTGAAGGATTTTCTGCCTTTTCTCTTAAATACCTTTTACACAATTCCCCATATCCACAAGTATCAGCACGCACACTTGGGATGCTTTGGGTGATAACTCAGCCTGGTTTCTTGGTGTCCTGCAGGCCAGGAGACCAAACACCCCAGAGCTGGAGAGTTAGAAGAGCAAACACTCTATTGTCATGAGCACTCAAGGTCCCCTAGCAGGACAGAGTCTGTAAACCAGAATTAGCCCAGCCCAGCCCCTTATTGGGCCCTCTCATTAGATATGCTAATGAGAAAGGTCATTAATTGTATCCTTGATTGGGGGTGGGAGGGCATTGTGACGCTGTCACCTGGGTGAAGCCGTGCATGGAATGGGATCCTATTAAACACCGAGGGAAACGACCCCAACCCTCTGAGCCTGTCTGAGCTTTGATTTCCTAAGAGCAGGAAAAGGCATCACCACCAGCACCACCAGCACCACCAGTGGTGTCCCCAGTCTGACTCACGACTGCTCCAGGGCTGACACCTCCTGGAGCATCTCCTGCCACAGCAGCACATCCAAATCAGCCTCCCACTAAACTTTTTATTGACGCTGGAAGTCTCGTTTGAGACACCATGGAGAGTTTTCACTCTAAACCGAATTATCAAACACTTCTTAGCCCAGCAGGTGTGAGGGAGTGCAGCCCTGTCCTGCTGCTGGATGGGCTGTGAGCTAAGAACAGCCCAGATTTTGGGGGAAACCCCACAAAGCTTGGGCAGAGCAGTCAGTGAACCCCAGAGCCCATCCTCCCACCCCAGAGCCTCGCCTGGACTGAGGGGAGCTCTCTGCACTTTAACTCTGCTTCCCTCCTGCTCCCTTTCCTAATTAACTCCTCTGGATGTCGAGGATGACTCTTGATAAATCATTCCTGTCAGGCATCCAGAGAAACATTTCAAGCCTTATCAGAGCTAAGAAATCAAAACAACTGTAAGAACTGCTCATGGAGAAAACACTCCCAGTTTATTGCAGCATAAACATCCAAGGCCAGCTTTAATCCCAGTGGCAGGAAGGGGAAAATAACATTTATAAACATCACTGTAATGAACACTGTACCTCGTTCTCAGATTCCCCTGCTGAGGCAGCCCATCGTAGATGGATAAAACATCAAAATCTTCCTCTAATGCAAAGGACTGGAAAACAAGCTGTATCCTGTTCTGCTCCTCAGCTGTGATTGTCCACGTGCAGTTTGCATAATTGGGGTATCCGTAGGGGAAGCCTGGGCTCTGAATGGTCCCGTTTGGGCCCTGCAATGTGTGGCTGCAGTTCTGGGCTGCCGAGAGAAAAGACAAAAAGCACAAAGTCAGAGGGCGTCAGGTGAGCACTGAATGTCCTCAGCATCCCCACAGAGCACGCTGGGTTCTCCCCACCAGGTTTCTTTGTCCTGGGAAACAGAGGAAGGTAAAATCTGAGGGTGAAACTTTGGCCTCCTCCCTGCAGGGATGTGGAGCCCAAACCCCCAGACACGCCCTGGGCTCTGCTCCAGCAGCTGTGAGCACAGCTGGATCCACAGCTGGATCCACAGCTGCTGCCTGGCCCTGGGGACAGCTCCTTCCCCAGCCACCACAAACCCCAGGGTTATCCCATCACACTCTGAATTTGGGATTTCACCCATGCCAGGGACCAGGCCCTGCTGGGGTCACAGAGCAGCACAGGGACGATGCCAGAGCTGGTTGTGCCCTTCTCCCTCCATTCCAGGGACAATCTCAGAGCTGGTTGTGTCCCTCTCCCTCCATTCCAGGGACAATCTCAGAGCTTATTGAGTCCTCCCTCAATTCCAGGGACAATCCTAGAGCTGGTTGTGTCCTTCTCCCTCCATTCCAGGGACAATCCTAGAGCTGATTTTGTCCTCCCTCCATTCCAGGGACAATCCCAGAGCTGAGCTGTCTCCTTCTCCCTCCATTCCAGGGACAATCCCAGAGCTGAGCTGTCTCCTTCTCCCTGCATTCCAGGGACAATCCCAGAGCTGACTGTCTCCCTCTCCCTCCGTTCCACCTGCACAGAGGCAGAGGAAGGGCTGAGGGTGCAGGCAGTGCCACCCTGGGAAAGCAGAAGGGACTCACAGAGCGAGGGCTGAGCCACCAGAGCAGCCTGGCTGGCCAAGGCTGCCTGAAAGCTTGGCACAAACCTGTGCTGACCCCAAAACCAGCAGGGCACAGAGCAAGGCTTGTCCAAACAAACCCTCCTGAAAGGTGCCTCCCAACCCTGAGCATTCCATGATTCTGGGAATGCTTCACTGGAACAAAACCCTCCCACCCCTGCTAGAGCTGCTGGAGGGACACAGGGAAGGAATTGCTCACCAGACCCTGCCTTGGGGGGCAGTTCTGGAAGGTTTGTGCTCCTCATTCTGCCCCAACGCACAGCAAACACCCTCAATCAGCGTTTCTGAGGAGCTGCTGCAAAGCTGCATCTCCCGAGAACAAAACCCCTCTTGTAACAGCAGCGAAACACCCAAAACCTCCCTCAAATCCATTGCTGCTGCCCAAGGCAGTACCTGGGAACGCTGCAAAGATTCAGACCCACTGCCACCGTGTACAATTACAGGACAGATGAGATTTTCTTCTCTCCGGGGACACAGCTACATGAATGTGTTTTGGGAACAACCTAAATGACAAATCCCCTTCGGCGTTTTCCTCTCCCTTCACTGCTGCTGTGCCTGGATGTCTCTGAAGGCACAAAAAAATTCCCTCCAAACTGGTCCAACCCTCTCTGCTTTACCGGGACAATTCCTGCACACAACAAAGCCAAACTCCAGGCAGCTGGAAGGGTCAATCTCGTGGCCCAAAATCTGAGTTTCACCTTCATCCTCTGAGCTGCTGCCCAGCTTTTCCCACCCATGCTGGATTGTTTACCCAGCAGAGCCTTTCAAGTCGAGGTGCATTAGAGTAGAAATTACTTCTTTGATTTCTCCTTGCTTTTTTTTTTCCTTTTTAACTTTTTTTTTTTCCTCCAAAGGCAGCAAAGGCATTTGCACTTCTGAGTGCCAAGCAGCCACAGGTACAGAGCTGCAGAGCTGGTGCTCATTAAAGCCAATTATAATTAGATTGACCTACTTTGGGTGCAAAAAGCTCCGTGGAACTTCTACGGAGTTCTCAGATTTGTGAATCTAAAACGGGTCCATCCTATTTACTACCCAGGGAATCTTTTTTGTAGCACGTTTGTTGGATCAATGAGAGGCAGGACAAGCCCCAAAATCCGCCAGGGATTGAAGTGAGGGAGGCACAGGATTCCTTGACTGGAGTATTTTGCATTTCTGTAGCACCTGGCACCTGCTTCTCTTCAGGGCTTTTTGTCACTACAAAAGAGAGGAATTCCCCTCCCTCCCTCCTGCACTTGGGCTCAATTTATTTTGGGGATTTCACTGGAAAGCTGCACATGACTGGGAATATTCCTGTGATCACAGAGGAGTAAAATGAACCCCAGTTTGGTTTAAGGACCGAAGATCCACGAGCTCAGTTCTCCAATTCAATCAAATCCTTTCTCCAACCACGGCCACGCTCCATAAGCAGCAGGGGGATATTGAGCTGTCCCTCCTGCTCGTTTTTATTTCAATCATAAGTTCATCAGAACAATTTAAGGCAAATGGGAAATTAAAGAGGCTGTATCTCTCCATTTCCTGATGGTATAAAAGCTACCAAGGCTGCGCGGAGCTCAGGAAATAAATTCAAGGTCAGAGACACCACGTTCCAAACACTTCCAAGGTCATGTGGAAGCTCCAAAACCCACAAACTCAGCCCATCCCTGCACAACCACGAATGGACATAAATCTGTCTGAAAGAACAAATAAATAACAGAAAAATAAGACGGAGTTTTATGATGTATCCAATCAATCCGCTGAAATATTTGCATGTTCACGATGCTGACCCAGAGGTGCCCTGGGCACCGATAAAAGCAAATTGCTTATTGCAAACAAAGAGCAGCTTTCCAAAAGCTGCCAAACTGGGCAGTAATATATTCTGTAATAGCTGTAATAGCAGGGAACTTCATTTATATTGGACACTGCTGGAAAAAAGTCATCAGGCACGGAAAGAAATCCGGGAAGCTGAGGGAATTTATGTGTTCTATCATTTGCTTCCAGGTCTGAGTGAGTTCGGCTCAGCCTTGACTGACAAAACCTTATCTAAAATTCAAAATTTCTCCTCTGAAGATTGCAGAAACAATTCCCTTTATCCCTCTGGCCCAGGAGCAGAAAGATATGAAAGGGCAGCGCCGGTGCCTGTTCTGGGAAGCTCCACGTGGATTTGGGGTTGAGAGAGGACAATTCTCCCAAAATTTCTGGCACATTCTCCCCGACCCAAAGTCTGACACGAGCCACATCCAGCTCCTCACCCAGAGAGGGAAATGCTGCATCATCCCCCCCAAACCTTGCCTTTTACTCCAGCTCAGGTGTATTTGTATCAATATTCCAGCTCCCAACCTCCTCTCCATGGGCTGTGACCCATCCCGGGCTCATCACGGGGCTGGTTTGTGGGCATTTGTCTGATTTGTGACGGAGGGAAAACAGAGCTGAGCCCAAGCTGGGCTCTGCCAGCACCTCCTGCTCCTCTCAGCTCCAAAGAGTGGTTTATTAGGAGAGGGTCCCTGTAATGAATCCACCAGAGCTGTTTTACTGCAGGAACTTCCAGGCAAGGACAACGGCGACCCCACATCTGGCACTGCCCAGAGCCCTCCTCCAAAGGGCAGGGAAAATCCACAACCCAAGGAATCACAGACCCATTTAATCCACAAAAGACCTCCAAAATCATTGAATCCTTTTAGGAAGCCCACAGCACTTTGGGAAAATTTATCTGGGACACCACCAGTGACCGTTCACCGATGGTGACTCAGTTTTTCAGTTCTTTCCCACGTTGGGTTTAACCAACTGCACCAAGACCCCACTTCCAGCAGTTTTTTGTGCAACAGGGACTCTCTGAACAATCCCCAGGCTGATTGGCTTCACCCTGGGCTCCTCTGGAGGGAAAGGATGGAATATTTACTGTGCAATGCTCTCACTGAGAGCTGCAGCCCTGAACAGCCCACGGCTGTTTGTAACACACACTTCATCCACACAGAGCAAAACTTAACGTGAGCAGACAGTGCATTGGAAATAAATAAATATCAGCTGAACAGCTCCAAACCCCTCAGGCTTTGCTGTGGGGTTGCCATGAAGAGAAAGGAAGGGTGGCAGGAGCAGGAATAACATCCTTGTGCTCCAGAGCAGAGCTCTTTTGACAGGACAAGCTCCAGGAGTGGAGATGGAGGCTCGTGGGAGGTTTGATTCCGCTGTAAATCCAAAGTCATCTTGACACACGAGCCAGGACCATTCTGGTGCCAGTCACTGCGGATTGAGAGGGGCCCCAAAGCAGCACGGGCAGCACCAGTTCATCCCAGTCACTGCAGTGGGGCAGCACCCGCTGGTTCCCAGTGTCCTCACTGTCCCAGGTGGTGACAGTCACTGCCCAGGGACCAAACCCACCGGGTTATGTGCATGAAAAGCAGGAGATTCAACCACCCAAGAACACTCACAGCAACAGGATTTTGTTATTCCCTTCAAACAAGCAACGTTTAAGGGCAGGAATGAGCTGCCCTGGCTGCTGCCCCCTCCCTGATGGGGAATTCCAGCAGCTCCAGAGTGAGATAAACCTGAACAACCCAAACCGTGTCACTGCAAACCTCCGGCAAGTTGGCAGGAGGCAAACAACAATAACAAACACAGGCATTGTCTGACGTGACAAGCGCAAAGGAAATGAGTGGGAAAAAAATCATCTTCCACCCACTTGCAATTCCTTAAACTGAAATCCCAGGCCAGATCCAGGGTGGTGCAAAGCAAGGATGAATTGTAGCTGTTGGTTTACACCGTGTTATTATCCAAGGAAGCAACGCCTGAGAGAGAGGGAGACTGAATTTATCTCTGAAGTGCTTCCTGAAATACAAGTCCCTGCACTTTGTTCCTCAGCAGAAACGAAATCTAATTTAGCAAACGCTGATGCATGGTCAGTGCACAATTCAGTGGGAACAAATATCAAATCATGCACAGTGCCTTGCTCTCAGCAGCATCATTTATCGAGGATCCAGGGCTGCCTCCTCCCTAATGCAGCACTTTGGGGTTTTGCCATTTGCTGTAGTTACTGTTCCTCACACAGAAATGCTGTTATTCCGTGGTGTTCTACAGCCCATTCCACCGAACACAGGCACAGAAAAAAATCCCTTTCCCCGGGAAAAATGAAACCACATCCAAACACTGAAATAGGAAGGGCAAACTCTTGTCCAGCAGCACCTGCAAGGTTTGCTCGGTGCTCAGAGCCCTCCAAACCCACACAGTCCAACTCCTTATTGTTTGCACTGCCTTATAAACATGGCTTAGGTTACAATGGTTTGTATTCTATTGATGCCTGAAGGATTTTTCTGCTTTTCTCCTGAACCCTTCTCACACTGTTCCCTGTATTCACAGGTATCAGCATGCACACTTGGGATGCTTTAGGTGAGAGCTCAGCCCGGTTCCATGGTGTTTATAGGGCCGGGAGACCAAACACCCCTGGAACCACGGAGAGTTAGAGAGCAAACACTCTGTTTGCGTGGGCCCTCAAGGTCTCCCAGTAGGACAGATTCTGTAAACTGGAAGTGAGCCCAGCCCAGCCCCTTCCTGGGCCCTCCTGGTAGATCTGCTAATGAGTAGAGTCTTTAATTGTACCCTCGACTGGGGGGACGGGGCTTTGGCGCCGCGTTCTACCTGGACGGCAGAAGCCATGGAATGGGATCCTATTAAAATCCCGAGGGAAACGACCCCAACCCTCTGACCGTGTGTGAGCCTTGATTTCCTAACACCAGGAAAAGGCATCACTATTACCATCTCCATGGGATGTTGGGGCCAGCTGGGGCACTTTGCTTTGCTCATCCCTGGTGGCTGCAGTTCATGGGCCATTGAGTGCCACTGATAAACTCCATCATCCCATTGGGAGATGCCCCGCCCAGGGGGAGGAACCAAGCATCCCCATCTGGATATAAACTGGGATTTGAAACACCACAAGGCAGCTTTCCACTGGATTCCCAGAGGAAGATCAGACCCTTCTACACCACCACTGGACCTTCAGAGGAGAACTGCACCTTCCACAGGATCCCTGCTTCAACAGAACCACATCCATCACTCCCAGAGCTGCAGCCACCATCCAACTGGACTGCTCCCAACACCCTGACCGCCAGGGTGTCAGCTTGGATTCTGACTCTGTCAGTGCTTTTGTACTACTGCATTTATTGTAATTTTTCTATTCAATGGTAGTTCTGACTTTGAGTCTCTCACTGATTTGCTTTCAAACTACCACAACAGCAAAACGCTTCCTTTGCCCATTGTTTACTGTTGTGAATCATTTATCAGGCTCTAAAGACGCCTCCTTACACGGTGCTTTAGCAGCTCATTACAACCCATGGCAAACAGGGAGAATTTGCTCCCAGCCCGGCTCTGACTCCGTGCCTGCCCCAATTTCCGTGAGCAAACAGGGACAGCACCTCCAGTCCTGATCAATGCCAGCCTCGCTGCCCCCAGGATTCACCTGCTTAACCTCCAGCCTGCTATCAAAGCCTGCAGGGTAATAAATAATGCAGAGTCATTCCATTAACTATAACTTAATCAAAAGCCCGCGGATCCAAGAGCATCATCAAGGGGATGATTTCCATCTCAGCCCGAGCCCGCTTCCCTCTGAGCAGGGGGAGGGATGAGCTGGCCAATTCAAGGGCAGGAAAAGTACATTTGATGGGAATTCAGCTCGTGCCGGCACTGCCAAGTGCTGGAAGAATCCAAACCCACAGCTCAGCTCAGCTGAGGGCGTCCAGATCTGCACAGCTCTGCACGTCCCCAAAAATCACATTTCTCTGGAGATACACGGCCCTTCCCTCCCAGCCCAGGAGTCCCTCACTGCCCCCTGCCACCACTTTGTCCCTTTTCTTGTCCCTTTTATTTGTCCCTGCTGTTATTGCAGAGTTCTCACCCCCAGGCACTGCTCCAGCCCAGCAATTCCATCCTCAGGTCTTCCCCAAAGAGGAACAAAAGATGCAAAAGTTACCCCCACGTGTGCTCTTCCTTCCCTTCCCAATCCAAAATGATGAAAATTTCCTGCTCATGTCTGGGATTCCACAAAAGAAGCTCCAACTGAGCCACCACACACCTGAAAACCACAACCACAAACCGAAACCAGCACAACCAAAACCTTTTCCTGCACGGGAAAAGGGAGTTTGGAAATCCCAAGTGTCACTGCTGCATCCTCAGGCATCACCGCACTGCTGTGGCATCCCACAACATTCCCAATGCCTCTTCCAAATGACACTTTTGTATTTCAGATCAGGGTTTTGTATTTCAGATTAGGATTTGTATTTCAGATCAGGATTTTGTATTTCAGATTAGGATTTTGTATTTCAGATCAGGATTTTGTATTTCAGATCAGGGTTTTGTATTTCAGATCAGGATTTTGTATTTCAGATTAGGGTTTTGTATTTCAGATCAGGGTTTTGTATTTCAGATTAGGATTTGTATTTCAGATCAGGATTTTGTATTTCAGATCAGGATTTTGTGTTTCAGATTAGGGTTTTGTATTTCAGATCAGGAAAAACCTGGAGAAAAGCGCCCCAGCTCTGCCTTTCCTCGCTGTCAGCTCCATCCTGTGTTATTCCTTCAGACCACAGCATTTCCTCCTCCCCACACGGCCTCAGAGAAAGGTTCATTCTGCCCAGACTGGGGAATTTCAACCTGCAGCTCACAAAGCCTCTGGGAGCCTGTGAAAGGCAGGAAAGGCAAAGAGAACAGACACGAGGCGTTTTCAGCTCTGCAGAAATGCCATGAGCACCTAGAGAGGAAGGAAAGCACCTGAGACTGGGAATGCTGGAACCTACAGATCCAAAACTGCTGGAAAGCACAATTATGGAATAAATGAGCCCAATCTGTTCAATGCTTCTGACCCTCAGTGGGGTTCTGGGCTCTGCCCAGCTGTTCCACATCTGTCCTGAAGTGTCACACCAAAAACTGGCCACTGCAAGCCCCAGCTGGACACTGGGGTGACGTTCACTCTGCCTCACCCTGATGTTGAAATGCCACCTGTCACCTCCAGTGGCACATTCCCTCCTCTCCTCCATCCCTCTCTGAAGGAAAATCTTTCCAGCTTTCTCACTCTTTGGGTTTGCATTCCCTGCCCGAGCTCTCTGTGCTCACAGCAGCTCTGACAGATGAACACAGCAGTGAGAAAATGCAGGGAATGTCCTGCTCCAGGTGACATCAAAACCTGTTCCAGGATTGTGACATCCCAGGAACATGACACTGCACAGATGTCCTGTCTCGCTGGCACATGGCAGAGCCCTGACATGAGGAGAGGACAGAGATTCCGGCTGCTGGGCAGGACTGGGAAGGACTGGGAGGGAAATTCTGCCGTGGGTTATGCTGGGAATTGCTGGAGGAGTTGCTGGTCCTAAAAGCAGCTGCCAGATTTCCCCTTAGGGCTCCACTCCTCCTGTCCTCACAGAGTCACCCCACAGCTGCTTCCTCATCATCCCCCATCGGGATCAGGGAGAGAATGGAAGGGTAAAACCAGAAACTCATGGAAAGGAGCAGTTTAACAAGGAAAGCAAACCCAAGAATTCACTCCCTGCTTCCCGTGGGCAGGGAGGGGTTCAGCATCTCCAGGAGAGCAGGGCCCCTTCCCATGGGGCAGAGACTTGGCAAGAGAAACTCCATCAGTCCACATGTCTCCTCCTTCCTCCTTCATCCATTCCCTTTCTGTCACATGGTCTGGGATGTCCCATTGGTCAGTTGGGGTCACCTGCCCCTGCCATGTCTCCTCCCAACCTTCCACACCCTCCCAAATCCCTCCCTAGCACGGCCCTGTGAGGGGCAGGAAAGGCCTTGGCTCTGGGCAGGCTCAGCACTAACAAAACCCCTCTGCATCATCAACCCCGTGCTGGGCACAAACCCAAACCACAGCCCCAGAGCAGCTCCTGGCAGGAACATCACCTCTAGCCCAGCCTGAAGCAGCACATCCCAGCCCTTATTCCATGCCCAGATCCCACATTATTCAGAACAACTTCATTCCCACTGCTCCCCTTCCCAAAACAGATCTCCTTCCCAAAATCTATGGAGCATCCCTGCTAAACATCCATAGAAAGTTCACAGAAAGTCTGTTGGATTCATTAAATCCATGGTTTTGGTTCAATCTGTTCTGGTGGAATCAGCTCCATCCCAGCCTTTATTCCATGCCCAGATCCCACATTCTTCAGCACAACTTCACTCCCACCTTCCCAACTTTTGTTATAACAACAAATATCCTTCCATAATCTGTGGAGCATCCATGCTAAACATCCATAGAAAGTTCACAGAAAGTCTGTTGAAATCATTTAATCCATGATTTTGGCTCCATCTGTTCTGGTGGAATCAGCTCCATCCCAGCCCTTATTCCATGCCCTTTTATTCAGCACAACTTCATTCCCACTGCTCCCCTTCCCAAAACAGATCTCCTTCCCAAAAATCTATGGAGCATCCCTGCTATGCATCCATAGAAAGTTCACAGAAAGTCTGTTGAAATCATTTAATCCATGATTTTGGCTGCATCTGTTCCGGTGGAATCAGCTCCACCCCAGCCCTTATTCCATGCCCAGATCCCAAGTTATTCAACACAACTTCACTCCCACCTACTTCTGTTATAACAACAGGTATCATTCTCATAATCTGTGGAACATCCCTGCTAAAACACCCATAAAAAGTCCACAGAAAGTCTGTTGGATTTGTTTGAATTGACTCATGTTAATCCATGATTTTGGCTCCATCTGCTCTGGTGGAATCAGCCCACCCAGCTATTCCATGCCCAGATCCCAAGTTATTCAACACAACTTCATTCCCACCTACTTTTGTTATAACAACAGGTATCATTCTCATAATCTGTGGAACATCCCTGCTAAAACACCCATAAAAAGTCCACAGAAAGTCTGTTGGATTCATTTGAATTGAATTCATGTTGATCCATGATTTTGGCTCCATCTGCTCTGGTGGAATCAACCCCACCCCAGCTGAAGGCAGCTCAGGAGGGAGAGTGGCACAATGCCCTGCGTGTCCCCTGTGCCATCCCTGCCCTGGAATGACCTGGGAGCAGCAGGGATTCAGCCCTCCCCACCCTCAGAGTGGTTTTTAAACAAAGATTGTTATCCAAGGCATCCCTGGCTCCCACCAGGTGCTCTCGGTGCCATTCCCAATCACTCCAGCAGATTTATGGAGCACTTTGCCATCTGCAGAGCTCCCAAAGGGAATCAGAGCAGGTGAGACAACAGGACGAGTGTTTTGGAGGGGAGGCTCACAAGTGGTGAGATGGATTCCCTCCTGTTTTCCTGCTGGAAAAAAAAGGCAGGAAAATGGAAAACACTAAAAAATTCCTTGGGAGTTGTTCAAAGGAGCATCTCTCGTAACACATCAATTTTAATATCAGCAGCACCGAAGTTTAAAGTCTGGTTTATCAAGGCACATGAATGACCACACTTTTCCCTGGCTATTTCCATCTGCAAAAATTACACATTTGATTTGCACGGACTCAAGGTGGAGATGTTGCCTTTCCCCCCCAACCTGGAAAAGAAACTCGAGATCATTTTAGCAAGGAGGTGACATAAAAGGGGATCTTTATTGTGAAGGATTTCAGGAGCAGTTATGGAAAGGTGTCCATAAAAGCCCAGCCCCTCCAGGGGTGAGGACATATTTGTAGCTTTTAGGAAATTAGCAGAATTGATTAAAAGCACCAATTAGGAGAACAAGTGGTGATTCAATTCCCCCCAGGTCCAGCCCCTTCTCTGGAGCCCCTCTCAGCACTGGCTGCACTCTGCTTATGAAAATGTACCTCAGAGCTGTTCTCGGCCTTGGTTCCCAGGAAGAACCGAGATAGGACAGGGCCTTGCACCTCCAGGGCTTGGAGCTCTGGAATTTGTTTTGTCTTTCTGCTTAGGGAAAGAGCATGGAAAAGCACTGGAAAAACCAGCTATGAATACAATAGGAACAGAGCTACAAATGTATGTGCAAAGAGTGCAGAGAACACGGAAAAAAGGCAGAAACCAAACGGCATCAGAGAGACAAACCCTGCTCCATCCAGCACCTGACCCGACAGCGAAGCATTCAGTGCCAGGAAACGTTTCCAGTGTGCACAACAAAGAAAACTCTGCCTGGCCACCACGGAGCCAGCAGGGTCACAGCAGAGCCTGGCTGCTGTCCCTGCCTGTCCCTCGGTGTGACGGGACCAGCCCCGCTCCCTGCCAGGGTCTGATGCTCCATCTGCTCCCCCAGTGACAGCAGAGGAGCTCTGAGAGGCAGGAGAGGCTGGCACTGGCAGTGCCCTCAGAGCCCTCAGCACGGCAGAGATGCTTTGATGTGTCCAGGATAAACACCCAGACACGCTCAGGGTTGCAGAGAGCCCAGCAGCCACCCTGAGCTCCCTGCAGGCACAGCAAAGCAGCCAACTCCTCCGTGCTGCTCTGGCTCCCTGCTGGCCCCCAGCTAACCCCATTTGTGTCTGTCCTGTGACAAAAGTGACTTTATTTCGTGCCTTTTGCATGACAACGAGGGACATTCATTCTGCCAGGCCCACTGATCTCCACAGAGCCCTAAGGCACCTTGGCTGAAGGAGTTCAGACATTCATATCCCAAAAACCCCGAGCAAACAAAACCCCTGAACGCCCCAGGAAGAGACCCGTGCTTTAAACACTAAAAATCAAATTAAGCAGCCACAGTTGATAAGACTTTAACCAGAACCTCAGATTTCTTCCCTCTCCACTCCAGGGCAGCAAATCCATTTCTTGGTACGGATGTTCCACATTTCAAGTCTGACCACTGGGGCACTGCTGCAGCTTCAGATTCAGGTGAAATCATGGATTCAGGTGAAATCAGTGAAATCATGGATTCAGGTGAAATCATGGATTCAGGTGAAATCAGTGAAATCATGGAGCTGTTTCATGGGAGCTGCTCACATCCAGAGAATTCACCCCACCCCAAGCACAGGCTGAGCTGGAAAACTCCTGGAAAAGCTTCCAGAGCCTCACACACCCTGACTGGATTTGACTCCCAGCTCAGCTGGTTCGTGCAGGGCAGTGACAGAAAAGCTGCTGGGGGTGTTCAAGGAAGCCTGAAGGTCAGGGAATGAAGCACCACCAGGCTCTGGAAGCCTTGGAAAAGCAGCAGCAGGATGGTTCATCCCAAATTACGATTCCGGAGGCAGCCGGGGCCGCGGCATCGCCGCCGGTGCCCTGACGTTGCCAGGCTCAGTTGCTAAGCACAGGCACACAGGGAGCAGCTCCAGAGCCTCCTGACAGGGCTGGGGAGAGGAAAGGACAGGGAGAACCCCCCAGGTTTATAAATACACAGAAGTTTCTGCGTGTGCTGAGCCGTCAGTGACGGAGTTTGGCGGTGCCGCGCACAAAGAAAGCACCGAAGTCACGGATTGCTCCCTTCCCTTCCTTTGCAGCATTCCTGCCTCTGGATTGCAGCAGCTCCAGATGTTTGGGGCTTTCTGCTGAAGCCCTGGGAAGTGGGGTGGAAGAAGCAGCAGGAGATGCAAGGGCAGAGAACTGCAGCACCCAGTCCAGAGCGATCACTGCTCACCAGCAGCCTCAAACACCCAAGTTTAACCTGAATTTGAACCTCAATTCGAAACTGAATTTGAACCTCAATTTGAACCTTAATTTGAACCTGAATTCGAACCTCAATTTGAATCTGAATTCAAACCTTAATTTGAACCTGAATTTGAACCTGAATTCAAACCTGAATTCGAACCTGAATTTGAACCTGAATTTGAACCTCAATTTGAACCTGAATTCAAACCTGAATTCAAACCTGAATTTGAACCTGAATTTGAACCTCAATTTGAACCTGAATTTGAACCTGAATTCAAACCTCAATTTGAATCTGAATTCAAACCTCAATTTGAATCTGAATTCAAACCTTAATTTGAACCTGAATTTGAACCTGAATTCAAACCTGAATTCAAACCTGAATTTGAACCTGAATTCGAACCTGAATTTGAACCTGAATTCGAACCTCATTTTGAATCTGAATTCAAACCTGAATTTGAACCTGAATTCGGACCTGAATTCAGCCCAGGGCAGCTCAGCAACAGAGATGAGCTCTACGGGAATGTTTTAAGCAAAGCCAGAGGCTGCAGGTGTCTCCAGGACAGGAGCAGAGCAGCTCATCCATGTGCCTGGAATCCAGGATTTTATCCAGATGCCACAAATCAGCCAAGCCCAGGATATGCAGGAAGCTTCTGAAACAGCAACAGTGGAAATTCAGGATAAAGCACCAGTTTGGGGCCATTTCTTTCCACAACATTCCCCTTTGAACAGTTCTCCCTACTCTGTTTTACCTGGCCTGGAGGTATTTCGAGAGGATAATTTGATCCCTTTCCTGTTTTCCAGGGTAAGTAAGAGCTGCGCTTTCACTTCTCCAGGATGCACCTTTGGAATTCTCATCCCACTTGGAATTCTTCTGTTCCAAGGAGATCAAACCACTTCAGTCTTTCCTACAAAGGTTCCTCAACACCTTACAAAGAATTCTGCCAGTTCTTCCTCATCTCTGCTGGAAAACCCTTTGGAATTGGTCACACTTCACTGAAGTTTTCGTGATTTATGATCCAGAAAATCCCAGGATTTTTCCAGCTTGCTTTTGGATTTCACAAGTTCTGTTTCAAACTCTGTGGCTTCCAAATTCCAAACAAACCCAAACAGATGGGTTTTCCCAATGCTTCCCACACTTCCAGCAGCCAGGAATACCAAACCACCTCAGTCATTCCTACAGAAGTTCCTCAACACCTTACAAAGAGTTCTGCCAGTTCTTCCTCATCTCTGCTGGAAAACCCTTTGGAATTGTCCACACACACTCTGAAGCTTTTGTGATTCATGATCCAGAAAATCCCAGGATTTTTCCATCTTGCTCTTGGATTTCACAAGTTCTGTTTCAAACTCTGTGGCTTCCAAATTCCAAACAAATTGGTTTCCCAATGCTTTCCACACTACCAGCAGCTGCTCATGAACCAAGAACAGAAATTACCTGCAGAACATCCCCAGCTGCACAATCCTTGCTGGAACAGGAATCCTGAACACACCAACCATCACCAGGAACCACCTGCCCCATGGCCACTGCCCTATGGCCACTGCCCCATGACCACTGCTCTATGGCCACTGCCCCATGGCTACTGCCCTATGGCCACTGCCCCATGGCCACTGCCCCATGGCCACTGCCCCATGGCCCCTGCCCCATGGCCACTGCCCTATGGCCACTGCCCCATGGCCATTGCCCTATGGCCACTGCCCCATGGCCACTGCCCCATGGCCACTGCCCTATGGCTACTGCCCCATGGCTACTGCCCCATGGCCACTGCCCTATGGCTACTGCCCTATGGCCACTGCCCCATGGCCACTGCCCCATGGCCACTGCCCCTGCCCCATGGCTACTGCCCCATGGCCACTGCCCCATGGCCACTGCCCTATGGCCACTGCCCACTGCCCCATGGCCACTGCCCCATGGCCACTGCCCCAATGCCCCATGGCCACTGCCATGGCCACTGTCCTCCTACCACGCAGTGAAATTCCCTTGATCCCATCCCACCCCCAGGCTGTGCCATCCCATAAACAGCAAAGATAAACAATCCCCTAGAAGGTCACACCCTACAATCCTCTCCCACAATGGGTGCAGAGGCCACAAACCCATGATCCTCTTTGCCATGCCCATCCCTGGTGCCCTGGATGTGCTTCCTGGGCACCTCTGGGCCAGGGGAAGAGGCTCCCTCTGGGCATTCCAGGCTGATTTTCTAGAGCACACAGAGTGGAACCCAACATGGAGCTGTTTCCATCTCCAGAGCACTCCACAGGCACCAACCAATTAATTAATTAATTAATGCAGATTGTGATGTGAGGAGCAGCCCCACTGGGAGCTCCCAGCAATTCCCTCCGTGGCCTCCCAGCTCCTCCGGCGCCCTTGGATTCAGTCATGGAATGGTTGGACTGGGAAGGGACCTCAGAGCTCCTCTCCTCTGTGCTTTTCCTGTCAAACCAAGAGTTATCCCACAAAAAATGTGGTTTGGGACACGGTGAAGGCACTGAGATGGAATCTGGGAGGCCCTGACTGAGCCTGGAATCACGGGGAGGTGCCAGGGACCAGGTGAGCCCTTTGGGACAAACCCAAGTTCACAAATCCTTTCCAAAAGGAACTTCAGAGCCCCAGGTTTACCAATATTTTATAACCCAGGAACTGCAGGGATGCTCTGGAGCCTTCCCAACCCCAGCTGGGCTGTGCAGCCACATCTCCCTTACAAACCCGCCCTGGGCAAGCCTCCACTTATTTCACCATCTAAATATCCTTGAGAATCTTGCCCTGGCAGTCCAAGACTCAATTAAAATATTCAAAACCTTCTGGAAATTTTACTTTTATTTTCTCTCTGACATGAACACAGCGAAGATCCCATTTTTTCTCACCTCCACTGCAGACATCTGTAAAAATGACACAGATCATCTCAACCCCCAGCTGAAATTAAACTCAGGAAACAGAAGATAATTTGATGAAAAACTTTTTTTTTTCCAGGCATCTGCAAATGGACTCCGCTCACGAGCAGCATTTTTTACCCAGTCTCATTTACAAGGTGCTAATTATTATCGCCAAAACAAATTTTTCAATTTGTATTTCAGTTATTTTTGCAGTAAAATAATATTTGCATTTAAATGGTTTATCCAGGAGGGCTCGAAGGCGTTTTCATCTCGGGTGTCAGGATTATCTCAAAAAAAAGAAAATAAAAACTGAAGAAGGTGATGTAAGTTCAAGGTGAAATCCATCCCAAGTCACAGTGGAGCCAAAATTAAAGAATTCCTCACGAAAATCCTTCATTATTGGTCTCTCCTTGTCACCATGGAACAATTAAAACCAGCTCCAATTCCCTTTGCCACTGGAGCTCTGTGTCCAGCTGTGAAGTTTAAAGTTCCCTCCAGGCCCCAGGGAGATCCTGGGCTCCAAATCCCATCTCCCCAATAATTTCCAAGCCCTCAGCCCTTGGAATTCCCACAATATCCACAATTCCATCCTTTCCCCGATGCAGAACTGATGGTTTAACGAGAGCTCCTTTACAATAAATCTGCTCTGAGCTCTGAGGGAGTTCCAAGAGGTTTTTTTTCCCCTCCCCACCAGGGTTTGGATTCTAACTCAGATTTCACACACCAATTCATCCACCAGGTTGTATTCCCATGCATTTTTTACTCCCTAAAAAGCCCAGAAGTTACACAAGTCCCCTTTTGGTGCTTGCTGGGGAGGCCACAGCCCCTTCTGAGCTCTCCAGGGACCCAGAGAAGCTCTGCAGCAGCCAAAACAGAAGAAACCACTTCATCCACTGCCATGGCCAACATCCCACACCTCCAGGCCTGAGAGAAATTAAAATTATCACTCGCACCAAGCAGAGACCATGTCGCACTGTCAGACACAAAAGTGATGCCTGAAGGATTTTTCTGCTTTTCTCCTGACCCCTTCTCACACTGTTCCCTGTATTCACAGGTATCAGCATGCACACTTGGGATGCTTTAGGTGAGAGCTCAGCCCGGTTCCATGGTGTTTATAGGGCCGGGAGACCAAACACCCCTGGAACCACGGAGAGTTAGAGAGCAAACACTCTGTTTGCGTGGGCCCTCAAGGTCTCCCAGTAGGACAGATTCTGTAAACTGGAAGTGAGCCCAGCCCAGCCCCTTACTGGGCCCTCCTGGTAGATCTGCTAATGAGTAGAGTCTTTAATTGTACACTCGACTGGGGGGACGGGGCTTTGGCGCCGCGTTCTACCTGGACGGCAGAAGCCATGGAATGGGATCCTATTAAAATCCCGAGGGAAACGACCCCCAACCCTCTGACCGTGTGTGAGCCTTGATTTCCTAACACCAGGAAAAGGCATCAAAAGGAACACGCAGGTTTCAGAGCAGGTCAGGACTTCTCAGGCAGGACCAGAGAAGAGAGAGCCCTGCCTTTCTTTATTCTCTCATTTTTGTATCTTTCTCAAGACAATCGTGGATTGGTCAATGAGGTCACCACCTCTGCCATTCCACAGGATAATGACCCAGTCTATCATCTTTCTCCACCTTAGGAGAAAGGAATGAAAAACAGTCTAGAAGTTCAAAACAATCCAGGCTGGTCAAGAAAACAAGGACTGTGTTTATAGAAAATGCATGAGAAATTCTACTAGTGAAGTAAAAACACAGAACACTGCAAAAACCAAGACTCCACTTATTGAAAGCTCTTCACTCCTGCACCACCATCCTCATCTCCCCACGCTCTGCAAAGTGAAATGTTCTGGGTGTTTACAAGTGCTCTGAGATCCTCCAAAAATCCCCTCTGCCAGGCAATTGTATTAACAACAGCTCACACTTGTGTGATTGGATTTGAATTACACAGAAAGAGCCCGAGAGAAAGCGATTCCTCCCGGGGATTTTTTGTTAGGATATAAATCCAATTTTTACTTGATTCCGTTAGCAGCACTTTCATATTCACTTCCTTTAAGTATTGCAGCACTTGACATTTGTTACCTAATGCCTCCTTGTCACCTTGAGCAATCAATGAAAGTCACCTGCAGTTGACAGTGCAGAGGGAAGTTAATAAATAAAAGTTAATAATTCACTTCACCCAACGAGCCAAGAGAACCAAGCCCGTCACATGCCCCAAACAATAATAGCTACAAAAGGCTCCAACAGATTGTCTGCACAAAGGGTGAAACATTTCAATGATTCTGAATTTTTCAGTCCGTTGAGACCTGAGTTTCACGTTTACAATGGCAAAAGCTCCATTCTGATTCCAAGGAATCATGGAATGGTTTGGAAGGGATGTTAAGGATCAGCTGTGGGCACTGGGAGCTGCGAGCTCTGCTCAACAAGGAATGTTCAGATAGAATTTGGTAACTGATGGATGCTCTGATAGCCCAAAACCAGATTTTTTCGTCCTGTTCTAACCCAATTTAGAATAATTCCTGTGCCAGGCACTGATTTGCCATGCCTTGTACAGTTTCTGTGTCCTGTGACCTCTCCACCCCTCTACAGCCACCAGAGAAACCCGGAACTCCCTTCCATCAACATTCCATTGTGTTTTATTTCTCTCTCGCCTCCTCCATCCATTTAAAAGCTCATTTTCACCCACAGACATATTCCACTTCATCTCAGTTTTCAATCCCCAAAGCAGATCAATACCTTTCCTCTTCAATCTACATAGCTCTCAATCAAGGAGCTAACAGGGGGTGAATTGAATCGACTCGTACGCTCAAATTGGGGATTTTTTGTCAAAAGTCTCATTTGTTAACTGCGCTTCGTGAGGAAAAAAAGGCAAAAAAGTCCCTGTGAGAGCCCTCAGTGTTGGGATCCTGGGCAAAAAAAGGTCATGATTTGTTCTCTAATTTAAGATTGGGAAGTGCTCCCCAGGAGGAGCAAATGACAGAGCCTCCCCAAAGCCGGGGTTTTAAATGCAGTGAAATGAAGTTGCTCTTTTTAATGAAATTAGTGAATTCAGTAGGAAGAAGTCCAGGTGTTCACCAAGAGGTGACAACAGCAGGGAGCTCACAGGGTTGGGTTTTGTACCTTCAATCTTGGCAAGGGTCAGAGCCAGCCCTGCCTGAGCCACTGGAGAAGGACCCTGGGCCCTTCAAAAATTAAAAATGGGATCCTGGAATGGTTTGGGTTGAAAGGAACCTTAAATCTCATCCAACCCCACACCTTCCACCATCCCAGGCTGCTCCAAGCCCCAGTGTCCAACCTGGCCTTGGACACTTCCAGGGATGGATCAGCCACAGCTTCTCTGGGAATTCCATCCCAGCCCCTCCTTTTGGGGCTACCTAAAAACAGAGGCCAGACTAAATTAAGGGAATAAAAAGCAGTTCTGTTTATTGAAGGGCCTGCAGGTACATTTAGGGCAGATGAAGCCCACTCAGGCTTTACACCAAAAATGGAGAGCAGGTCATGGATTTTCACACCTTTATAAGTTTGATCCATTTGCATACTGGAGTTAATTTTCCAATTACAGGTCAAGCTAATGAAGTTGTTTACCCCAAGTTTGCTCCCCCCAGCTCACTTTTGTTTCCACCCCTCAGGGCCTGGGACACTCAGGTGTCCTTGAGTTCCAGGCCTGGAGAGGAATTGTTGTGTCTGCCCCAAATGGGAGAGCAGCAGCTGACCCTGGATCTGGAGTTTGGAGTTCTGCACTAAAGAACTGCAGGATTAAAAATATATGCAAAATAGAAAAGCTCAAATCCTGAGGCATCACTGGGAAGGAAGTCCCCACACAATGAGGGACAAACTCCCCATCCTTCAAACCCTTCACTATTCCAGCAGGTGGGCTTTATTTTAATATTAACAGCCCAAGTGGTGCTTAACTTTAAGCAGAGCCCCTGGGGAATGGTGCTGACAGATGCCCGGTGTCCAGGATCCGTGCCTAACCTTTCCCTAATGGAGACAAAACAACAATAGAGGGATATAAACAATATGCTGTGGGATGCAAGGAGCATCTTTAAAAATGGCATCGCCTTTGGAAAAGCACCAGCTCCATTATCCTCCTGCAGGATGGGATATTTTGCTCCCCTTTCCAGGAGGAAATGTGTTTCTCTGGGTGTTATTATTTGGTGGATGAAGGGGAAAGGAACATTGAATTGTGCTTTTGTCACAAAGGAGAAATGAGCTGCAATTTTCTGTGCCCCGGACCTGAACAGCTCCCCAGAGCCTCCAGTGAGAAAGGGGAGAATCCTGCTGGGATTCATGGATTTAAAGACATGGAAAAGGGACAGGATGTGACCCTGTGTACACCCCAACGCATCATTCCCCACTGCAAAGCTCCTCAGCAAACTTTCTGTGCCTAAATTCCCACTCCTCCTGTTTTTTCAGGGAATAAACTCCACCTCAGGCCATCCGACTCCAAAAGTAATGACATAAACGCCACAAAAAAACCCCAGTAATTCTTCTTTCAAACCCTGCTTTCACTAAATTAACCAAACAAAATATTGATAAACCGCTGATAAATAACAGGAACCGTAACAAGGAAACAAGTTCTCCATTTGATCTCTGCCATCCTGCAGGCATTCATCTTCATAATTAATTAGATAATACCATTAGTACAGCACTATTTTCCCCCTCCATAGACAAGAAGCTGGAGCTCCCATAATTTAAGGAACTGCTTCAAAGGCAGAGTCTGTGGCAGGTTCAAATCAGAAGGTCCAGACCATCCCCTCTGCCGATATCCTGCTTTCCTAAAGACCAGCATCCAATTCCCTGATGCTTCTGGCAAATTCTCAGCGCAAACCTCCCACCTTCCCATCTCCTTTGCTTTTCAAACCTGCAGTCTTTGCATAAAACATGGATCTAAACATATAAAAACTCGGAAGGCAATTCTGTACGAATCACAGGAGCCGTGCAAACCCTTCCTGCAACAGAAACTGTGCTTGGTTTTATATTCCTGACTTTTTTTTTTTTCTTTTTTTTTGACAATGCTGCTTGAAGTTCAGTGGCAGACAGACAACTTTCACCTCAAAATGTCATTCACAATTAATCCCAAATTGTACATGAAACGGTTGAATTCACTCCACGCAATCAAGGGAGAGAAGCAAGAGCACATAAAAGTTGTGCGGTTAATCAGCCTCGTGCAATTTGTACCTGCTGAAAGCTCCTCACAAACACCCCGAGATCTCTCTCCCTCTCTCTCTGCGGAATAAATCTGTAAATCATCTGGCAAATTCTGTTTATCCCTGTTTGAGGGATGGGGAAGGGAAGCAGAGTGAACCCTGCTGGATTCCCCAGTGCCCACAGCCACGGGAAGCAGCAGGAACTGGGCTCTGACAACTCCTGCGAGTCAGGGGAGTGTGCAAATAACAGGAGAGCACTGAAGCAGCAAATCCCCAGTTGTGGTTAATTCTCTGCCTGTGATTAACTCATCTTTTCGTGGCTATTCCAGCCCTTCCTGCACCTCCTAAAGCAGCTGGGGCTGGGATTATCAGGCTGTGACCGTGCTTTGGGCTACGCTGAAGTGACAACTCAGGAACAGGGGAAATTCTGCACTGAAAGAAATGTAGGAGGATGAAACCCAAATAAAGCCATTCCACCAGGCCAGAACAGCCTGCCCATTCCAGAAGCCAGAGGAACAAACCTTCCCTTCCTTTTGTTTTGAAGTGCTCTGGACAGAGACGCCTCTATTTGATATTCCCCGTTGTTTTATCTGTCTGGAAATGAGAATCGCAGACGTTTTGATGAATGGACGCAGGAGTTGTTCTGTTCCAGTGTAACCACTGTGAAATGCCTCTGCACAGACACGGCTCCAACCTCATCTGCAGCAGGGAGGCTTCTCAAAAACCACCTCAGGAGCAGCAGCATCACATCCCCGTGCTGGTGCTGGGCGTGGGATGACGCAGGAGTGACATCCAGGCTGCTCCTGCCTCTGCTGGGTGACCTTGGCCAGGCCTTCCTGCTGCTGCCTCTGCCTGCCAGCACCTCCTGGGGCACCTCCTGCTGATGCCTGAAGGATTCTTCTGCTTTTCTCCTGAACCCTTCTCACACTGTTCCCTGTATTCACAGGTATCAGCATGCACACTTGGGATGCTTTAGGTGAGAGCTCAGCCCGGTTCCATGGTGTTTATAGGGCCGGGAGACCAAACACCCCTGGAACCACGGAGAGTTAGAGAGCAAACACTCTGTTTGCGTGGGCCCTCGAGGTCTCCCAGTAGGACAGATTCTGTAAACTGGAAGTGAGCCCAGCCCAGCCCCTTACTGGGCCCTCCTGGTAGATCTGCTAATGAGCAGAGTCTTTAATTGTACCCTCGACTGGGGGGACGGGGCTTTGGCGCCGCGTTCTACCTGGACGGCAGAAGCCATGGAATGGGATCCTATTAAAATCCCGAGGGAAACGACCCCCAACCCTCTGACCGTGTGTGAGCCTTGATTTCCTAACACCAGGAAAAGGCATCATGCTCTGCCCAGGAGTCAAACAGAAGCAGAAATGCCTTTTTACCCAGAGGGAAGGGGGAAACATTCAAACACTCCCCAGCAGGAAATGGGATGCTGTGGATTTGCTGCTGGCGGGATGGAAAGAGGAGCTGCCTCCTGAGGATACCCAGGATTAACAGGGAAAAACCAAAATGTCAGGGAGGGTTGAGAGTTTCTTTGGTGAGGAGTTGGCTGCAGCTCCAGCCCTGCCCAGGTGGTGCCACACAAACCAGGCTGGCTCTGGTGACATTGGTGGCCTTTTTTGTGTCCTGTCCTAAGGCAATCCTTGCTTGACAAACAGAATTCCAGAAGAATTCCAGAAGAAAACCCCTCTGGGCTGTGATTTCCACTTCTTTCCTCCAACACTCATGAACTGCACACAATTAATTGTTGATAGTTTAGAATGTTCCCTCTGCCACGCAAGGGCCACCTCCAGGTGTATCCAGGAGGAATTCCTGCCTGGAAAGGGCTGCCCGGGAGGAACTGCCCAGGGAGGTTTGGAGGTGTCCAAGGAAGGGCTGGATGTGGCACTCAGTGACAAGGTGGGGATGGGTCACAGCTTGGATTCAGTGGCCTCGGAGAGCTTTTCCAGCCTCAGGGATTCTGAGGTTGTGGGTGTTGGCACCTGCCTGGGCAGGTGATGGCACCGCTGATGGTCACACCAGTCACACACCAGCAGCACAGGGTGTTTCTGCACCCTGTTCCACTCCCTACAGCCCTCTGCACACCTCCATCCCCCAAACACAGGCCACAGGGTCATCTCCCAGCAGATTTTTGCCGTCAGCAATGGGGCAGGGTTTGATTTTTTAAATTACTGCCCTATCCCACACCTCCCTGGCAGCCACAGCCGCTCCGGCCCTCACGGTTACCACATCCTCCTCCAGTGGAAGTCAGAGCATCACACATTTAAAAAATCTTATTCCACAATTTTTCTGCCCCCTAGGGAACCACCAGCACCAGCAGGACTCTGACACAGCCCCCAGGTCTCTTTCCATCCGTCAAACCAAACCCCAAATCAGGGAGTTTATTCCCACAGGGGATGCCTGTGCCTTGGAAGGACAGGAAATTCTTGCAAGGAGCTGAGTCAGGGAATGCACCTGACACTCGAAAAAGGAAGAAACACCACACAATTCATTGTCAAGTGCCATTAAAAAAGGAGGGAAAACCACCCCAAAAAAATCTCCTTCACAGCCCCCAGTTCTTTTTCTATCCATCAAACCAAAGTGTGCACTCAAAACCAGGGATTTTATTCCTGTTCCTTGGAAGGCCAGGAAATTCTTGCAAGGAGCTGAGTCAGGGAATGCACCTGACACTGGGAAGGAAGAGGAAACACCACACAGTTCATTGTGAAGAGCCATTGAAAAAAAAAAGAGGTGAGACCACCCCAAAAACTCTCTTCCACTTTCATGCAAAGGAGGTGTAAAACCATTTCCATCCAAGCTCCCTGCAGTCTCTGTTCTGGCTGTGCCCAGGGAGCCAAGACACCGAAATGGAGTTAATTTGATTCCTTTAATCAATGGGATTGTCCCAATTACACAGGAACCACCCCCAGCCCTGGCTGCCACTGCAGGGCACGGAGCACAGAGATTCTGCAGATTCCTGCACTGCATCCTGCCCATGGCGAGCACAGAACACCCACTGCCAGAACCGCACTGCTCCTCACTCCCGCTGTGTGAACACAGAGCTGTGCCCGCTGCTGCCTTCATCTCCACATCCCAATCCCACTGGAAACCATGGAAGTGCCTTCTCAGAGCAGGAAATAACCTTGGTGCTGCACTGGAGTCACCTCAGAGCAAGGAGCCTTGGTGGAGAACTGAGGAATAAACCAGGAAAAGCCAGGCTGTGCTTAAGGCTGAGCTGCCCCAACTCCCCAAAAACCCCGTGCAAGTCACTCCATGAATCCATGAGTTATTCCATGGAGTGGTTTGGGCTGGAAGAAGCTCTGGGCATCAGGCTGAGGCATTTTTGGGGGGATTTGTCTCTGCTCCCAGAGGCTGCAGAGACGCTGGGTGGGATCAGAGCCTCACCTGGGCTCCTGCCCTGTCCTCCAGGATGAGGATGAGCTGCTCTGACCTCAAGGAAACATTTCAACCAGCAGTGAAAATTAAAACACTCAGCTGCACCAGAAATCCTCAGTTCCCAGGCAGGATGGATGCTTCCAGCCTCTTCCCAGGTGCAGCAAAAAGCCTCACCTGGTTTAAACTCCCCTCAAAGCCTCATTCCCTTCCCCTTCCCATCATTCCTGTCTGGATATTAGAGCAAATCAATGGGATCCCACCACCTCTGGCATTTCTGGCTGCTGTGTACGTCAAAGAGACAGCTCAATGCTGCACTCAACAATTCTAGCAGTACAGAATCTTTACTACTTAATCATTTCTCTTTTTTTTCGTAGCCCTTAAAGTCTTATCTCTCCCCTTCCATTTGAATTTGCTCTATTTTCTGTCGGGAAAAAAAAAGCCTAATTTAAATTTAGGCCTATTCATGGTGTTTCTGAACCTCCCAATGCCTAGAAACATGGAGGAGAGTAAAGCAGCATTATTTAAAATCCACTCAGCTAAACAGAGCTTTGTTATAATTTCACTAAAGCCTCTGAAAAATTACTCCAGCCCCGTGTCTCAGGATACTCCTGATAAAAAAGGAGTTTAAAAGACTTTTCTCACAAATGCTGTGGGCTCAAAACCAGTTAAGGCTGCCTGACCTTGCCCCCAGCTGACCCTCAACATTATCATAACAATTTCCTCTGGTCAAGATCCAGGCCAGATTCTGGCAGGGCTTGGGGGGCAGCAGCAGGAACAGAAGCACAGCTGTGAAATTTGGCATTTCCCAGCTGGGCTCTCGGAAACAGGAGAAGGGCAGCGAGCAGCACGCAGCAATTCCAGGGCTGGAAATCCCTGGAGCGCTGCTGGAAGTGGCTCAGAGCAGCCTGGAGGGGTGAGGAACCATTCCCTGGGTGCAGAGCAGGGAGGAATCCTCAGTTCTGCACAGGAGCACATCCCCTGCAGCGCTGAGATCCTGAAACAGCAGCTCAGCCTCGCCTGGGGCACAAATCCATCCATGGGATCCGTGGGACTGCCTGGATCCCACTCCCAACAGCCATCCTGGGGTTTGACAGGAGCTCCTGGTGAGGAGCAAACATCCAGCTCTGCTCCCTGCAGCTGGGAGCAGCAGGATCCAGCATTCCCAGGGAGGAATCAAGGGACAGGCACAGCTCAGCAGGATCCAGCATTTCCCTGGGATGCTCCCAGGTAAAGCTCACCAGGATCCAGCATTTCCCTGGGATACTCTCAGGGACAGCTCAGAAGGATCCAGCATTTCCCTGGGATATTCCCAGGGACAGCTCAGAAGGATCCAGCATTTCTCTGGGAGGAATCAAGGGACAGGCACAGCCCAGCAGGATCCAGCATTTCTCTGGGATGAAACAGGGACAGGCACAGCTCAGAAGGAACCAGCATTTCCCTGGGATGCTCCCAGGTAAAGCTCACCAGGATCCAGCATTTCCCTGGGATGCTCCCAGGGACAGGCACAGCTCACCAGGATCCAGCATTTCCCTGGGATGCTCCCAGGGACAGGCACAGCTCAGTGGGAAGGAAATCTGGGATTTAGGTGTTCTCCAGCTGCACTCAGCAGCCACAGCAAAAAAATAAAAAGCCAGAATGACAGGCAAGGAAAAACTTCCAGCACAGGGAAGTGTCTGCCCCAAACAACGCGACGGGTACAGGGGATGGGAAGGGAGAAGGTGGGATGGGCAATGCTGGGTCCATGATGGATTCTGTGACCTTAAAGGTCCTTCCCAATGGGAATGGTTCTGTGATTCCCTGAACTTGGAGCCAAACACCCCAAGCTTGCAGCAGAGTCCTGGCCAGAGCTCAGCGAGGGCTCCTCTTCCCCCCCTCATTTCAGGCACACATTTCCGTGGGGACAGTGCTGGATGTGGGGATTTCAGACAGGAGAACAGAATCAAGGGATGATTTGCACGTAAATGGGCACTGGGGTGGTGCAGCCCCCTCTCCTGAGCTCAGGAAAGCTCGTTAGGCCTCGCTGCTGATTAATGAGAGCTGGGCTGGCAGCTCCCCTGCAGCTCCAGACCCCTCTGCTCCCAGCACTCCTGGACCCTCACAGGCTCCTCTTTCCTCACCAGCAGCCTCGAGACTTGATTTGTCTGTCTGAACAACAGGAGTGGAATCGTATTTTAGTTCCTGGACTTCTTCAGGAGAATTTCCCCCCAAACCACCTCGGATGGGTGCACGGGTGCTCTCCAAGCCACATTTACCCACAGCAGCACGACCCAACATCACTTGCCACGAGCAAGGATGGCTCATGGATGGATCCAAAACATTACATTAAATTAATAATTAAATTAATTAAAGGGGCCATGATTTCCACAGGATGCTCAAATGAGAAGCTCACTTCACACACAGATATAAACTGTGCTCTTTAAAACAGGAATTTGGTTTGTTTTTCCTACATCCCATTCCCTGTTCTCAGTGGACAGACCAAGCTTCCAGCTCAGCTCTTTAATTTAAGTTTGATCCAGACCCACCAGATTTACTGACTCCACCTCGTACTGAACCTTCTCCTCACATTTCTAACTCTGATCCACGCCTAATAAAAAATGTGGGACAGCAGGGAATGTTCTTTAACCCCTCGTGGTCCCTCAGGGGAGTGGAATTACCAGTGCAGGTGGAGATCTCTGCAATGAAACCTCCCCTGCCCTCTGTTCCTGCCCACACCTTAAATTCATAAGAAAATTCATAAATAGCTTCCTGCTCCTCCACTCTTCAGAAGGAAAGTCTGGCAAAAACTATTTTCCATCGAGAAAAAAGAGGTTTAAATTGATGAAGGTGGTGCATCCTCCCTAAACCCAGCACCAAGCAAGGTGCTGACTAATAAAGCCCAGTCTGTAAATAATGGTGCCAAGACCCTTTCAGAACAGGCCAATAAAATGAGTTTTATCTGTGTTTATCCACACACACGGGGCCTCCACACGCCCCTAATGCACCTCCCAGTGCTGGAGCACAGCTGATTCCCCAGAAAGCACCAGAAGGGAGCGAGCAGCTCTGCTGTGCCCACCTGATTGACAACCAATACACGGAATTCCAGAATCATCCCCCTGGAGAAGCCGGGCAGGGCTCACCAAAGTGCCCTCTGCCCACCTCATCCCTGTGAACGCATCACTGAGGCCTTCAAACTGAAAGGGGGAACCTCACTGAGCACTTCCTCTCCCTCTCCATGCCCTCAATAAAGTTCCCATCACCAAGCACCACCTTCCCTCGCGTTCCAGCTCCATCCTTTCCCCCAAGGAAGCTCCGCTGTCCTGCCCTCGGACACGGCAGCACCTGAGGGCACCACACGCTCTGTGGTTTTTTAGAAGGCCATTTCTGGGCAGCAGAAGGTCATTTCTGGGCAGCTGATGCGATGGGAGCACATTTCTGCCCCCTTCCTCTGCCTAACTCCTCGCTGACAGCTCCACACGCACGGCTCTGCTGCCACACTATGGGAACTCCTGGCTACTGCTCCCTCCACAGCCCCAGCACGGGAGAGCTCGGAGCTCCTGGAACTTTGTTCCACCAGGGGTTCAGGATCCAGCCCAGGCTGAGCTGATTTCCTGGGATTTCACCCCAAACCCAGCTGCAAAGGGCGGGTGCCTCCCCTCCCTCCGTGCGCGCCCCTGCGGATCCAGCACCGGGCGCTGACGCTGAAGTTGGCACCCTGCTTTCACAAAAACATCCTTGCTGGGGCTTCAGGATCTGAGGAGAGGACTTATTGATCAATGCCTCTGGCTCTGATGCAGATAAAAAAAAACATCTGAGGGCTAAAAAAGCTCTCGCAGGTCTTCTGCTCACAAAGCAAAACAACGCAGAGCATCAACCTCTGGCTGAAGGATCCAGAACAGAGAGCTGGAAATGCAGACAGGAGGGAGCAGGGGCCTGAGGAGAAAGGATTAAACGCTCAGCGAGGTACAGGGTGAAGCCTGGAAGATCCACTCTGAATAAGCCACAGACAGCTCAGAAGAAGAGAAAAAGCTGTAAGCCCCTGCTGGAGTAAATCTGAGATTTGGGTATCGCCCCATCAGTCTGCTCGTGTGAGGAAAAAGCTCAACAGAAGCTGCTGGAATGGTTTTCCTCTGTGCACAGGCTGAATGGTCACGCTGAAGAGATGAAAAAAAACAGCCACCAAAATAAACATTCAGCCTTTATTAGGACCTGTGGGTTGTTTGGGTGGGTTCACAGCCTTTCCTAACAGATCCTCCCCGTCAGCAGAACTGTTCAGCTCCACTGCAAAGAGCGCTCAGGAGCAGCGGTTCATCCCCATCCCCGAGCCCTGAAAGGAAACCTGCCTTACATAATAAAATCAAGGTTGCATTCCACATAAAGTTTTGCCATCCCCCCCCCCCAAAAAAAAACCCTCTCCCCAAAGCCGAGGAGCTTTCATACACATCAACACCCAGCCGCACATTCCTCCAGCCTAGGATACAGCAGGCGAGACAACGGCACTTGGAAACTCTTGGAAATCGGGGCACTGCACAGTGTGGAGAGCAGGCACTGCCAGCACTCGGCTCTCCCACTCTTCCCCCTCCTACACACACACACACAGAAGGACAGTCCCTAAATATTTGCTGTTTACACCAGAAATAAACTTCAGTCCCTGGATCTGCTTCGGCTGTAAGGGCAGCTGCGGAAATGAGGTAGGAGACACAAGCAAACTGCCCCCAAATTCAAGTCTTCTCCTGCTCTCAAGCCCAAACATGCATATTTCATAAAAACCAGGATGCTGAGGCCAACGAGCTCATATATAAGAGATATTCAACTGGGAAGGCAGGAGGAAAAGGAGGAAAGTGCTTCCATCTTCGTGGCAAGGCATCCAAAAATCTGTTTTATCAGCTGTGGGCAAGCAGCAGGGTAGCAAAATCCTGAATTAAGATGCCAGGGGAAGCCGGGGGGGAAAGCAGTGCCGGCGTTTTTCACAGTCATCCTGCACATCCCCAGAGCTGACCCACCGGAGAAGGGGAATGAGATCATAGAAAGCCACCCTTTATCACAGCCCAGCGCTGGGGAAAAAAAATTGTTGCTCCCGAAGGATGCAGCTCCAAACCAAATCAAACACCCTCGGTGCCGTGCCCGAGATACCAGGGCAGTGTCTGCCAACACCCCAGTGCCACCATCCCAGTGCCAGTGCCACCACCCCAGTGCCAGTGCCACCACCCCAGTGCCACACACACACATCCCGCACCCCCCTTCCCGCACGGGGATCCAACGCCTCTCCTTCCACCCCAGGAGCTGGGGATGGATTAAAAATATCCCTCCACAAGTTGCCCACGGCACTCACCCATCGCCGATCCAGCCAGCAGCCCCAGCGAGAGCAGCAGCGCCCGGCTCCAGGCGCTCCCCTCCGCCGTCATGAGAGCCACGATCCCAAATTTCCACCAGTGCCTCCCGAAGCTGCAGCTGCATCCCGGCTGGTCCCATCCCAAGGAAGGTTGCATGTCAAAGGGCAGCGGCAGGAATGGGGCGTGCTGGGGGTCTGCTGGTTGCCGCTGGTGGGTTTTTCCCCCTTTTTTCCTTCCCCTTGGCGATTGGGATAGTCCTCGGCTCGGCTGGATGAAGAGGAGAAAGGAAGGAGGAGGGGGAGGGAGGTGGGGGGGGAGCGGGTCAGGCTTGCGATTTTTAATTTTTTTTCCCCCCCCTTATATTTTTCAGCCCAGGAGGAGAGAAAAAAAAAATAAAAAAAAAATCCCACCGCATGGAAGGCTCTGAGCTTCTGCAGCTGGAATGAACCAAGTGTGGCAGCAGCTCGGGGAGAGGAGAGGAGAGGAGAGGCGAGGAGAGGGAAGGCGAGGAGAGGAGAGAGGAGAGCAGGGGAGGGCTGGCGCGTCCCTCCCGGTGGCTGTCTCAGAGCCAGCAGCTCCTCGGCAGCAGCAGCACCACCACCAGCACCACGCAGCCCTCGGGGATTTATACTTTTTTTATTAAGCCACTTGATTAATCGTTCCCGGAGCTTTGTTCCCTTCTCTGGAAGCCGGGGTAGAGGGGGGGGATGCTATGGTACCCCCCCCAAAATCCAGCAGCAGCCTCGCACCAGCGCGCAGCCCCTCAGCCCGGGCTCCAGCAGGGTGTTTATTTTTGACACTCCAGGTTTCTTGATAAGGAGCGAACCCCCCCCAGCCCCCGTTTCTCTCCCTCACACACATCCCTGTTATCCCACACCCCCCCTCCATAAACAACTTGATGCTATTGACACAATTTTTGTGATGAAGCGAATTTTGTTGCGAACACAGATCACGACAGACATCCCCCCCTCTCTCCCCTCCTCCCTTTTTCCCTGTCTGTGGCTTGTCCTCGCAGCACGGCTCCCAGCAACAGAGCCCTGATGCTGGTGGGACTGGTCCAGGGGCATCCTGGAGGTGGGAAAGGCTGTGCCCCCTCCCCCGAGCCAACAGGCTGCTGGCAGGGCTGGCAGAGCCCCGTTTCTCCCCCGTCACCACCTCGCCTTGTTTTTGTTTTAACATCTCCCGGTGCGCCGGTCCCCGGAGCTGCAGGCAAGATGGGGAAAAGGGAGGGAGGGAGGGATGGGAATGCAGCCACTTAACGCCACATTCGGGAACTTCATTATCGTGCTAATGATGCTCAGATCCAGGGACAAGGAAAACAACTCGAACATGACACCAGAGCTTAAGGAAATAAATAAATAACGAAGAAAAAGGCACCCTGGAACGCTCGAGCATCCTCCCCCTCCTCCCTCTCCTCGGCGAGCGCCGACTTTACGTTCGTGACGGGCTCGGAGCTGCCCCTCTCCCACAGCCCCGTGGAACAGGGGGTGTTTGCCAGCCCGACACCCCCTCTCCAACCCTGTTATCCCGCTTTTCCCCCCGTCCATCCCTATTTCCCCCCGGGACGCGAGCGAGGCGCGGCCGGGCCGGTGCCCCCGGTTCCCACCGCGGGCCCGGGCCGCTCCTCCCGGCCGTGCCGGGGCCACCTCGGGGGCTGCCCTGGCCACCCATCCCCCTGCTCCCCCGGCTTCGCATTTGCTGCAGTTTCTTGCAGCAAAACCCCCTTCGTGTTCCGGTTGCCTTGAATGAGCTTATTTGACAGCTAAAAAACAAATGATACCGAGGGCTCGCAGATCTGTCCCTGCACCCCGGGATCAATCCTCCTCCTCCTCCTCCTCCTCCTCCTCCTCCTCCTCCTCCTCCTCCTCTCTCCCTCCGTCCCCTCTGCATTTCAATCCTCGCACTGCCCACACCGGCAGCCGCTGCCAAAGAGCCAAGGCAACCGGGGCTGGCACATGAAAGAGTTGCTTTATGTCTGTTTAAGCTGCAGCATCAATTCAAACAGCCCCGATTGTGCCCGGGCACAGCTCCCCCGGGGAAAGCTCCGGGGACAGGGGGGTCACAGCTCCTCCGTGTGCCGCTGTCCCCTCCCCACCCAGCGGGGTCCCCCAGCCCAATATTGCACCCAGCTGAGGCTGCTGCAGGGCAGGGGCTGAGCCAAGAGCCCTGCATGCACCAGGAACGATCCACAGGCATGAAAAAAAGGCACTGAGGAGCCACAATCCCACTTTATTCCCGGGCAATGGGATCGCGGCTATTCCAAATCCAAGGGTTCCTCCCGGGTTAAGTTTGCGAGGCGAAAAACCACGGAGGTTTAGGGTTGAACTCTGTCCAAAATAATTAAGGAAAAAAAAAAATGCTGCGTTTATTCACGGAATGGACAATTGTGACGAGAACAAACCATCCCCAAATCCTCCAAGCACAGCATCCCCAGGGAGGGATGCTCCGATTCCCAGCCCGTCTCTCACCCCGAGCGCTCGCTCGCTCCGCGTCTCACCTTGCGAGATCACCTCTCCCTAAACACAGCAATCCTGTGTGAGCGCCCACCGGGACACAAATCCTGCTCTGCACTGCCACCCGCAGCCGGAGCCGGGCTGGAATGACACATTCCCTGCGGCTTTTATCCCGCTTTCTCATGTCCCGCTTGCCCCTCTGCTCTGACTGCTCCGAATGAGCGACAGCAGCGTCCCCAAATTCCAAGGGATGCACAGGTGGGCTTTGGGAAGAAATCCTTCCCTGTGAGGGTGGCACGGCCCTGGCACAGGGAATTCGTGGCTGTCCCATCCTTGGAAGTGTCCGAGGCCAGGTTGGATGGGGCTTGGAGCCACCTGGGCTAAGGAAAGGTGTCCCTGCCCACGGTAGGGTCACAGGCCAGGATCCTTGAGGAGGGATCAGAGGGATGGAGCAGCTCTCCCATGTGGAAAGGCTGGGAGAGCTGGGATTGTTCGACCTGGACAAAGGAAGGCTCCGAGGTGACTGAATTGTGACTTCCAGGACATGAAAAAATCAACAAGAAACATGGAGAGAGACTTTGGAGAAGGGATGGAGTGCCAGGACACAGGGAATGGCTTCAAACTGAAAAGGGGACCTTTTGGGTGGGATATGGGGAAGGAATTCCTCCCTATGAGGATGGGGAGGCCCTGGCACAGGGAATGGGTGGCTGCCCCATCCCTGGAAGTACCCAAGGCCAGGCTGGACAGGGCTTGGAGCAACCTGGGATAGAGGAAAGTGTCCCTGCCCTGAGCTGATTTAAGATCCTTTCCCATCCAAACCATTCCACCTTTCCCGAGGTGTCACCTGCTGGAACAAAGCCTGAGGCACAGGGTGCATCCTCCCCCTAACGAGGCAAATCATTCCCGATTTTTTTTCCACCAGAACCAATTTTCTTTGGGAAAAGTGTGTCCCATGAAACCCGACCACTTCAAATCCTGAAGCACCCTAAGCAGCTGCTGCACTCGCTTTCCCCACAACATTTAAAGGAAAGCAACCACAGACACATCAAAATATTTACAGGAAGAAGCGAAAGCGGCATTCAAAGGAGCAAAATTGAAAATTAAAGTGTTATAGGGAAGCTACTGTAAACAGCTGATCTTCACAAAGAAAAGCTGAATTTAGCGCAGAAAAATTTATGCCAAATCATGTTTCCCAGGACAAATAATGGGGAGAGAGGGAAGGATGCTCTTTGCATTAATTGGATAATATTTACTGCGTGCTCCTGAAACAGAAGAAGTAAAATTGACAAATCCAGCTCACAATCAGCAAGAATTAACACGTGTCCAGTTCTAAAATCCCAACAAAACATCCTGCAAACCTGGCCCACGCTGCTCGGGGCGTGGAAGTGTTAACTGATATTTCATCTTTCGAAAAAATCACTTCACAGATGAGGAAATAGAGAATTTTCCAGATGAAGCCATGGAGGAACAGAAGGGGAAGGCTGCAGCCTGTGAAGCCACCAGACAGGAATCCCTTAGAGAAAATGGGGCAGAAAGTTGTTCCTGTACTCAGAAATAGCCTGACAATGTTCTATTTTCGTCCCCACGGTACAAATCTGTTGAAGTTTTCATTACAGAGAATATCTCTGTTCTTTAAAAATAGAGGGGAACCAGCATCCCACTAATTACAGTGAGCCTATGATTAGAGATAATTAGATACATTTACAATTTCGAATTTCCTAACTTCAGCTGTTTATGAAGCAGAGATGTGCCCATAGTGTGTGCACAGAGCATCAGTCATTCCCTCCAGCTAAGAGGAGCAAATTGATAACGCATTAAATTATTGAACATGGCAGGAGCAAACTGGAATTTCAATGGGTGTTTGGAGGAGGGAAGCACAAGAATTGGGATTTTGGAGCAGGTGACCGTCACAGGCACGTGGATGTGGCCTGAAGGAACACGAAATGGGAAGGTTCCAGAGGAGCCTGGGGGGTTTGGAGGGGCATCACTGCGATATTTGCTCCGTGGTGACGGCCAGTCCAGGACTGGGAACTGCTGGAATGGCCTTTTCCACTCAGGAATTGTCGTGCTCCATGCCAGGGGCTGCCATCCCACTTTAACACCCAATCCAGGGTCTCCCTCCTGCTGAAACGGAGCAGACGCAGGACGTGGCCATGGAGAGCTGGGATTGTCCAGCCTGGAGAGGAAAAGCTCTGGGGTGACCTCATGGAGGCCTTCCAGGACCTGAGGGGGATAGCAAGAAAAATGGAGAGGGACTGGGGACAAGGGATGGAGGGACAGGACACAGGGAATGGCTTCAAACTGGAAAAGGGGAGATTTGGGTGGGATATTGGGAAGGAATTGTTCCCTGTGGGGATGGGGATTCCCTGGCACAGGGTGCCCAGAGAAGCTGTGGCTGCCCCTGGATCCCTGGCAGTGCCCAAGGCCAGGCTGGACAGGGCTTGGAGCAGCCTGGGACAGTGGGAGGTGTCCCTGTCATGGCAGGGGTGGCACTGGATGGGCTTTAAGGTCCCTTCCACCCCTAATCATTCCAGGATTCCGTGACTGACACATTCCTTGAAGCATCTCAGGATGGACAAAGCCCCTGGAGCACGTCCAGACCTCCTGTCCAGGTTTCTGGACTGAATTTCTCAGTCTGGAGGTGAAGACACAACCAAGTGACTCTGCAGCTTCCTCATCTCAGAGAGTTCTGAGCTCTGGGTGAAGACTTTGGTTCTGTTCTTACAATCCAACTCAGGAAATTCCCGGTCCGAATTCCAAGGCTCTCCAAGGGGATTTCACTGCTCATTCCCAAGTTTTGGGGGCTGTGTTGCACAGCAGCCTGGAAAAGGAACTTCTCAGAAATAGAGTTTGCTTACAGACAAAGCACGTCGCCCTAATTGCAAATATCCCAGAGATTAATGAAGAAATTGAATGTTTATTAACACCTTTAACCTTGTGTTGTTTTACAGCAGCTCCTGCAACACTGGAGAAAAAAAAAATAATTCAAGCACTTCAGATTTTCTACTGCATTTACTCACAGCAGTGGCCAAGGCTGAGCTTCCCTCCCTCCCTCCATCCTCCAGTTTTCCCAACCATTCCAACTTTCCACTTTTTCAGGGAACAAAACAGAGCCAAATTTTGTGAGGAGAGAGCAGAACACAGCCCAGACTCGGGGCACAATACTGAGAGCTGCTTTCTGATTTGTGAAAAAAAACCAAATTGAGGAAAGCAGATCATTGTCCTGCAAGTCATGGATAAATGGGATAGAGAGGAAAAGCTCATCCTTCCCTCTGGATCACCTTCCCAGAAAATAAAATGTAAAAAAAACCCACCCAGAAATGGATAAAGGCTCCTCAGAGCTCTGTTATGAGGAGGAGAAAAGAAGTCATTTGGAAGTTTGATGCAATCCCCTGAGGCTTCACTGAATTCCTGGGTTCAATTCCTGGAGCAGCTGCAGGGACAAACCTCAGCTCCTCTGCCAGCGAGAGCCAGGCAAAATTTTAAGGGAATTCAGTTTTCCTGTCCTGGTATTGTGAGGAAAAGCTGCTATTTATCAAAGTCCCAGAGTCCTATAAGGACTTCATGTTTTCCCCAAAGTGAACATTTCCATCTCGAATAATCCCCTATGATTTATAGGGTGAGGAACAGCTGGATGACAATTCATCTGAAATAAATTTTTTAAGGATGACAGAATAAGAAAGGGGCTTTTTTCCTTTTTTTCTTTTTTTTTTTTTGTATGGGAAGATGGAGACAAATAATAAAAATGTTTTATTTATGAAAAATGCCCGAGCTGCTCAGAATTGAGTGCTGGTGCAATAAAGATGGTTGATAGGAGAGAGACTTGGCTGCGAGTTTCAGAGATAGAGACTTTATTTGTGTGTTCAGAGGGAGATTAACACAAAACACTCAACGCTGGGGTGGTGCACGACTCTCTCCTGCCTTACTCCCTCAATCTCCTCTTAATCCAGAGTTTAAAACTTGAGTTTTAACAGTAAAGACCGAGCCAGAAAGCTTGGATGTGAAATCCTGGTTAATTGTATCCCCTCGGGGGGGGGTTTCACTTGGGGATTTCGAGGCTCTAAATTTGACAGCAAGCCCTGCAGAGCAGCTCTGCTCCCTCCCCTGCTGGGGCTGCTCTGTTGCAGCCGCTCGCCTGGGTCAGAGGTACCAGACTGATTAAATGAGATTTTACAGCCTCTGGGAGCCCCGTCACAACAAATCAGCACCAAAGTCTCGCCCAGCCTCAACACCAGTGACTCAGGGCAGTGACAGAGATCTGAGTGTTTCACTCAGCACTGAGTCAGCCTGCCCAAAAGTCACATTTAGGCCTGGCTTAACAGGATGTTGCACCTGTGCCAGTTAAAACAGGAATTAACTCAACAAAGATCTGAGTGTTTCACCCAGCACCACTGAGTCAGACAGCTCCAAAATTCACATTTAGGCTTGGCTTAAGAGGATACTGCATCTGTATAGGTCCAAATGGGAATTAATTCCACCAAGATATGAGTGTGCATTTCACTCAGCATCACTGAGTCAGCCTGCCCAAAACTCACATTTAGGCTTGGCTTAACAGGCTATTGCACCTGAACAGCTCAAAATGGGAATAAACTCTGGAAAGATCTGAGTGTGTGTTTCAACCAGCACCACTGAGTCAGTCCACTTCAAAATTCACATTTAGGCTTGGCTTAACAGGCTATTGCACCTGTATAGGTCAAAATGGAAACTAACTCTGCAAAGATCTGAGTGTGTGTTTCACTCAGCACCACTGAGTCAGACAGCTCCAAAATTCACAGTTAGGCTTGGCTTAACAGGATATTGCACCTGTACAACTCAAAATGGGAATTAACTCTGGAAAGATCGGAGTGTTTCACCCAGCACCACTGAGTCAGACAGCTCCAAAATTCTCATTTAGGCTTGGCTTAACAGGATATTGCACCCATACAAGTTAAAACGGGCATTAACTCTGCCCAGCTGGAACAGCCTGGGTGTTCTCCAAGTCCTACAAAAGGTGGAGAACCTTCATTCCTGGAGGAGCCAATGTGCTTCACCCCTGCAGGCACAGTGCTCCCCAAGGGGACAGGCTTCAGTGTGGATCACAATTCCAGCAGGAGCTGGAGCTCCCTCCTGCTGGGATGGGGCTGGGAGCAGCCTGGAGCAGTGGGAGGTGTCCCTGCCCACGGCAGGGGTGGAATGGGATGAGCTTTAATGTCCCTTAGAACCCAAATCACTCTGTGACTCACTGAGCTTTACACTTAGCCCCTGATACACCAACACCAGATTTGTTCTCTCCTCCTGTGTTTAAAAAACTCAGCTCTTCCTTCCCTTTTAATCCCATTTATGTAAACAGAACAACGCCGTGGTGGAGCCAGTATCAAATTCAGAGTGTGTTTGCTCTGGTGAGGCTGATAAACAATCTGACAGCGATCCTGCAGGTGACATTCTGCACATGAGAACCGCTCCAGCCCTCGCTGTTCCTGTCTCCACACAGCATCAACATCTATTTCGGGTTCCCAGATGGCTGAGGTGCTCTAGGACAATTTAGAAGGAGGAATTCATGCCTTGGCAAGATGTGCCCACTGGCCCTTTTTTTTCCTCCGCGCGCGGCTGCGAGCCAAAATTCCAACTCAGATAAATGAGAGAAGCAATTAGGAACCTCCAGTGCTGCCACACGGCATCAACATCCCTCACTCCCCTCGCCTTGTGGGGGACAGGGCGGTGACATCAACCAGACTGAAAAGCTCTGCAAGGAACACCAAGGCAGCTGGGAGAGATCCCAGCCAAAGCCCATCCATCGCTCCCAAACTCCCACCAGCGCCGGCAAAAACAACCTCAGAGCCCCAGAAGTGGGAAGATGAGAGGGGGGACACCAGGAAAGAGCCCACCTGTCACACCCCATCCCTGGGAGTGTCCCAGGCCAGGCTGGATGGGGCTTGGAGCAACCTGGGATGGTGGGAGTGTCCCTGCCCATGGCAAGGGTGGCACTGGATGGGATTTAAGGTCCCTTCCAACCTAAACCATTCCATGATTTTATTAACATTTCATTTCTTAGGGACAAGGAATCTGAACTGGATTGGATTTATCCCTGGGATATGTTCAGCTGGAAATCAGGGAGCTGAGGATGAGCCAAGCTCCCTCCAGGCACCATAAGGAACAAGGCTGGAGCATCATTAAGGGACAAGGAGCCCAAACCTCAGCTCCACGCCAGTCAGGAGCTCTGGCACACCAGGAAAGGGTGATGTGGATTTTACATCTGCAATTCCTGCCTTGTTTCAGCAGGATTACAGAGGTTCTACACCCAAAATTCCTGCCTTGTTTCAGCAGAATTAAAAGGGTTCTACACACAAAATTCCTGTCCTGTTTCACCAGGATTACAGAGGTTCTGCACCCAAAATTCCTGTTTTGTTTCAGCAGGATTACAGAGGTTCTACACCCAAAATTCCTGCCTTGTTTCAGCAGGATTGCAGAAGTTCTACACCCAAAATTCCTGCCCTTTTTCAGCAGGATACAGAGCTTCTACACCCAAAATTCCTGTCCTGTTTCACCAGGATTACAGAGGTTCTACACCCAAAATTCCTGCCTTGTTTCATCAGGATTACAGAGCTTCTACACCCAAAATTCCTGCCTTGTTTCGGCAGGATTACACGGTTTCTCTAACCACAATTCCTGCCTTGCTTTCACAGGATTGCATGGGTTCTTCACCCAGAATTCCTGCCTTGTTTCCAGTACAGGATTATATGGGTTTTCCACCCAAAATTCCTGCTTTATTTCAGCAGAATTACGTGGGCTCTCTCCTCAGAATTCCTGTCCTGTTTCCAGCACAGGATTACATGAGTTTTCCCCCAAAATCCCTGTCTTGTTTTGGCAGGATTTACATGGCTTCTCCACCCAGAACTCCTGCCTTGTTTCAGCAGAATTTACATGGATTTTCCACCCAAAATTCCTGCCCTGATTCATCAAAATTTACATGGATTTTCTACCCAAAATTCCCACCTTGTTTCAGCAGGATTACATGGCTTCTCCATGCAGAATTCCTGCTTTGTTTTGGAGGACTACACGGGTTCTCCACCCAGAATTCCTGCCTTGTTTCAGCAGGATTTACATGGATTTTCTACCCAAAATTCCTGCCCTGTTTCGTCAGGATTTACATGGATTTTCCACCCAAAATTCCTGCCTTGTTTCAGCAGGATTACATGGATTTTCTACCCAGAATTCCTGCCCTGTTTCAGCAGGATTTACATGGATTTTCTACCCAAAATTCCTGCCCTGTTTCAGCAGGATTTACATGGATTTTCTACCCAAAATTCCTGCCCTGTTTCAGCAGGGCTCCATGGCTTCTCCATGCAGAATTCCTGCTTTGTTTCGCAGGGTTCTCCTCCCAGAATTCCTGCCCTGTTTCCAGCATGGAATTGAAGACACCAAATGAAGATCCTCATCAATATTTCTCCTTCCTTCCCATTATCCACCTCACGACTGTGCTCCCACATGGAGCTACAGGAGAATTCCAGTTCTCAGCAGCTTTTTACTCACACCTGGAAATCTGCAGTTCCAGCCTTTCCCAACACATTTCTCTCAAACCTCTGTAAGAGACAGGAAAGAGGAATCACCCCCATTTTACAAAAAAAAAAAGCCGAATTCTGCGAAGTGAGAACTCAAAGGTTTCATCCATCCTGTTTAAGGGCACAAACCACAGGAAAATCAATTCTCAGGGACACAAACCAGGATCTGGAGGGCACAGAAGTCACAAAACTTTTCCTCTACCTTGACCAACTCCCAAACTCCTTTCCAGTGCAGCTCCCTGGGCAAATCCTGATTTCCTTCCTAACTCACTGCTGAATTTTCCCCAAGATTCTCTTGCAGGATCCATTCCTTCCATTGTGGCTGCTATTAAGTTCCTTTGAAAAATAATTTTACAGAGGAAAAGAATTATTTACTTACGGTTTTCCAACCCAAAACTTGGATCAGAATTTCCTTTGGCTCAAGCCAGGTCCGTTCTGCCCTGGTAAATTCCCATTTTCTTTAAGTGGAGTAGAAGCTTGGACTTTTCTCCCGTTCAATGCACTGCCTGTTTTCCTCCAATATTCCTAACACAATTAGCATAACAAGATAAAGGAATCATCAAGTCCTTTCCCATTTTTCTTCCTTTGTAAAAGGACCGATGACAAACTGGGAATCAGGGTCTGTATTGAATTACATTTGCCACAAAAGAGTTCATTAAGTAATAGTACATAATAAAAATCATCTGTCAGCTTGAGGGATTGACCAAATCCACTTAAGGGAACAGCTGGTTATTTTCTGGAGCACTCCAGAGCCAACGGTCAATATGTGCAAGGAGAACGAGTGGGACACAAGGAAACAAGGAATAGGTTGGATGTTGGAATGCTGGGAGAGCTTTTGGGATTTCCTGCAGGGTTGGTCAGGAGTGGAGGTGAGGCTTTGCCCGGTTTCTCCCTGGTTTTAGTGCTGGCAGCTGCTCCTCTCACCAGGAAGAGGATCATGGGGCTCAGGGTGTGACAGAGCTGGAGATGCTTCAACAAATCATGGAATTATATCATCATCAAATCCTGGAACAGAGTCCCAGGATCACTGAGGTTGGAAAAGAGCTCCAAGGTCAGAGAGTCCAGCCTGTGACCAATCCTCACCTTGTCCCCAGCGCAGAGCACCCAGTGCCACATCCAGCCCTTCCCTGGACACCTCCAGGGATGGGGACTCCAAACCTCCCTGGGCAGCCCTTCCAGTGCCTGACCACCCTTTCCATGAAGGAATTTCCCCCAAAATCCAGCCTAAACCTCTCCTGGGACACCTTGGGGCCACCTCCTTGTCACCAGCAGGGGATTTGAGTTTCTGTCTCACTCCAACACACCGAGGGGTCCATGACAACGATGGCAGCAGGGTCCCACTCCTTGTCCCCAATATCTGTGTCCCTAAAGCTGCACATCCCAACAGAAGCAGCTCAGTCACAGCACTCCCAGCCAGGAAACACAAATGGAAAAGTGCTTCTGACTACAGAGAGAGTGCAGCAAACCTGGGAAGGGAATGCAGAGGGATCTCTGGAGACATTCCAAACCCACCTGGACACGTTCCTGTGTCACCTGCTCTAGGTCCCTTCCAACCCCAGCTATCCCGGGATTCTGTGATCAGTGGCTCTGCTGACGGAAAACCCACCTCCCCTCCCACACCCAGCTCACTCCACGACAAATCCAAACCCATCTGCACTGCTGGGGTTGAGCTCCAAGCTCCTGCAGTCCCCTAACGAGGCTGTGCCAGCGTTACAGGTGACACACAGGCAGCTTGTTGGGAATAAAGGTCACCCGTGACACGGTGTCACCGTGAGCCCGCTGTGCCCTCCTGGCAGGGCTGGACGTGGCACAGTCCCTGCAGGGCAGCCCTGCTCCACAAGGGTCGGATTTATTTCCATTCCATTTCCTCCTCACCACTCCCAGTGATGCCTTTTCAGGCTGGAAACAGAGGCCAGGCAAAGTTAAAAGGATAAGCGTGGATAGATTTGATGAAGGGCCTTCAGGTAGTGTGGAGAACAATTACTTTTGATTGTATAAACATAAAGAATAAGTGAGTAATTTAGAATTTTTTAGAAAGAGTTCGGTTTTTGTTTAAGGTTAGTCGTTAAGACAGTTGTGAGAAAAAGAGATGTGAAAGTTAAAAACAAGTTGCGGGTGTTTAAAGATTAATTTGGTAGAAGAAATTGTTATTGTAGTCTTTTGAGACTAACTTAGTGCTCTAATTAGAGAGAAGCCCCGTGTGAAACTTCTGGATGAGAACAAACACTGTGTGTATGGTAGAAGGAAACCTTACCACGTAGTTTTATTTTTTGTAGGCTATAAAGTCTAAGGATGTTCACTGTCAAACAATAAACAGCTTCACTTTCGATCACCTTGATCTGCCCTGGTGTCCCATCACTTTCCCCACAAGGTACATTAAAGGCAGACAAAAATACACCCAAGATGGACAATGGTCATGAGTTTTTCAGACAGAAATAAGTTTGGTTTATTCACATATCAGGGGTTAATTCTCCAATTACAGCTGCAGGTAATGAAGTCACATTCCCCCAGTTCGCTTCTCCCCAATTCACTTTTGTTTGTACTTTTTGGGCCTGAGGCTGTGAGATGTCCTTGAGTTTCAGGCCTAGAGAGGAATTGTTTTGTTTAACCAAAATGTGAAGACAGTTAACTCCATTGTATGTGGAGTTTAGAATTCTGCACTAATGCAGTGCAGGATTTGAAAACCAAAAAGGCTAAAATCTTAAGAGCCTTAAACCAGAATCTTAGAGAACCAGAATCTTAAGAATCTTAAACCAGATCCCTCACCAGGCCCAGCCTTAGTGGATCCCTTCTCCCATGGAGGTTTTAGGCAGCAGCTTCACCCAAATCTCTGAAGGGAAGGGATGTGCAAACCCCGTGGTGGCTGCACAGCAGATCCTCCTCAGGCACCCACCCAACCACAACTGAACCCCAAAGCAGCTGTGGGTGTTCAGAATCATCTGCTGTGCCAGCTCTGAGTCTCACCCTGCAGCACAGGCAGGATGGGAACACTGCACTTTGTGCCTTTGGACACCAGCTTTTCCCTTTCTCACTGCCCTTGCCCTGCCCTGCGGACAGATCTGCAAAACTCCCATCAATTTTGGGCAAAGTCTCCCATCTCCTGGGTAAAAATCCAACCTCTGCTGGTCCAGCAAAGGCAGGATAAGCTGGAGGATGCAGCAGCCTTCTGCAGGAGGTGCAGCCACCCAGAGCTGCAAGATTTTGGGGACAGAAACCCCTTCCCCCACAGGCGTTTAACAGAATTTCTCCCCCTTTCCTCTCAAAATCTCCCCCAGCTGGTGCTGCCCCCACTGCAGTTTCCCCAAATTTTTTTAGTCCAGATCCCCCAACCCAAACTTGTCCAGAATTAGCCTGGCTCCCATTAAACTGGAGATAATGTGGGGAGGGGGATTGATTGAACAGCTCTTAATCAAAGGATGGGGTTTATTCTGGTGATGTCATGAACTGCAGAACTCAAACAGTTTATTAAATTACAGGAGTGCCAAGAAAAATAGATAGCTTTAATAATCCATTTTTGCCTATCTGTTATATTTTATATGTAGTTTGCAGAAGAGAATTAAAAAGTTTTCTACCATGTAAAATTGCCACTTAAAGGAGGTGGGGGTGGGGGGAGAAAACCCAAATAGATTCTGTCACTGATAGAGAATACAATTATTCCAGGCTAAAAAGTTTATTCTTTTGCTCAAGTGTGAGATTACTGCAGCTCAGAGCCCACAGGAGAGGAGGGGGGATGGTTCTGAGGTGAAAAATGGTGCCTTGAGCTTAAAAAAGCACAAGCTGAGGAAGAGCAGCAAATACACGAGGTGTGAGTTTGAGGGGGACATTTCTGAGGGGGAAACTTCAGAGGGGGAAAATTCTGAGAGGAAAACTTCTGAGGATGCTCCAGCAGCTCCCTCAGGGGCTGGAGCTGCTGTGGTACCCAAGACTGGGCTGGATTTTGGGCTGCCCAGGGAGCGAGGCAGAGTCAGCAGAGGTGGCTGAAGGAGAGGGAGAAAATGGCCCAAAACCTGCTCTCCACCAAGATCCAGCTCATGTGAGCACCAGGAGATGTGTCTGGGACTGTGGGGGTCAGCTCTGAACTGACAGTCAGGATGGGATAGAGGAAGGAATTGTTCCCTGTGAGGGTGGGGAGGGGCTGGAATGGATTTCCCAGAGGAGCTGTGGCTGCCCCATCCCTGGGAGTGTCCAAGGGCAGCTTGGACAGGGCTTGGAGCAGCCTGGGACAGTGGGAAATGTCCCTGCCCGTGGCACGGGTGGCACTGGATGGCTTTCAAGGTTCCTTCCATCTCAAACCATTCCAGGATTCTGTGAATTACCCCTCCCTACAGCCCCAGCCCCACCCCAACCCAACACTCTCATTTTTTATCATCCCCCCAACCCTCCTCCTCCTTCCTCTCCATCCCCATACCTTTTCAGTGATTCAGGAGCTCACCCACCCCAGCTCCTGCTGCCTGCAAATCCAGCCACATCATCTGCACGGAAGCCTTGCACAGAAAGCACCCAAACAGAGCTGATGGGCTGGATCCCTTCCCTCTGGGAAGCACGCTCCCAGGAACGCTCCCGGGGGACGCTGAGCTGCCACTCAAGATGTGCTGTGTCTGGCATAGCAAGCAAACACGGAATTGTGAACCCAGACCCTTCAGGATTGACACTTCCAACTGCTCCCAGCAGCCAGGCTCACACGTTGGAGATGGCTCATTTATGTTGATGAGCCAGGAGCCAGTTGCTGCATCTTAAACTCCTGCAGCCTCTCAGCTGTGCTTTAAATCTTGCCCTCCCAGCAGCGGCGTGCAGGGACAGACATGGATAAGTACCTTGTACTACCAGGATCTCGTGCAGGGAGCAGCCTCCATGGAGCCTGGATTTATCAATCCAGCTGCAGAGGCAGGGGGGTGTCAGTGCTGCTGAACAGGGAAATCCAGCTGACAGAAGCAGGGGCAGGAGCAGCACGCTCAGAACACGCACAGTGGCTTGGTTTGGGAGTTTTATCAGGTTGGTTTGGGGATTTTATTGGGCTGGTTTGGGAATTTTATCATCCTGGTTTGGGAATTTTAACATCCTGGTTTAGGAATTTTAACATCCTGGTTTAGGAATTTTATCATCCTGGTTAAGGAATTTTAGCTCCTCTTCTGAACCTTGCCCCTGCTCATCTCTCACAGACGCTGCTGCAAAAGCAGGGCTGGGCAGAGGTGTCTTATTGGACACGCACTCCCCAGGGCAGGCAGCATCTCCTGGGATGGGGGAAGCATCCAGCTGAGGGATGAGCAGCAGGAAGCACCCAAATCCATCCCAAACCTTCCCCCCTGTGCTCTCCTGGTGCTCCTGAAAGGGTGTGTGCAGCACCCTGTTCATCTGACAGAAGCAGGGGCAGGAGCAGCACGCTCAGAACACATCCAGTGGGTTTGCTTGGAAATTTTATCAGCCTGGTTTAGGAATTCTATCAGACTGGTTTAGGAATTTTATCATCCTGGTTAAGGAATTTTAGCTCCTCTTCTGAACCTTGCCCCTGCTCATCTCTCACAGATGCTGCTGCAAAAGCAGGGCTGGGCAGAAATGTCTTATTGAACACGCACTCCCCAGGGCAGGCAGCATCTTCTGGGATGGGGGAAGCATCCAGCTGAGGGATGAAGAGCAGGGAACACCCAAATCCATCCCAAACCTTCCCTCCTGTGCTCTCCTGGTGCTGCTGGCAGGATGTGCAGCACTCAGAGTGCAGGCAGGGAGGGAAGGAAGCTCCAAAGGTCACCCAGTCCATTCCCCACCCCAGGGCAGATCAGGAACATCTGCCCAGCTGACACCCGGCTGGCAGAGGTGGAGCTGAGCCCGCCCTGGGCAAAGAATCCCTGGATGCTTTAGTGCACATTCAGTGATTCCTGAGCACACAGAGAGGCTGAGCAGAAAGGAGATCCAACATCCCCTTCCAAATGTTCACTGCCAGCAAATCTTGTCCCTGCACCCGGATCGTTAAACTCAGCTCCTGCTTTATTTGAGCATTTTCCTGCTCATGGAACAGCCCCTAAACCAGGCATTCTCCCATAAAAACATCCACCAAAAATTCCAATTAACTGGCCAACACTGCCTTGCTATGCTTGGTTTGGGTGTCATGGTTGTTTTGTTGTTGGTTTGGGGTTTTTTTTCCGATTTAAACAAGATTGTATTTTCTTACAGACAAATCAGCCGGGGATTAAGAGTTCAGTGGTTTGCCCACCTACCACTGCTCCTGGAGCTCTAATTCAAGCCCCATTTTCACGCAGAATTTGGTGCTATCAGAGCAAATTCTGATTTTCTCCAGCTCATTTGTTCACGCTGAGGCAGATGAACATTAGTTAAAAGCTCACTCCCAGCTCCAATTCCAACCTCCTGGCTCGGAACACAAGATTTTGAGAGCGGCTTCTTGCATCCATGAGAAATTGCTCCAAGTGGTTCTGAAGGATTTGACAGGGATTCCAAAAAAGAGGGGAAGGAGCGCTTTTAATCCTGGTCATTGCACATCCTCAGACACTGGCACAGCTCAAGGATTTGGAGATTTCCTTTTTTTTTCCCCCATTTTTGCCCTGGCAGAGTTTATCACACCCCGAGCAGGAGGCTGAAGGGCTCATCCCACCATCCTGCTCAGCACAGCATCCACACCTGCTCAGAATTCCCTAAAAGAGCCTGGAAACAGATCCACCCCTCTCACCACCTGATCCTAAACATTCTGTACAATTTGGCATCCCTTCATTCTTCTCCAGTGGACTCAAAATTGGAGCCGTGGGGTGTGGCTGTAATTAATCCCCCCTGTTAATGAGGTTACAAATGCCCTCGTGCTGCTGGGGCTCTCCTTCCCCATTTGTGCACTCCTGAATTAATCTGATTAGGAAGCCAAATATTCCCAGCATTTATTCCTCACTTCCTTTCATTTGTATAAATATGTTGCTCTGCCATGTTCTCTAATTGCTTAACATCTGCTGGAAGGAAGAGAAAATAAACACATTATGGCAGGAACAAACTGTGATCCCCTCTGCAAATCAGAGTGGACTGAGAATTCCAGCGGTACCACAAAGTGGAGCTTTGTGAGGAGAGTGAGGAGGGTTTGGGATCCAAATTCCTGCACTGAGACGATTCAGTTCATTTTTGTGAAGGAGCTGGGCTTTGATGATGTGTGTGGATCCCTTCCAAGCCAAGGTTTTCCATGATTCCAACTTCCTGATGGAGCTGTTTGCCCAAAACCTGGGACAGGTGAGCACAGCAAAGCCTGACAGAGCCATTCTCTGCTCAGCCCCTGCTCTCAGCATCCTCAGCACTTACTCAGCTCTTTCACAGCAGCTCCTCCTGTGCCAGCACCCTTTTATTAAATGAACATTTCAGGGGTGACACTGGATCAATGGGGAGCCACTGAGTGCTCATGGGTGGCTTTTACATAATCCCACAAAAAGTGGGGGCAAACGAGCTACAAACCCCTCAGTTTTTCCTACAGTGGGAGGACACATCTGAACCTCAGGTTTGAGGTAGATTTGGTGGAGTTTACTGGAAATACTGACAGAGATGTGGCTTAGACCAGTCCAAAACACCCCCAAACCGGGCTAGAACCTTCTGCTGGAGCAACACAACAATTCAAGAGCCTTCATTTCGTTCCTCCAGCTCAAGAAATCCTGCTCCTCTCTTCCCCCTGCTGCAGCCTGCATTTCATCTCGTGGTTAAAAGGAGAAAACAAAGTCTAATTTCAGCTAAAATATGAACTCACGGGGTGTAACGTGAAGCTGCTGTACATTACCTGCACAGCTCAATGTCACTGTGACAGAGCTGACAGTGCACTTGGATTTTATTGTGTGATTTCATGAATGACTATTAACCACTGCACTGAGCCCTGTAAATAGCAGCTCATTCCTGAGAGCTTTTTATTTTTAAACGACTCCTTGCTGCTGCTGCCATTCCTTGTCTTGCTCTCTGAAGATGCCACTTATCAACTGGGGATTAAATTGTGTGCAAATGAAGAGTTTATTGACTTCAGTATTTTCCCCTCCATATTTTGCAAGCTGAAGACAAACCATTCACCCAGAAAGAAGCATCTTGTAAAAAAAAGGGGGGAGGAAAGATATCAACTGCAAGAGATATTTTATCCAAAACACAGCTCATGGAGCCTGGGATTCCTGGAAAAAGCCAGGAGGGCAACAGGGGGAAAAAAATGGGGGTGTTCTAATGGAAATCATCTCCTGTGGTGGCAATTTTGGACTCTGCACCTCCCTATAGATTCATGAAGCCCTTTCTGTCCCCTTCAGAGGATTCTCCTTCTCACAGCCCCCTCTGCCAGGGCCAGCAAACGGCAGCGAAATTCAATATACACAGAATTATTTTATCCATAAATAAAGCTCCAACCAGCAGGAACACGAGCAGATAACACCAAACACAGAAACACGAGCAGATAATAGCGCAGATGCCAAGATAGGAGCATCCTTAATTGTCTGGGTCTGGCAGGCAGAGCAAACTCCTGTGCAGTTGGGTTTTCCTCCAGTTAATGCTTTGTGTCTGTGCTGGGCAGCCCAGCTGAGGGTGGGGGAGAGGCAGATTTGCTATCAAATGTTTGGTTTTAATGAGCAAAAATTATTCTGCCTCTGCTCTGCAGGCACAGCTCCAGGGTAAAGCCAGCCCTGCCTGGCTGGGAAATGGTTTTTTTTTTGTCAGGACAAGTTAATCCTGCCCAAGGAATCCGCCTTATCTCGGCACCTTCTGGGAGCTCATCCTTGGGATGTTCGGAGAGGGAGCTCTGGAGCACAAAGTGGGGGTAAAGCTGAGTTTATCTGACCCAGCCCAGCTCCATCAGCTCCTCCTGCAGCATTTCCAGGCTGGGAATCAAATAGCAAGTCAGGGATTGGGATCCCTGGGACAGCATTGTCCCAGCTCCCCCTGCCCAGGCTGGTGTTGGCAGCACTGCCCAGCTCTGGAGCACTGCACAAAGTGAGGGTAAAGCTGAGTTTATCTGACCCAGCCCAGCTCCATCAGTGCCTGAAACATTTCCAGGCTGGAAACTGGAGTGGTTTCATTGGAAATCCCCCAGGAACTGGGATCCTTGGGACAGCACTGTCCCAGCTCCCCCTGCACAGCCTGGAGCACTGCACGAAGTGGGGGTAAATCTGAGTTAATCTCACCCAGTCCAGCTCCATCAGCTCCTCCTGCAGCATCTTCAGGCTGGGAATTGAATGGGTTCAGCAGAAACCCTGCCAGGAATTGGGACCCCAGTTCCCAAACCCAGGGCACTGTCCCAGCTCCCCGTGCCCAGGCTGGTGCTGGCAGCAGTGCCCAGCTCTGGAGCACTGCACAAAGTGGGCTAAAACTGAGCTAACCTGACCCAGCCCAGCTCCTCCTGCAGCATTTCCAGGCTGGGATTGGAGTGATTTCACTGGAAACCCCCCAGAAACTGGGATCCCAGTTCCCAGCTGTCAAACACCTCCCAGTTCCCAAACCCAGGGCACTGTCCCAGCTCCCCGTGCCCAGGCTGGTGTTGGCAGCACTGCCCAGCTCTGGAGCACTGCACAAAGTGGGCTAATACTGAGCTAACCTGACCCAGCCCAGCTCCTCCTGCAGCATTTCCAGGCTGGGAATGGAGTGGTTTCACTGGAAACCCCCCAGAAACTGGGATCCCAGTTCCCAGCTGTCAAACACCTCCCAGTTCCCAAACCCAGGGCACTGTCCCAGCTCCCCATGCCCAGGCTGGTGCTGGCAGCACTGCCCAGCTCAGGGCAGCCTTTTCCTTGCCAAGGGACAATCCAGTCCCCACATGGAGTTATGGATGTGATCATCCCCCTTTTGGAGCCCGTTTCCACCCCTAATTGTGTGCTCATCTATTCCCTGGAGAACATCACTGATAAATGAATAAATGAACTCCAATAACTCTTCTCCCCCCCTCTAATAACCCTTCTGGCTCTGTCCAGGAGCATCAGGCACCATGAGTTGTATTTTGGATAATATATCTTTTGGAATTTTTGTATTTTCCCCTCATTTTTACTTCTGTCTCAGTGAATGGTTTGACTTCCAAAATATGGAGGGGAAAATACTGAATGAATAAACTCCTTATCTGCACACAATTTAATCCCCTCTGAATAAACTCCTCACCTGCACACAATTTAATCCCCTCCCTCTTTTAAAAGTGGAGGCACCACTTCAGTTTAACTTTAGGGAGAGTCTGAGATCCAGCTCAGTTTGTAGCAGATCTCTGAGGAAGGAAGGTGGAATCAAGGCTGGAACACGAGTCTTTAAATCCATAATGGATGGGAAACACCCGTCACAACGTGTGAAAAGTGAAAACAGTTTACACATTAAAACCTGGCTGGTTTAAAACACTTCCCTAACATGAAAGCCCCGGTTTTTATTAGTTAAATATTGATGATTATTGTAGGATCTGACTTCGAGTCAGCTGGAAAGGTGAGTGAGGCCTCAGCAGCTGCTACTGAGAGAAAAATGCAACATTTACTCAAAACCCAGGCAGATTTTCCAACTGAGAGTGGGTTTAGATTGGATATTGGGAAGGAATCCTTCCTTGTGAGGTGAGGAAGGGCTGGGATGGAATTCCCAGAGAAGCTGTGGATCCCTGGAAGTGCCCAAGGCCTGGCTGGAGCAGCCTGGGACAGTGGAAGTGTCCCTGCCCATGGAACTGAGTTTTGAGGCTCTTCCCACCCAAACCATTCCATATATTCCCATAAAACACCTGCAGAGCCACCAGCAGGGCTGGAATTAGCCAGGACAGGCACCTCCAACCCCAGGACAGCCCAGACCCCAGCAGCAGATGGACAAAATCCTTTCCCTGGGGGAAAATCCCTCCACTGAAACATCCACGCAGAAATCCTGGACAGGGACAGTGACAGAGACTGCAGGAAGTGCCAGGACTTGAGAACTTGGCTCTTCCTTGGGAGGGTGAGGAGGGGCTGGGATGGAATTCCCAGAGCCCTGAATCCCTGGCAATGTCCAAGGCCAGGCTGGATGGGGCTTGGAGCAGTCAGGGACAGTGGAAATGTCCCTGCCCATGGAACTGAGCTTTAAGGTCCTTCCCACCCAAAACATTCCATATATTCCCAAAAACACCTGCAGAGCCACCAGCAAGGCTGGAATTAGCCAGGACAGCCCAGACCCCAGCAGCAGATGGATCAAATCCTTTCCCTGGGGGAAAATCCCTCCACTGAAACATCCACTGAGAAATCCTGGCCATGGACAGAGGGACTCAATGCAGAAGTGCCAGGATTTGAGTTGTAAAAGCCACACAAAAGCATCACTCCCACATCCAAGAGGGGAAGGATTTCCAGGTTATCCTCCCTCTCCGTGCTCTCTGCAGGCCTGGCAGGAACACATCGTGCGATTCACCTTGGCTTTACAAACGGCCACACAACGGGGAGGGGAAAATAATGAAGCATGAAATGCAAACCCTGCATTGGAAGTGAACCATGAAACAGAAATGCAGCACAGCTGCAGCCAGGGAAGGGCTCGCACCCAGAGCCACGGCCCAGCAACACAACTGGGACAGACTGGGACCAAAACACGCCCCCCATCCCAAAATAGCCCTTCAGAAAGGGAAAAGGAGCTGTGGGATGAATCCCACTGGGCAGATTCTCTGTTTTGAGCAGCAAAAGCTGGAGGCACGAGGTGGGAAGCACCTGAACAGTTACAACCTGCAGCAGAGCCGAAGTGAACTCTTGGCAGCACCAGAGGAGCAATTCCAGGGATGTGGAGCTGGATCAGCTCTCGTTTGTTCCGGTGGAAACAGAGCAGCCTCAGGGGAATTACTGGGAAAAACCCAGCCAGGGTCCTGGCAGCCCAGCCCGGGGACACACGGAGCCTCAGCTCCCATTCCTGCTCTGTCACAGGGATTTGCTGCCTGGCACGGGCTCAGGAATCATCAGAACTGCCCTGAAGAGCTGCACCTTGGCTGTCCCTCGTGTCCCTGTGCCAAACAGCAGCGAGTGCATTCCCAGTCACAGCCTGGATTGGGGTGGGAGGGAATTTAAGGATAATCCAATTCCACTCCCTGCCACGGGCAGGGACACCTGCCACCATCCCAGAGTGCTCCAGCCTGGCCTTGGACATTTCCAGGGATGGGGCAGCCACAGCTTCTCTGGGAAATCCATCCCAGCCCCTCCTCACCCTCACAGGGAAGAATTTTTTCCCAATATCCCACCTATCCCTGCCCTGCTTCAGATAAAAGCCATTCCCTCCTCCTGTCACTCCATGCCCTCATTCCAGCCAGGCAAACAAACAGGCCTGGATTTGCTGTGTGAGTCCAGAGGACAGATTGGATCTGAACCCAAATCACTCCCAGGTGAAGCCAGGAGAGATCAGAAGTCCTGGGATAACTCTGCTCTGGCCAGGGAATGTTCCCTGTGCAACCACAGCTTCAGGGAGGCTTTGTGGAAAAGGCAAAAAGAGAAATCACAGACACATCCCACGGGCTGGGGGCAGCAGTGGTTTGCACAGATTTGGGGGCTGCACTTCATGGCCATCAATCTTTAGGGTTGCACTTCATGGGTGAAATCCTTCCCAAAAACCCCTCCCTTGGCTTAGGAATCCTTTCCTCCTCCTGTGGAAACACAGCAGCTCCAGGCACCAAAATCTCATCCAACGCCACCAACGTCCCCCATTCCTGTGTCCAGGAGCAAATCTGGCCCTGAGCCATCCCACTGGGAAAAGCAACCCCAAAACAATCCTGGAGAACTCCTGATCCACCTCCCAGGACTGTGGATGCTGCCAGCGGGGTGTAACAACCTCAGGAAGGAGGTGCCTGTTTTTGTAAGAGCACACTGCTCACCTGAGCTGCATCCAGAACCCTTCCAGCGCTTTGTGTTTAAGGATGCAGCTCCCCAGCCCTGCAGCAAACACATCCCTGCCTTCCCTGCCCCTCCGTACTGCCTGTTCTGGAAGGAGATCTGCTATCAGCTATCAATTGCAGTACCAAGCATCTAATTTGACTTTGGCAGCAAGATGACAGTGTCTTGAATGCTAAATTACATCTGCAAAAAGGTCAAAGCCCGTGGATACCTGAGCATTTACATAATTCAAACAGCTCATCATCAGTTGCCTCCTTTTTTTTTTTTACTCTTTTTTTTCTCTCTTTTTTTTTTTTTTAGAGCTACTCCAAGGCAATGAATTTGCCGTGACTTTCGGGAAAGTGACTTTTAGTGGGTAATGTTCTTGGCTTTGACCTTGTTTCCACAGTGTTAATTACTGCCATTATCAACTGCTTGCATCTTCAGGGAAAAAAAAAAGAAGGCAATTAGTTGTAGGAATCGGCCCTCCCCTACACCGGTGGTAATAAACCCGAAACCCCTGCCCTGGGAGGGACAGCTCGGTGCAGCCTCCCATCGCCTCCAGACCCTCCTCCCTTCATGAAAGCACCCCGAGCTGCTCAGCAGGCTGGAGACAGAGTCATTTCTCAGCACTGCCACCGATTTCCTGGGCAACTTTTACGAATTCTGATGCAGAGAACACTCAGCGTAATGAAAAGGGATTTCTGTGCCCTGGTCACGGCAAGGAGCAGAGTCAGGGCTTGCAGATCCCACTCCCACCTGATTTTCTGGATAACAAATGATGCCTTTTCCTGGTGTTAGGAAATCAAGGCTCACACACGGTCAGAGGGTTGGGGGTCGTTTCCCTCGGGATTTTAATAGGATCCCATTCCATGGCTTCTGCCGTCCAGGTAGAACGCGGCGCCAAAGCCCCGTCCCCCCAGTCGAGGGTACAATTAAAGACTCTACTCATTAGCAGATCTACCAGGAGGGCCCAGTAAGGGGCTGGGCTGGGCTCACTTCCAGTTTACAGAATCTGTCCTACTGGGAGACCTTGAGGGCCCACGCAAACAGAGTGTTTGGTCTCTAACTCTCCGTGGTTCCAGGGGTGTTTGGTCTCCCGGCCCTATAAACACCATGGAACCGGGCTGAGCTCTCACCTAAAGCATCCCAAGTGTGCATGCTGATACCTGTGAATACAGGGAACAGTGTGAGAAGGGTTCAGGAGAAAAGCAGAAAAATCCTTCAGGCATCACAAACACCAGTGATTTTCCATCTCAGTGCCTCAGTTTCCCTCCTTCTTCCCAGGAGCCCAGCACAGCCCGGATTCCATGGATGCACACCCTGCTGAACTCCTCAAACTTTCCTCCCCGTTCATATTTGCAGATGAATTACGGCTTTGTAATTAATCTTCCCTTTTTTTCCCCTAACTCTGTATGTTAATCACCGTGATTATTTCTGGTAATTCCATTTTAGAAATGCTCCTGGAAGCTCGGAGCAGGGGCTGCACTATCTGAAATGAAATCTCTGCTCAGGAAAGGCGGCGAGAGAGCGGCGGGAGCAGGGCAGAGGCTTTGGGAACGGAGATGGAATTGCAGCAAGTGCCCAGCACTTGGTTCTTCACTGGACTCAAGAATCCCAGGATCAGTGAGGCTGGAAAAGCCCTCCAAGGTCACAGAGTGACCCATCCCCATCTTGCCCCCAGCCCAGAGCACTGAGTGTCACATCCAGACTTCCTTGGACACCTCCAGGGATGGGGACTCCAAACCTCCCTGGGCAGTTCCAAGGCCTGACCGCCCTTTCCATGAGGAAATGTTCCCAAATATCCAATTTAAACCTCTCCTGGTTCAACTTGAGGCCATTCCCTCTCCTCCTGTCCCTGTTCCCTGGGATAAGATCCCAAATCCCCTCCAGCTGCCCCCTCCTGTCAGGGACTTGTGCAGAACCACAAGGTCCCCCCTGATCCCCCTTTGCTGCACGCTGAGCCCCTTTCCCAACTCCATCAGGAGTTTTCCAGCCTCTTCCCAGCTCCTTTCCCTTCCCCAGACATGCTCCAGTCCCTCCAGGGCCATGAGGGGACAGAGCTGTCCCCAGGGCTGGAGGTGTCCCAGCAGTGCCAGCACAGGGGACAGTCCCTGCCCTGTCCTGCTGTCACACCAGTGCTGATGCTCCTCCTGTCCCGCTGCCACCACTCAGAGCAGGAGCATTTTGAGCAGGAATCACTCCCTAAGAGACTCTTCCCTCCCTCTCACAACCCATGGGGAGAAAAAAAAGGAAAAAATAAAAAAAAAAGAAAAAAAGAAAAAAAAAAAAGAAAAAAAGAAAAAAAGGAAGAAAAAGAAAGAAAAAAAAGAAAGAAAAAGGAAAAAAAAAGGAAAAAAATTCCTAAAAAAAAGGACAGAGTTTGCTCTGAGCTTGTCCATTCACTGCTCAATCAGGAGCAGAAGTTGAAACACCTCCCAAATTCTGAACCCCCTGAACACCTGTGCCATGAAAGCCGTCAGCCAGCCCCTCCCTGCTCCAGCTTTCCTGTCACCTCCCACAGCACCTGTCCCACTGCCACCACCCAACTCCAGCGCTCCCACTTGAGGTCCCACTTTCCAGCCTGCTGCTTCCTTCCAAGCCCATTCCAACACCTGAATTCTGCCTCTCCCTCTCTCTCAAACTGAAAAAAATTCAATTTTTTTCCTTGTTCAAGACCTGAAAACACGCTGGAGAGACACGGTTAGGGTTAATAAGTATCTCTATCAATAGAATATTCAATCAGTATGAATAACCATCAGATCTCTCCCCACCCTTCTGACTGATGATAGCTAAATTACTTCTAAATATAGCCCTTAAAATCTGCATTAATCCAGTCTGCTCCAACACGTTGGCTTTATTGACAGCATGAAGATATAAGCCAAGCACCTGCACGGAGCACGAGCTTAGAAAATAGGAAATAAGAGCAATCCAGATGAAACACAACTTCCATTAACCTTGGCTTTTTGTTTTCACTCCTCGGAACGCTCGCACCGCCACCGAACAATCACTGCATCGCAGGCAGCCCTGGACTCCAGCCCTGAGAGGGAATTGCACAGCACAACCACTTCCATCCACATTCCATCACTCTCCAGCCTGGAGGAAGATAACAAGAGGGGGAAGTTCCTCTCAGGAAACCAAGAGGTCAAGAGCAGCAGTGGCTCGATGGACTCGCAGTGTGTGTTTCCCGTTAAAAGCTGTGCCAGGGCTTCCTGTGCGTCCAGTGCCGGAGCCATCAGGAGCAATTCCAATCCCAGCCAAAAACATTCCCACTTACAAGCTCTGAGGAGCTCCTGGAGAGCTGGAAGGCAAAAGGAATCCATTTTTAATGAGCACATCTGGCTGTGTTTGCGTTCACTGAGGAAGGCAGCCCCCAGGATGGAGCCATGAGTAAAGAATCTTTACTCGTTCCATGAGTAAGGAATCATAAAATCATGGAAGGGGTTGGGAGGAAGTTAAAGCCCATCCCATTCCACCCTCTGCCAGGGCAGGGATACTTTCCACCATCCCAGATTGTTCCAACCTGGCCTTGGACACTTCCAAGGATGGAGCAGCCCCAGCTTCTCTGGAAGAGCCACAGAAACTCCTCCCTGCATGACTTAGGGCAGCAAATCCCAAGGAATTTTCCAAGGGGAACTTTTTTGGAGCCAGATCTCCAGCTGGATAAATTCAGGAGCAGCTCAGGCTGGATCCCTCAGCACCTTCAAGGGACAGAAGATCCACGAGAAGCCCACGGACACATCTGGAGTCAGTCCCCACCTGGAGTCAGTCCCCTTTAGCCCTGGTGGGAATTACAAACATCTCCGTGAACTCCAGGAGTTCCATCGCAGCCAGAGGTGAATGAGGCCCTGCTGTGCTCCCTCTGAGGGCAGCCTGTCCATCACACTCTGGGCTAATGCACAGTGCTGGGAGCTCTGGGCTCCTCGCCATCACGAGTAATTGGATTGCAAGAAAAGCAGAGATCTGCCTCCAAATGACATTTTTATCAATATCTGTCTGTTTACAGGTGTCTGTCATAACCTTCAAATACACTTAAATAACTCATTCATCCAAGCCTTGAGCATATGCTGCCGAGGAGATTCATCAAGCAAATGCAGAACTACTGCTCAACTTTGTGCCTTCTGAGAAAGTGTTCCTCAAAGAACCTCTCCTTTTCTGGAAATGTCCTGGAGATCCTTCCCTGGAGGAAGGATCCCTGGATCCTTCCCCAGCAGAGGAGGTGGGGCCAATGAAACAAAGATTCAACCCAGGAATAATTCAGTGTTTCTTTACAAAAGAATTTATTTGAGGTTCGCTGCTGCCCTGGGAACATCTCAGCTCAGCTCCATCGTTCTCACTGCAATTTAAGGATGAAGAATGATCCCGGTCAATGGAAAACCTCGAGGTTTCAGCTCCCCTGGATTCTGATACGCAAAGACAAAGCTATCAAAATACAGAATTAAATGGTTTCGCCTCTTCTGAACCAGGCAGAATTAAACCTTTCTGCTCCCAGCCTGTTTCAAACCCAGATTTCTGCGTCTGGGCTTCTACTCTGTCGCACTGTCAGACACGAAAGAAAGACGCAGATTTTAGAGCAGCTCAGGAACCACCCAGGCAGGACCAGAAAAGAGAGAGCCCTGCCTTTCTTTATTCTCTCATTTTTATATCTTTCTCAAGACAATCGTGGGTTGGTCAATGAGGTCACCACCTCTGCCATTCCACACGATAATGACCCAGTCTATCATCTTTCTCCACCTTAGGAGAAAGGAATGAAAAACAATCTAGAAGTTCAAAACAATCCAGGCCGGTTAAAAAAACACAGACAATGTTTACAGAAAATGCACGGGAAATTCTACCACCGAAGTAAAACACAGAACACTGCAAAAACCAAAGCGACACTACTCCCCAATTTAAGTCTGTCAAATCCTCCCTCAGGCCAGCCCAACCTGCCCAGCAAGAGCTGATCTTGTAACTGCAGCCCGAAGTGATTTGTCTGCAGTTCCTCCGAGCTGCTCTGGCTGCAGCAATGCTGATGTTCCCTCCCAGCACAGAGCACCCCTGGTTATTTCTGGGCTATTATCCACGGCAGGTGGGATGGAAGGAATCAAATCCAGCAGTGCCAGGCTTTAGCAGCATCAGCACCTTCCCAGACAGTAACAACACCCCCAGTGCTTTATCCAAATCCTATGGAATGGTTCAGGAGGGAAGGGACCTTTAATATCGTATTTTTCATATGTGTTAAAAAAAAAATAAATATAAAGCTTCACATGTGTATTTAAAACTTCCAGAAATGAAATCATGTGAATCATACAGCTCACAGCACCCACTAAACTGCCCAGAAAATGGAGTTTTTCCAAGAATTCAGGGAGTCATGGCAGGGTCTGAGTTCCTCCACTCCCCCAAACCCTCTCTGTTGGGGAAGATGAAATAGGAAAGCCTTATCAATGTGATCACCTGGCAAAAGATGCTGAGGATGTAGAAACTCTAAGTGAGATTGAAATGAAGCCAAGCTTTGAGATCCCAAAGCCCAGCTCCTGAACAACTGGAAAACAATGGCATGGCCACTGCAGGTGATCCCCCTTGGATTGAACAATCCCCTCTGCTTGCAGACAGGCCCAAGGCTCAGAGCAGACCCCACCAACCTGGCAGAGGCTCCAAAAAGCAGCTTTTAGGGTTTCAAATAGAACACTGGATGGTGATGCAATAGTTCTCACAGGCTGGATGCAAATGTTATAGGATTTGTAGTTTGTTCTGGATTGGTTAATGAAAATGAGAATATTCAGCACAGAAGATGATTTATGGTATTGTAAACGACAAGCTCGCTCTCCTCTTCTTTAAGAGAGCTCTCTTAGCTCTCTTCTCTTCTCTTCTCTTCTCTTCTCTTCTCTTCTCTTCTCTTCTCTTCTCTTCTCTTCTCTTCTCTTCTCTTCTCTTCTCTTCTCTTTTCTCTCCTCTCCTCTCCTCTCCTCTCCTCTCCTCTCCTCTCCTCTCCTCTCCTCTCCTCTCCTCTCTCCCCTCTCCTCTCCTCCAGGCTGTGTCTGGCAGCCCCCAGCAGCTCTCCCACACCCACGCCTTTTCCCAATGAACCTCCTGCTCTCAGACCCGACTCCAGAGCTCTCTCCTCTGTCCCGACCGTCCCAAACCCACCCGCAAATCCTACACCCTCTCTGCACTGGAAGAGCAATCCTTGGAATTAACACCATGGCAGCCTTAATTTGCTGTTTTTTGAGGGGAAAAATAACCTAATTTTGAGCCTCCTGCTGACAGGAAGGCTCAGTTAGCACATGGTTAATGCTTCCTGAAGAGTCACCCAATATCCACACAGAGCCCTTGGATGACTCCATCCTGAAAGGAGCTGCTGATTGATTCCCACATCCCTGGAAAACAGAGCAATTCCAGCCCTGTTGGCTGTGCAATCCCTTCTCCTTCCTGAGACACCTCCGGGCCATTGCAAAGGCCTTTTTGGAGAGTTTGTGACCCAGTGAGCACCAGAGCAGCAGGAGAAATCCACCTTCTCTCTCCACAGCTTCCTGGCAGCTCCAGTTCCTGGAATCAAACAATTCCTGCTTCCACTGAGCAAAACAAGACGGATAAACCCTCAGAAGCAGAGGCTGAGGAAACCACAACTCAAACTCCAATAGAGCTTAACAAAGTGTCCTGATGAGGAGGGAAAGGAGAAGGAGAGGAAGGGGAAGAAAGGAAAGGAAAGGAAACGGAAGAGAAAGAAAAGGAAACGGAAGAGAAAGAAAAGGAAGGGGAAGAGAAAGAAAAGGAAGGGGAAGAGAAAGGGAAGGAAAGGGAAGGAAAGGGAAGGAAAGGAAAGGAAAGGAAAGGAAAGGAAAGGAAAGGAAAGGAAAGGAAAGGAAAGGAAAGGAAAGGAAAGGAAAGGAAAGGAAAGGAAAGGAAAGGAAAGGAAAGGAAAGGAAAGGAAAGGAAAGGAAAGGAAAGGAAAGGAAAAGGGGAAGGGAAAGGGGAAGGGAAAGGGGAAGGGAAAGGGGAAGGGAAAGGGAAAGGGGAAGGGAAAGGGGAAGGGAAAGGGGAAAGGCAAGGGAAAGGAAAAGGGAAAGGAAAGGAAAAGGGAAAGGAAAGGGTTCCCACCCTTGGATTGGCACCACAACCCCCTGGAGCACATATGGGTCCACCAGCCCTGCCTGGCACCGCTCTGGGTGATGCTCAGTGCCAGGTTTGGACAAGCCCAGCCCAGCCCAGCCCAGCACGTGCTCACCCCAGATCCCAGTCCCCCACTCTCAAAACGCTGACTCGCCAGCCCTGGAGCCTCCACACACTCCCTTGGATTTATTCAGCCTTGCTAATGACCCAACAAATTAGGAAGAGGCTTATGTGTGTCAGATGAAAGCTTTGTGATAACGTCTTTAATGTTTTATTTTAATATTAAATTTAATTAGGGCAGTGAGGAGGTGGGAGGGGAGGGAGAGGACTGAAACCTGGGAAGTGTCACCAGCAGCTCCTTTCCCACATCTGAACTGGAATGGCTTCCAGCCAGACGAGCAATTACTCCAGGAGCAGACAGGGCCAGGCCAAGCATGCGAGACCCAGATGCTGCTGCCTGGACCCAGTGAGGGGCTCTGAGGAGCTCTGCCACTTCCCAATGCTCTCCAAACTGCTCCAGAGGCACCTCAGAGAGCTGGGAGCTCAGGAAAACAGCCAGACCAGAGTGTTCCTGTCCCTGTGACTCTCCCAGTCCCCACTGGGATCTCAGGAATCCAGCCACCCTCAGTGTTCCTGTCCCTGTGGCTCTCACAGCCACCAGCAGCAGCCACGTGTCACAGGATGCTCCAGGTTCCTGTGGTCCAGTGGGAGGATCCAGAGGGAAGCACAGGATGCTCAGAGCCAGCTGCCCTCAGAGCCAGGCAGGACAGCACAGCCAGGCCACCACACTGGGGACAGGGACACGGCTCAATCCCCCCCAGGGGACAGGGACAAGCCCCTGTGACAGCAGCATGGGCTCCTGCCAGCAGCACAGAGGGTCCTGGCCATGGTGTGACACAGCAGCTCCTCTCCAGAGGGGTCCCAAGCCCTGTGTTGGCTCCAGCAGCACTGCCAGACACACCCTGGTGACACAAGTCACCGCCATGGGGACAAAGGCAGCTCCTCAGCCAGGTCACAGCAGCCACATCCTTCACTTGAGCTTCACACAGAGCTCTGAGTGTCTGTGACATCCCCGTCACCTCAAAGCCCACCCAGTGCCACCCCCTGCCATGGCAGGGACACCTCCCACTGTCCCAACCTGGCCTGGTCACCTCAGGGATTCTCTTTTACAGCCACCTCATGTCCCCAGCCCATCTGAACCCGGAGGAGTTGCAGTGATAGCTGCTGCACGTTACATTTACAGAGCCCTTTGTGCAAGGATTCCAGACTTTCCAAAACTTAATTAATTAATCTGTAACCCCCTGCCCTCCGTAAGGTGCACTAAATTCTCTGTCAGCATTTCCAGACTAAAGCACCATTTTACAGCAGTTATTAATTGGCTGTAGGTTTCGAGTTCCTCACCCAGGGAAAGATTCAGTTCCTGCCTTCTGAGCACAAAGCCCGAGTCAGGATTCTTGGGGCTTCTGGGTTTAGGTTCTGGCATTGCTTTGCTTTCCCGACATCAGACACAGCCAAATAAACAGGTCAGAACCTCCTCATTTCACAGCTGCCATCAGAAGAGGACAGAGAAATGCAGATCATTAGAGCAGGGACCATTTCACCCCGCACAGAAAATCCCAAATATTGTGCACTCACTCTCCAGCTGAATCCAAAGGGGTCTGCACAGCTGAGAGAGCTCCTACACCTCAGTACCAATAAATATCAATCAATATTTCAAACTATTCCCTGATCCAGAGGTGTGACAGGGCTGTGTCTGTGGGACCTGTGTGAAGAAGCATCCCTTGTCCTCTGGACACGGCAGTGGGATTTTTGGGGGGTGTGGGAAACAGGCACCTCTAATTTTGTATTTATTGCAAGCAGATCACTCAATTTTCAGGCCTGGCTGGGAAGTGAAGTGGAAAGCACAGATCCATCTCTGCTAAAACTATCCCAGAGGAGAGCTGAGAGCACAGGGAGCACTTCAGCTGGGAGCTGGGCAAAGCTGGACCGGGAAAGGACTGGGAAGGGACGGGGTGGAGGAAAAGAAAACCACCCAAATGAGATAAAGCAGAAAAACCTCCCCTCATCCTTAACCCACTGGTGCCACCCTGGCACCACAGGGAGGGGCAGTGCCAGGTCAGGGCATTGCCACAGGGCTCAGAATCAGGGAAAGGGGCTGAGGGATCCCTGCCTTGCTCTGCCCCAGCCAAATCCCCCCATTCCCTCCCAACCTCAGCCCCCAAAATGCTCCATCACCACGGAGAGGAGGGTTATGGGCACAGGGTTTAAAAATAAATCAACTTCTGCGTTGTTTTGGAAGCAATCTATGAAAGAGATTTGGTTGTAAAAGCTGTTTTATAAATGGAGGCACAATTATTGTTTGACAATAAAAAACCCAAACAGTTTTCTTATATTTGCTGGGAATAAAACCATTTTGCAGATGTCTTCAGACAGGCTTTTCAGCTGCTTTCCGCATCTTAATTTTCCCTTTTAGGTTTTTATTACATTTAAATTAAACTGATGCCTGTAAGCAGTCAAGGGCAACTTTTAACAAGCCTATCACCGCTGAACTTTTCACTGCTCACATCTCTCACCTTTGCTCAGGAGCCTGTAAACAAAGCTCACCCCTTCTCCAGTCCCCCTCCTCTTCCCTGCTGCTTTCCCAACCCTTTGTGCTTCCAAAAAAACCTCCTGTTTTTCCCTGTCACTCACTGCTCTAATTACTCATCCCAACACAGCAGCCAAAAGCCCCTTCTGCATCTTTGCTTTTTAGGAAACAAACCCCATCCCAAGAGCTGGAACGTGAGGAATAACACACAACACGGAAATAAAGGGAATTATTTTTTTTGTACTGACCAGCTTAGACACTGACAGAAAAACCAAAGCTAAAAAAAACCCCTCCTCTTCCCAGGGCAAAATTTTAGCTTGAATGGAGCTTGGAACAAGAAAAGGCTCCTTAAAATACTTCTTTAAGGTTCCTTGAAATTCTCCTTTAAGGTTCCTTGAAATTCTTCTTTAAGGTTCCTTAAAATTCTTCTTCCCAGAGAATTTTAAGTAAGTGATGTGTGTTAATTGGGTTTTAACAGGAATTTGGCCAGGAATTTTGGTTACCACCAGAAGAGATCATCCCCACTCCCTCACCTGCTTTTTTTCCCTTCCAGCAGCACTTGAGGCTTCCAGCACTTTCCAAACACCAGACTGCAGCACTGGGAAACATCCTCAGGAGAGGCAACAAATGCCCCAAAAGAGAGGAGATCCTTGGGCTGAGCTTTCCTAAGCTCGGTTTGCTCAGCCCCTCCAAACAGAGACTAAAAATCCTGCTGTACCCCCAGGACCTGAACATCCCCCAGCACAGAGAAAAGCACATTTCCACCCTGAGCACTGCTTTGAAGTAACCCAAAACCGCTCTGCAACCCCTTTTAAAATGCAAACTGCACGGAAATAACCGAACCCAGGGAGAATTTCCAATGGGAATCCCATCCTGCTCCTGCCCCTCTGAGTCCCCGAGGTTTCCAGCTCCGGCAGGGCAGCTGTGGTCGCTGCAGGCTGGATTAATGTGGCGTGGCAGAGAGGAGCCCGGCACACCTGCTCGAAATAAAGATTTCACTTCTGTTGCTCTATTTATTCTCGTCTCACTCCGTCTAAAAAGTAAATTCTACGCAGGCTCCAAGCTGCTCTTTGCTTTAGGGGGAAACAAAGAGAGCCCCCAGGTACATCCAAAGCTCAGAATTAGGTAAATAATTAAGTTACCTCAGATACTCTCAGTTAATTCCCACGGTTGGATTTAGTTCTTGTTTCCTGGGTTGGATATGTCTTGTTGCATTAGCTGGAACTATTCCATTAAAGGAATCTTCAGACTGTTTGGGGGGTTCTGTGGATTAATAAATCTCCCTGCTGTGGATTCTCCCAGGAAGAAGGGAGGATTTGGGGTATTTAGCACTTTTGTTGGCTGCAGATGCTCTGCCAGGTCCGTGGAGCCACCAACACCTCAGTGCTGAGGACAAGCTCCACCTAACAAAAGGTTCCAGCAGCAAAGGAAGCGCATTTTGCTCAGCACCCAGAAATTTAGGAGATGCTTCCTAATTTGTGCCCAGCCTGAAGCACAAACAGCATTTTCTGCCAGCAGTGGGGGCATTTCCAGCCTCACCTGCACAGGGCAGCCACAAAAAAACCCTTTCCCAGCTGTTCTGTGCCCAGCCAGAGCTGATCCCAAACCCACAGTGGGGAGCCCCTTGCTCTGCAGTATCTGCAATAATCTGCTCTGCTACCCTGACAAATCCTGACATGCATGAAGAGATAGCACAGAGGCTCAAAGTTTATCAGCAGCACATGGAAAATTCCTTTTTCCTGTCCTGAAGACAGGCAAGGACAAGCTGCTCCTGCCAGAATTCCTCACAGCCACCAGAGTTGTGTCAGGAGCCACTTCAGGATGAACCTGAGGGCTCATTCTTTATTTCTGGCTGTGGAGGGCAGGGATTGCTCCACAATCCCATCCTTTTGTGGGTCCAAGGGTCTCAGTTCTCCCTCTGCAGTCACTGAACCTCCCCAAGGAGGAGGTGAAGATTGGGGTGAGTCTGTGCAGCTCTTTTTGGGGTTCAGGTGATGGTTGTAAAGTCGTGGTTTTGGTGTAAAAGCTGTCCCAGAGAAGACTCTGCACATCCTTTAGTTTGCAAAAATATTCATTCATTCCTGAGCTTGTCCCTCATCCCTTTCCTCAAACCCCACTGCTTTTCCCTAAAGTGCCTCTGCCATGCTCAGGAATCCCTGGGCTTCCCCCACATCCAATCCCTGGTCCCAAATGAACTAAACATTGCATCTTCCCACGGAGCTGCTGCGAGGATTTTATGGGAATGCGTTTCTCCATCGCAACACCTCTTTGGAATTCTTTAATGCCTATTCCCAAACCTGTGCCCAGCGTCTCACAGGCACTGCTGGAACAAAAACAGCAGCACAACCCCGTGCATTTGGAGCAGCAGGATTTCCAAAAAGCACTGAAAACACAATGCTGCTACCTGAGCTTTGAGCCATCCCAGGCACCCAGCAGATGTTGAGGTGCAGCTTGAACAAAGTCAAATTCTCCATATGGCTCCAAAAACCACTTTATTTGCATGTTTCTGTGCAAGCTGCAAGGCTCAGCAGGGATTTTTCCAGGTGCTCACACCTTTCCTTCCCCCAAGTCTCCAGCAGCAGAATCAGCCAAACTGCACTGCTTTATTTCCTAATAAAAGTGAGGAAAACTTTGCTTCTCTTCAGCTCTCCAGCCTAAACCAGAGCTCAAGTAAGCAAAACACTGAGCACAGGGAATTAATCATAGAGGCAGACTCAGCACAAGGCAGGTGTTGCAAAGCCAAACCCCACTTGAAATGGACTAATAAAATAAAATATTTTAATTGGATTAATGCAGAAATTGGTAAAAATAATATTAAATTAATAAGGCAAAGTAAAAAGAGGAAGAAAAGTCCAACTCTTCAGGGTTGTGCTCATGGAAAAGAGACACCTGCTCAGCTCACCCAGCTCCTCAGGAGCGGATTCTGCTCCAAATTCCCTCCTGCACACCTGGAGTTTGAAGATGTGGCTGCAAATCTTGGGGTGACACAAAGAATCTCCATGGGAGAACCCCCCACACACACACATCCCTTACTGCCAAAATAACGTGGGACCGAGGGGAAAGAACGAACTTTCCTCAGAGTGAAAACAGAACAAAATTTACCTTCGAGAGCCAGGGGAGGTGAAGCCTGAGGCTGCCGAGCTTCCAGGAGCGTGTGGAATGTTCTGGAATCCCCTGCCAGGCAAGGTATGGAGGTCCCTCCCCTTCCTTTCCCCTCCCCTTCCCCTCTCTGTCCCACACCCATCTCCTTGAAGCTCAGTAATATTAAAAATGTCATAACTTGCTTTACTAATTTTTAATTAATTTATTTTTTACGTTAATGGTGGGCCATTCCCACATGCAGCCAGCACCGGTTGAGTCTCCTCAGGTCCTCTCAACAAGGTTGAGCCTTGTTGTTCCTTTGATCATTAAATCTCATTAAACCTTAAATTTGCTGAGACCAACCCTGAGCAGCTCCAACAAACTGAGCCAAAGGGACCTGGAGGTGGAATCTGGGAACTTAAATTGATGGTATTTGGAGGATGTTGGAATAACCAGGAGATCCAGAGGAGATGGAGGCCTGGAAATCTGGAAAACCTTTGTGATAAAAAGATTAAAAGATGTGGGCCTCCCATTCTTTTTCCCTCCCCTTCCCCTCTCTGTCCCACACCCACCCGCCTGAAACTCAGTAATATTAGAAATAACTTCCTTTACTAATTTTTAATGAGTTTTTAAATTAGTTGTGACCAATGCCCACATGCAGCCAGGACCAGTTGAGTCTCCTCACAGACCTTGGTGTTACTTTGATCACTAAATCACCTTAAACCTTAAATTTGCTGAAACCAACCCTGAGCAGCTCCAACAAACTGAGCCAAAGGGACCTGGAGGTGGAATCTGGGAACTTAAATTTGTGGTATTTGGAAGATGTTGGAATAACCAGGAGATCCAGAGGAGATCAAGGCCTGGAAATCTGGAAAATCCTTGTGATAACAAGATTAAAAGATGTGGGCCTCCCATTCCTTTTCCCTCCCCTTCCCCTCTCTGTCCCACACCCATCTCCTTGAAGCTCAGTAATACTAAAAATGTTATAACTTGCTTTACTAATTTTTAATTAATTTTTTTTACATTAATTAAGAGCAGTTCCCACTTGCAGCCAGCACCGGTTGAGTTTCCTCACAGGCCTTGGTGTTGCTTGGATCATTAAATCACATTAAACCTTAAATTTGCTGAAACCAACCCTGAGCAGCTCCAACAAACTGAGCCAAAGGGACCTGGAGGTGGAATCTGGGAACTTAAATTGATGGTATTTGGAGGATGTTGGAATAACCAGGAGATCCAGAGGAGATGGAGGCCTGGAAAGCTGGAAATCCCTGCTGATAAAAGGATTAAAAGATGTGGGCCAGATAAGCAGGAAAAGCAAGAAATCAATAATCAATAGAATGCTGATTGATGAAGAGAATTGTGTGGCTTAGAGCCAGTGAATGTTAATTCCTTTGTTCACTAAAAGCATCGAAATAAGTGGGAAGGTTTTGGATTGGGGTCTGTGTGGGGGCCAGAGCTTTGTCAGCCACACACCCAAACCTTGGCCAAGAATAAAATAATGCCTGGCTCGCTGACACCACGAGGAATCTGATTTATCCCAAGGATTTTGGGAACAATAACACAGCTCAGGTGGTCCCTGGCAAGGAGGACACCTGAGGAGAGGGACCCTGAGGGGACTCCTCCAGTTTTTTGCTGGTTCTATTGCCTCATCTCAAATCGATTTTTTCCCTTAAAAAGAAAAGCTTCTGCTTATTTATTTATTTATTATAATTTATGCCATCTAAATGAGAACACAAACGATTATAAATCATAATTTCCTCTGCAGCAGCCCACCGTTCACATCTTTAGCTAATTACAGCAAAGGGTGGCGCTTGAATCCAACCCAAATTCCAGCACATCCCCCACCTGTCTGGCATCTTCCTTTATTTCTGGCTGTGGAGGACAGGAATTACTCCATAATCCCAATCCTTTGTGGGTTTGGGGGTCTCAGCTCTCCCCCTATAAGAGCTGAACCCCCCCAAAATTAGGTGAAGATTGCTGTGAGTGCGTGCAGCTCTTTTTGGGGTTCAGGTGTTGGTTGTAAATTCGTGGTTTTGGTGGAAAAGCTGTCCCAGAGTAGACCTTGCACATCCTTTAGTTTGCAAAAATATTCATTCATTCATGAGCAGTTGGTTCTCAGCCCACGGATGGGAAGTTGTGAATCATGGATCAATTCCCAGTGCAGAGCTGAATGGAGATCTCAAGTGAGGTTTGCTTCCCTGCTTTTTCCCTGGGTTTTTTTTTCCCTGTGTGCAGTGTTCAGCTATTCCAGGAAATCTGTTTAATTCCTATTTTTTTTGTTGGGCTGCCCAGGTAGGAGCAGTTTCCTGGTGTCCCACAGCACCTGGAAGGTTTTCCCTGATGTTGGATGGAGAGAGACAGCACAGAGAGCTCCCCACCACTGATGTGGGAAGAGGATAGAGGGGTTTTCTGAAAAATAGAAATATTTGTGGACTTTGTGCCCTGTTCCTGGTGGTGTTGAGGGGCTGAGCTGGGGCTTGGTGGCCGTGTGGGTGCCCAGCAAGCCCTGGGGTGCCAGGGCTGGGCAGGGAGGGGGCTCAGCCCCAGCTGGAGCAGTTTGTGGTGTTCTCTGTGGGTTCTGGCTCAAACTGGGACCAGCTGGAGGGAATTAAAATTTAGGGAGGGTTGTGAGTGGTGGAATATCAAATTATCACCCCCTGTACATGAGCAGAACCAGTGACCTGGAGCAGAAATGCCACAGGAGCGAGTCTTGACCAATTTCCAGCCACTTTTATTGCCTCTGCCATTTCTTGTTATGTTTCCAGGCTGCTCTGACCCTTCCAGGCCCCTTTCCCACCTCCTTCCTTGACCAGGCTCCAGCTTTACAAACCCCCTGCCCTGACCTACGTGGCACCTGAATTTTTTCCCCTCATCCAGAATTTCTGAGACTTTTTTACCCAAGCTTTGGATGTATGAAAACAGGGCTGCTCCGGTGAAATGCTGAGCTCCTGTACAGTGTGATTTTGGCACCTGCTGCCCCGAGTTTTTCCCCTCATGGAGAATTTCTGGGATTCCTTTCCTCCACCTGAGTTTTTCCTCTCATACAGAATTTCTGAGACATTTTTTCCCCAAGTTTTGGATGTGTGAAAACAGGGCCACTCTGGTGAATCGCTGTGCTCCTGCATGGTGTGATTTTGGCACCTACTGCCCTGAGTTTTTCCCTTCATGGAGAATTTCTGGGATTCCTTTCCTCCACCTGAATTTTTCCACCCATGGAAAATTTCTGGGACTTCTTTCCCCAAGTTTAACATGAATGAGAACAGGATTGCTCTCGTGGTTTGCTGTGCTGCTGCACGGTGTGATTTTTGGCACCTGCTGCCCTGAATTATTCCCCCTCGTACAGAATTTCTGGGACTTCTTTCCCTGAGTTTAAGATGAATGAAAATAGGGCTGCTCTGGTGGTTTGCTGTGCTGCTGCACAGTGTGATTTTAGCACTCTGCATCAGGGATTAGCTGCACAACTCCTGTTGCCATAGCTCTCGTCCCTCCGAGACTTAAATGTGTCACATAAACTGAACGAGGAACACAAGCAAAGCAGAGGGGGGGGAAAGGTGGGCAACAAAGGAGAGAGCCACAAACAAAGCAGGAATCCTTCCCTTCGATTCCAGCCTCGTGATTCAACATTTATGATGACAATAATTCTGAGCTGTAAACAGCCAGCGAACAAAAGCCCCGTGTGGGAGGGGGAAAGGCTGAGCTCGGCAGGGCTGGCATTCCTTGAGATCACTCCTCAGGCCTCCTTCAGAGCACTGAGAGCTTTCCCAAAAGAAATCCCAGCTCCAGAACACACCAGCAGTCCCGTTTAGCCCCTTGTGCAGCGAGTCTGGGTGGCAAAAGCAGGAATTCCTCCCCAATTCCTGGAGTTCCTCACGGCAGTCCCCAGCGCATGCTGCTGGAGGAGGAGGTGGCAATAAATGGGCAGGTGCCTGCGGGACTTGGTTGGGTTTGTTTTCCTCCGTAATGGAAAGGGGGAAAAGTCACATTTCAGCCACAAAAGCTGCCCTGGGAGCTTTTCAGAGGAGTAATAAATAGTTCTGTGTGCTGGGGTTTAAGAGGTGCCAGGGCACTCTTGGGCTCTGTGGTGAGCAAGCAGCTGCTCTGTGCTGCTGTCCTGGGGGCTTTGCTTTGCCTGGAACGAGGAGCCGACCACGGGAAAAGGCAAAAATCAAAGTGGGGTGGGACCTGAAGGAAAAATCCCAGTGGTTCTGGATAGGTGGAATAGCTGTGCCAACAGAAAAGGGCAGAATTAATTTCTCACCTGTTGCTTGTGTCAGTCGTTAAATTTAAAAATCTGAAATCTTTTGGTTGTATTTTGGCGATCAGTGCCAGGTGAAGCTCTGCTGTTCAAGGTTGTACCTGCCCTGCTCCAGCAGTTTGTCCAGCCAGGCAGGGTTCTGGGGAGCAGGGATTGGATTGGATTGGATTGGATTGGGTTGGATTGGATTGGATTGGATTGGATTGGATTGGATTGGATTGGATTGGATTGGAAGCTGAACTGTGGGATTTAGCAGGGAAAAAGCCCATGTGGTGAGCAGCAAGGACAGCAGGAGCAAGGCTCTGGGTCAGGGTGTGGGTTCAAACAGGGGGAAGGGAGGGGATGGATGTAAATTGGGGGGGAGCACATTCCCAGTGTGCTGGAATTCCCTCTGGAGCTGTTTATCACAGATCCTGCCTCTCCACCTGTCCCTTCTGCCCTCTGCAGCTTATGGACTTTTCTTCGAGCTCTCCTGCTGTGAGAAAACCTGTCAGAAAACCTGTCTGAAAGCCCAAGGGTCAGAGGAGTTAAAAATCGGGAATGTCTTTGGGGAAAAGAGAATAATGAAAGTGATGAGGCTCAATTGCCTTCAATCCATTTGGCTTTTAATTCCACGATAATGGGCACCAATTAGCTTAAGGAAACACTCATCTTTGAAATATTCATCGGGATGCTGGAGAATTGGCTTCATCTTCCCGGGGAGGAATCTGAGGAAAGGGTTGTGTTGGGGTTTGTAATTTGAAAGAAAAGGAGAGGCGGATTTTAGTGCCATGTTTCCACTGTTCCAAATATATTTCTCCCGAAATCAGTGTCATCTTTTGTAAATGCTGCTTCCCTTCCGGAATGGCTCCATCCCAAGGCAAAGTAGCCCAGTTTGTTGGCAGTGTGGGCGTGGAGTTGGGTGCTTTATTTATCTGCTTTGATGCAGGACCCCAGAATGTGGAGCTGAGGAGGACAAACTCTTCGGGCTGAGTTTTGAAAGCCTCATTTCCAGCACTCCCGGGTGAGGTGCCTTTGGAAAGGGATGCCCAGTGCTTGTGTTGGGCAGGTTGCTTCTGGTCTAGTCCATCTTCCCTTTCCAAAATTGAAGTCTGCTGGGAAAATATCCTTCCAAAGGCTTTCAACGGCTGGGCTCGTGTGATTTCTCACCTTGGTGCTGCAGAAACTTGGATGTTCAACAGCAGTTGCCTGAGTTTAGTTCTCAGCTCTGTGACAATCTCAGACAAACCTGGGAGGGTCCGTCTGGGGCAGGATTTGTTCCTCCCCTTCAGCAAAAGCAGTGGCTGGCCAGCAGAAAATGTCACAGTGAGAGGGTGTTTCCCTGCCTCATCCCTTGACAGCAGAGCTGCCCAGAGGAGCAGCTCCTGTGAACCTCACCTGAGTGAATCTGATGCATTTTATTTGTGTTTTCCATGCAATTTCCTAATTTGGCTCCCTGCAGCCTTGGGCTGCTCTCTCTATTATGGTATTTAATTGAAATAAAGGATGTGCAACACCTGTTGTGGTTGGACTCTCACCTGGGGGTTCTCTGTGCGATAGAAATAATAACAATAACTTCAGATTGTGGTTTGGAGTGTCTTGCACAGTTGAGCAGGGCTGGGAGGGGTTGTTTAGCTGGGATGAGGAGAGCTGATTGCACAGATTAATTCTGGTTTTAATAAGCTGGTGCAGCTGCACGAAGGAAATGTCAGTGATCACCTGCAGGATTCACCGCAGGGTCAGGGACTGCTCAGCCCAGCCTGTGCTGTGTGCAGAGTTCTTTATTGTACACACAGAGACTGAGACTGCTCCAGATCACTCTGGGACTGCTGCTGACACTGCTCCTATGGCTGCTGCTGTGGCTACTGCCATGGCCACTGCCCCATGGCCACTGCCCTATGGACACTGCCCCATGGCCTCTGCCCTATGGCCACTGCCCCATGGCCACTGCCCCATGGCCACTGCCCCATGGCTACTGCCCCATGGCCACTGCCATGGCTACTGCCCCATGGCCACATGGCTGCCCCATGGCCACTGCCCCACGGCCACTGCCCCATGGCCACTGCCCCATGGCCACTGCCCCATGGCTACTGCCCCATGGCCACTGCCCCATGGCCACTGCCCCATGGCTACTGCCCCATGGCTACTGCCCCATGGCTACTGCCCCATGGCCACTGCCCCATGGCCTGCCCCATGGCTGCCCTGCCCCATGGCCACTGCCCTATGGCCACTGCCCAATGGCCACTGCCCCATGGCCACTGCCCCATGGCCACTGCCCATGGCTACTGCCCCATGGCTACTGCCCCATGGCCACTGCCCCATGGCCACTGCCCTACTGGCTAATGGCTACTCCCTCCTACCACACAGTGCAAATTCCCTTGATCCCATCCCACCCCCAGGCTGTGCCATCCCATAAACAGCAAAGATAAACAATCCCCTCGAAGGTCACACCCTACAATCCTCTCACACAATGGGTGCAGAGGCCACAAACCCATGATCCTCTTTCCCATGTCCATCCCTGGTGCCCTGGATGTGCTTCCTGGGCACCTCTGGGCCTGGGGAAGAGGCTCCCTCTGGGCATTCCAGGCTGATTTTCTGTAACACACACAGTGGAACCCAACAATCACCCACAGAAACTTCTGTGTCTTGGGCAAAAGGGCTTCAGTTTTCTGTGGTGCCTCAGAGTCAGGTTCTGACCTGGGAGATCTGGAGGGAATGTCAGGACCCCTGTGCTGTGCTGGGATTTCATGTGCCCATCTCCTGAGAGTGTCGTGGCAGGTGTTTGGTGCAGCTGTGGGAAATGCTGGGACATTCCTCGTGCTGGGAGCTCTGGGGATCAGCGAGTGCTGCTGTGGCTCCAGGGAGGAGATAATGGAATGCCAGTACTGTTTGAACTCTGTGCCTCTGGGTACCTGCCCCTTTTTTTGCTCCAAGATTTGCTTTTCTGTACTAGAGATGAGTTGTTTACAGCCCTGGGCCTTTACTGTCATCTCCTGTCCTTTGTCCTGTCATCTCATGTCTCTTCCCTTCTACCTTGCACGTGTGTCCCCATTTTTGAGATGTAATGCCAGGCCTGTGTCCCTCAGGAGTCACCACTCCCTCAACTTTTTACAGGGGCATGACGGGACAAGGAGAAATGGCTTTAAACTGAGGGTTAAATGGGATATTGGGAAGGAATTGTTCCCTGTGAGGATGGGGATTCCCTGGCACAGGGTGCCCAGAGAGGCTGTGGCTGCCCCTGGATCCCTGGCAGTGCCCAAGGCCAGGTTGGATGAGGCTTGGAGGACCCTGGGACACTGGGAGGTGTCCCTGCCCATGGCAGGGGGTGGCACTGGATGAGCTTTAAAGTCTTTTCCAACTCAAACTGTTCTGGGATTCTGATCTTCCCTTCTGCCCCTGCCTTTGGAAGTGAAGCTGTCACTGTGAGAGGGGGAGGAGGAACAGGGACTTCACTCCAGTTCCCCCCTCAGAGCCCATCCCTGCCTGGGCAAACAGCCCCTCTCCTAATTAAAAACTTGCTTTTCCCTTTATTTGCAGCCGGCAGAGCCAGCCCAGGACCCGCATGTTTACACCTTTTCCTACACCTCAGCTCCTTGAGCCTGAGGTAAATGCAGGAAAAGGGAGGTGATAATGGAGCTCCTGATTATCCAGCCCCGGGTAAGCGACTGAGGGATGGGCTGGGTGAAACAGAGACGCTTCCCTCACCCTCCTCTTCCAAATCATATATTTTTCAAGTTCACATCAATTACTTCTGTTTCCAACTGGATAAACTTGAATGAGACGCCTTTCTGTAATCTGCTGACAAGACAGTGAAGCATTTTTTGTTAGCACCTCCTGATGCCATCTAAATTGGGTGTTTGCAGGGAAGAAATGTAGCGTGGAGTTAGGGAAGATGAGAAAGCACAGAAAGGAAAGGAAGGGGAGATGTTATTTCGAGCCTGTGTTAAGGTGGGAGTGCTGGGCTCTGGTGCAGGGAACACGAGGCTACAGCTGGATGAGATGTAGAGGTGAAACAAAAAAATGTCTGTGGGTTTGTCTGGCTGCTTCTGGTGAAATTCCCGTGAGGATTGGAAGGGCCAAAGGGAATATTCTTGCTGACAGGAGTGGTAGAAGTGTCTGCACCTCTGCTCTGGCACTGTTCGGGTACCACAAACTGAATAACCACCATCAATGTGGTACAGTCAAAATACACCTGGATTTAGGCAGGTGTTCATGAAGAGTTTTCTTCGAACCTAAATTCATGATGGATAAGGGAGAAAAAAAAAGCTTAATCTGAACTGCTGGAGACGGCATCCAAACTTTGTGTCAAGGATGGGGAGCTGCTTTGGCACTGGGTGTGTTTGTAACGCGTTTTCAGTGCTTTTCCCCCAAAAAAAGATGCAGAACTGCCTGTGATGGGTGTGAAATTCTGGGAGGAGGAGGACAGGGAGATGCTCCAGGGAGCTGAGCAGGGCATCCCCTGCCTCTGCCACCTCACTGAGCAGCTCCAGGGTGGAGATGACTCCTCTGGGAGCAGGAGAAGAGAGAGGTGAAGTTAAAATCTCGGCAGAGCGTTGCTACAACAGCCTCCCAGTGCAGCAGAGATTTGCCATAGCAATAAACTTTAACAAGAGGGATTTGGGGTTGGTGAGTTCCTCGTAAATCCTCTCGGGCTGGCTGTTTGCTGCCGAGGCTTTGGGGAGGGTGAGTGATATCAGCTCTCCCCTGGTCTCAGGGAGCAGCTGCAGAGATCCCATTGCTGAGGAGGGAAGTTAAAATCCCTAAATCAGAGCAGCAGGAGGGTGAGTGCAGCCACTGCCAGCACCCCAGCCCTGCCTCCTGGACAAATTAACATCTGGGAGAAAACTCAGTGTGATTCCTGCCATCCAAGCTCCTTCACCTGGCTCCTCATCACATCCCACGTTGATTTTCCTTCCTAACAGCCCTTGTGTGCAGAGCTTTTAATATAAGGAGAGCACACGACCTCACCCCAACCCTGTTCTAGGCACTGGGAGCTGCCAAAAATCCTTCTGGGTGCTGTTTTTGGGGGGTTTAGGGGTTGCTATCAGTGACTGGCAAATTAAGGAGAGCCCGTTGAGTCACCCAGCTGAGAGAACTCTAAATTGGGGAACAACATCTCAATGGGTGTTTAACCAAGCTCTGGTTCCTGCATGGAGCTGAAAGGCTTCTCAGTGGAACTAATGATGCTTGTTAGGCCTGACACAGTCACTTTTATAATGCTGAACAAATAGCAGTGAGATTTTAATTTTCTTCCCCAATTATGATTATGATACTGGAAAACTTAATCCGGGTTTGTTTATCCAGAAGGAGCTCAAGTATGGCGAGGACATGAGCAGCAATCAGAGCACCAGCAGCAGGTTTAGCTGGGAAAGCTTCACTCTGTCCCTCAGCGTTTGGAGGGGTGAGATATAAACGCTTTGGGAGCTGATTTCTTGGCAGCAGGATTGTTTTTATTCCTGTTTCTTCAGGGTTTTTTCCCAGTGCCTTGGTTTACTGTGAATTCCAAGCTGGAAGCTCCGAGTGATTGATGGATTGAAGCTGATGCTGATGGAACAATCACTGGAGAGTTTAGAACAGTTTTTCTTTCTTTGCAGCTACTCAAGGCCTGGAAGAGAATCTATTGCCTGAAAGGAGGAGTGTTTTGTGTTTTATCTGTCTCAACAACCTCCCATCGAGCTGCTCTTTTGTGATTTCAAGCTGCACCGAGCTGGGAAACTTTGCAGCAGTTCCATGCAAATCCATCCTCCACTCTTCTCCCAGGGCTTATGGAAATAGCAGAGGAATTGTCACACATCCCAAAGCGGCAGAGCTGCGCTGATGATCTGAGGGAGAAACGTGAAGTGGGAATTAAGGAAACCCTTGAAGAAGTTGGGATGGGCTGTTGGGTGGTGCTGCTTTGCTTTTGGACTCCCCACACGGAGCTTCCCACCTTTCCTGCACGTTTAATTTGAAAATGTGGAATCTGTGGAAGGAGCTGGGAGGGGGCTGTGGGAAGGGCTGATCCCACAGCTGGGTGATGTCCTCAGGGGCAGAGACAAGGGGGACCTGAGGGGATCAAACCAGGGCTGTGGTCAGGGAAAGGAGAAGGGGTGAGGAGTTTCAGAGCGCGGTGTTTTTCCCCTCTTGCACGAGCAAGAAGCAGTGGTGCTACTTCCAGTGGAAAGGGTGATCCCGGGATTCCCAGCCCTTGCTCTGGCTTCCTTGGCTTCCTCCCACGCTCCTCGTGCAGCCCTGAGGAGGAAAACACGAGGCAAAAAAACCCATGAAAAATTCAGGGATTATTTTATTGATCATCAGAATACATCCCCATATGTTTACAGGGTTATTAGCAGCAAACAGCTGCAGCAGCTCCGAGCCGTGAGGGAGAGATGTGGAATTGAAATCCCTCTCCAGAGCAGTGCTGGAGTGTAGAGGAAGACAAGGGAGTTGTGCCAAGTCTTGTAGAGATTTGTGGCTCCACGCTTGGGTGTTTTGCTGTGTGTGAACAGCACCTGGCTCGGTGTCTGTGCCCTCTGTGTCCTCCTGTAACAACCCTGAGCTCTGGAGAGCAAATCCACTCTCTCACTCCCTTCCACAGCTGGGCAGAGCAGAAAAAATTGAATGAAGGGTTCATGGGTTGAGATAAGGACTGGGAGAGATCGCTCATCGTGGGCAAAACAGGCTCTGATTAGAGATGTGAAGCGAATTTATTGCTACCAAAATCAGAGCAGGATAATGAGAAGTGAAGTAAACCCTTAAAAACACCTGTGGATCTCCACAAGCTGCAAGGGGATCTCTGCATCCTGGTGGATCCCCACAGGCTGCAGGTGGATCTCCACATTCCCATGGATCCCCAGGGGCTGTGGGTGGATCTCCACATTCCCATGGATCCCCAAAGGCTGTGGGTGGATCTCCACATTCCCATGGATCTCCAGAGGCTGTGAGTGGATCTCCACATTCCCATGGATCCCCAGGGGCTGCGGGTGGATCTCCACATTTCCATGGATCCCCACAGGCTGTGGGTGGATCTCCACATTCCCATGGATCCCCAAAGGCTGTGGGTGGATCTCCACATTCCCATGGATCCCCAGGGGCTGTGGGGGATCTCCACATTCCCATGGATCTCCAGGGGCTGTGAGTGGATCTCCACATTCCCATGGATCCCCAGGGGCTGTGGGAGGATCTCCACATTCCCATGGATCCCCAGGGGCTGCAGGTGGCTCTCCAGATTCCCATGGATCTCCAGGGGCTGTGGGGGATCTCCACATTCCCATGGATCTCCAGGGGCTGTGGGAGGATCTCCAGATTCCCATGGATCCCCAGGGGCTGTGGGAGGATCTCCACATTCCCATGGATCTCCAAAGGCTGTGGGAGGATCTCCACATTCCCATGGATCCCCAGGGGCTGTGGGGGATCTCCACATTTCCATGGATCTCCAGGGGCTGTGGGAGGATCTCCACATTCCCATGGATCTCCCTCACTTCATTCATCAATCAGTGGAATCCTCCCCATTGTTTCTTTTATCTCTCACTTCTAGTTTTATCTACCCCCAGTTTGTAAAGACAAGTTCCTCATTCCTTTCAAGTGCCTCAAGCCTAATTTGGGGTATTTGGGGTGGTGGAGCCCTCAGTGCCATCAGACCTGTGCTTGCCCTGCCAGCTCCCAGGCAGTGGGCTTGCTGTTTGTTTTGGGGTTTTTTTCTGAGCCTTTGAATCCTGTTCTTATCCCCTCTCCCTTTCCCTTTTTTCCCTTTGTAGAAGGGATGTAAGGCTGAGGCAGAGACAAGGAAACACCTTGTTCAAAGTGTCACTGCTGCTTGTGCTGAGCCGCTGTGCCAAAGGCAAATGCAGGGCGAGGAGCTGCCTGGAATAGTTCCCTGGCTAATGGAGAGCAGAGGGATGTGGAGCCCGGGCTCCTGATGGGAAGGAGGAGATTGCAAGGTGAGCAGAGCACCGTGAAGGTGCTTCTGAGCCTCTCTCACAGTATTTGGACATTTTCTGTGCAGCTGCCCAAAACAAATGTTTGCCTCCCCCGAGTGGGAGCTGCCTCGTTCCTGGTGGAGAGAACGTCCACGTTAAACCCTGTGGGATGGGGAAGGGCAGAGCATCCCAACGCTCACCCTGCAGTGCACAGGTGGCTGAAGGTTACCCCAAAATCCACAGGAGCTCCTTCGCCTCGGCGTGGGAATCGACGTTGTGCAAGGAGCCAGATCCCTGCTTGTAAATCAGCTCAGGCTGTAATATCTGTCAAGTGTTTGGGGACACCTGGCTATCCATGCTGGATAAATGTCAGCTGTTATTACAGTTTCTTGCTCGGGTTATTGATTTCTCCCCTGCTGTTCTCCCTGGGACGGAGCGATTTGAGGGCTTTTGGTGGATCAGCTCTTCCTCCTTCAGCTCATCTTGCAGACTTTGAACCCTGAAGGACAGGGTTGTTATCAGGCCTCATAATGCTCGTCCCTGGAAGTGTCCACGGCCTGTTGGATGAGGCTTGGAGCAGCCTGGGATAGTGCAAGGTGTCCCTGCCTGTGGCAGGGTGTGGAACTGGATGGGATTTAAGTCCCCTCTGTGGTAGTTTGAAAGCAAATCAGTGAGAGACTCAAAGTCAGAACTACCATTTAATAGAAAAATTACAATAAATGCAGTAGTACAAAAGCACTGACAGAGTCAGAATCCAAGCTGACACCCTGGCGGTCAGGGTGTTGGGAGCAGTCCAGTTGGATGGTGGCTGCAGCTCTGGGAGTGATGGATGTGGTTCCGTTGAAGCAGGGATCCTGTGGAAGGTGCAGTTCTCCTCTGAAGGTCCAGTGGTGGTGTAGAAGGATTTGATCTTCCTCTGGGAATCCAGTGGAAAGCTGCCTTGTGGTGTTTCAAATCCCAGTTTATATCCAGATGGGGATGCTTGGTTCCTCCCCCTGGGCGGGGCATCTCCCACTGGGATGATGGAGTTTATCAGTGGCACTCAATGGCCCATGAACTGCAGCCACCAGGGATGAGCAAAGCAAAGTGCCCCAGCTGGCCCCAAGAGCTGCCCCATTAGAGAACATGTCCCAGAGCCATCAGGGATGAGCCAGGAACACTGCCCCACCCGGCCCCAACATCCCATGGAGATGGTGACAGAATACACACCATTGTAACCTAAGACACCCTCCCAACCCAAACCATCCCACGATGATTCTGTGATAAACAGTTCCTCCTTTCCAGAGCCCAGGAGGTCAAGCACTGCCCAGCCCCTGAGAGCATCCTCCCAGGGGCACAGAGGCTCCCCTGTGACCCTCTCTGTGTTCTGCTTCTGCAGTGCACACATCCACACCCACTTACCCTTTATCCCGGAGATTCTGCTCCTGTTTGAATGGAAATATGTTCAGCTCTGTTATTTCAGCCTGAAGGACGAAGTTATCATTCTGTCTCCCAGCAAATGCACTGCCCTCACCTTTCAGAGCTCAGCATGAAATGCGAACCTTTGACAGGATCTGGTCCCCAGGAGTCCCTGCAGTGTTTTAGCTTCGCTGTAAAAGCTGCCTCAGTTAAAGGGGGGAAATATATTTATTATTCTCTCCTCCAGAAGTCTTCCCTGCCCCCCTTCTCCCTCCTGCCATCGTATCAAGAACTTTCCTCGCTGCTGTAGAAAATGTTCAGCTTTTAAGGGCAGAAGGGCCCAGCTGTGATTATTTAGTCAGGGTTTATTGAAAACACTGATGTGCAAGTCTTGCTTTTCCTAAATCAGCTGCACCAAAGGCAGAGAGACACTGGGTGTGCTGGGTGGAGATGGATGTGCCTCATTAGCAGGGCAGCTGCTGGAGAGACCCTGGCTCTCCTAAAGCCTTTCCTGACCTTCCCACGTTCCAGGGGTGCTTTCCAAGTGCCACCAGCCCACAAAGTGCTCCCTCTGTTCTCCTCCAGCCCTGCTATCAAAGCGTTTTTTGGGGTTACCTGTGGGCAGCTCTGGCTGGTGCTGGAGTGTGACTGCCCACAGGAAGAACTCAGCTGCTGTAAATTGACTGTGTGCTTGTGGCAGGGGATGCTGGTGATTTATAGACTGAAGGTCTGGCGTGCTCATCTTTTTAATTAGCATCAGCTCCTTGCCTGGGAGCCTCCTTGCACCAACGTGTTGCTGTGCCAGGTGCTTTGGAAAGGCAGCAGAAGAGACTCCAGGTCCCCAGGAAGATGCAGTCTGGTGCAATTAGAGGGGAGAGCTGCCTGTGTCACATCTGCTCGCAGCTGCCGCCCTGAGAACTGCCCTGAATTTCACCCAGATAAATCCTGGAACCGGCACTTCCAGCCCCTGATCTGGCTCTGCTCGAGCTGCCTGATTTAAAGCCTCAAATTTAAAATTTAGCTCCAGCTGCAGGGGTGTCCTGGAGAGGCAGGTGAGGACCAGAATCAGAAGTAGTTCCTGATCAGTGACTGTTCAAGGTTCAGTGCTGGGCCCAGGGTTTATTTATTGATTTTATTTATTTATCAGTGCCTTGATGAAGGGGCAGGAGCCTCCTCAGCGAGTTCTCTGGAGACAAAAAACTGGGAGGTTCAGTGCTGGGCCCAGGGTTGATTTATTTCAGTTTATTTATCAATGCCTTGATGAAGGGACAGGAGCCTCCTCAGAGAGTTCTCTGGTGGTACAAAAGTGGGAGGAGAATCCCAGAGTGCTGGAGAGGTGGGCACGGAGGAATTGTCAGAAATTCAAAGGGAAAAGCAGATCCTGTACCAGGGGAGGAACAACCCCAGGAACCTGAAACTGTCTGGAATTCAGCAAAAGGAAAAGCAGAGGAGGAACAACCCCAGGAACCTGGAACTGTCTGGAATTCAGCAAAAGGAAAAGGAGAGGAGGAACAACCTCAGGAACCTGGAACTGTCTGGAATTCAGCAAAGGGAAAAGCAGGGGAGGAACAACCTCAGGAACCTGGAACTGTCTGGAATTCAACAAAGATAAACCCAGGTTCTGCACCAGGGGAGGAACCACCCCAGGAACCTGGAACTGTCTGGAATTCAGGAAAAGGAAAAGCAGAGGAGGAACAACCCCAGGAACCTGGACAGGCTGGGGGGAGAGCAGGACCTGCGTGCTCCTTCCAACCCTGGTGTGATTCTGTCTCTCGGGCAGGACAAAGAGGGGTCAGAGCCAGAGACAGGAGCAGAAATAACATTTCCCAGCCCTCAGGAGATGTTATTCCTGTATCCACCATCCCACCTGCTGCATCTGTACCCGAGCTGAGCTTCCTGGATCCTCTGTGCCTGGCAGGCAGCTCAATCCAAAGCCAGGCAGGGCAGGAAAGGGGAGTGGTGTTCACCTCGACGTGACTCAGACACACTTTATGGGTTCTTTGCCTTTTCTGATTGCACGGGGAGCAGGGGGCAGTAAATCGGTGGATTTTTTTATATCTCGTGCAAAAGCTGACATTGCTAAAATATCCCATTATCACAAGCTGCCATAAATGAGCTCTTCCAAGAGCCACAGCTGGACTCTGAGGGTGGGAGCAAAGCGATTACCGGCAGCCATGAGCTGCTCCTGGAAGAGCAGTGGGAAAGTCAATAACTTATTAGCACCAGTTTCTGGATTATCCGCTTTCCTGAAGAGCCTCCGTCCCCCACTGCTCGGCTGAACGGGGTTTGTGTTATGCAAAGCCACGGATTGTGAGCCCCGCTCCCTCCCTGCGAAGAGCCGGTGTTTAACAGGGTGAGAACAGGGCTGGGAAATGCCAAAGGCAGCGCAGGCAAAGCTCGGGGGTTTGTTGGAAATTCGCCTCTGTTCGCCCTCTTGGTGAGAAATGGATGGAGAAAGTGTAACATAAAAAAACCCCAAGGCAGGTAGAGGTGATTGCTGTGTGTTCAGAGCATGAGGAGAAAGGTTCTGACGGGGAGGGATGAGGAATTTGTCATCATTCTGTGCGGAGAAATCCCTGCGATTCTTCACCTTGGGGTGGGTACCAGGCGGGCAAGGAAGAAAAACACTTGGACCACTGAGACTTGTGGGACAGGAGGTTCTATCCCAACCTTCCCAGAACCTTCCAGACACTTCGTGTAGGTGTTTTGGCCACTCTGGAATACTCTTGGAAGCTGCACAGTGGTTGTAGGCCAGGAAAGAGGAGCTTGGGATGAGTTTCACAAGGGGAATTCTCCTTTTGCTTCCACCCTCCTAAATTAATTTACTTATTTGATGGACCATAATGTCTCTGTCACCGCTAAAGCAGGATGTACACAGCTTTACAGAGACGTATTTCCTGCACCATTAAACCACTCTGCCTGTGAATAAATTCCAAGAGGTAACCTCAGATGTTTTAGGGCACGGCTTTCTAATAAATATCTATGGATATCTGCCCTTGGAAACTCTTTGGGATGCAGCAGATTAGAAAGGAGGGCAGTAGGTTGGGGAGGAAAAGGCTGTTAACAAATTGGTTTGGATGTTCAGCACCTCTGCTGCTGCTCCTCTGCTCGGAGTACACGTGGCAGGGTAATTTATGTCCTGGAATTACAATCCATATGAATTAGCCTGGCACAAATAGATCATTTCCTAATAATAATGACAAGATGCTTCAAGGAATGATGATGAGAGCAGCACTTTCTTATATGTTCTGCTTTAGTGCTGAGTAATTATCTAATCATTTCCTTGTAGGGATATCAAAGGGGGTTTATTCCTCCCCTATAAAGCAACAAGTGCTTTTTGAAGGCTGTGTTGTGAAACAAAGCCCAGAAATAACAAAAACAGGTCCATTTCTGCGCTGACACCCCAAGGACAGCGCCCTACCCAAGCCAGGCTTTAAGGGAATGTCCAAGTGGGGAAATCCATGGTGTGGTTTGGGGTAAATTCCTTCTCTTTCACTTCAGGAGTGAGAAATTTTGTGTTTATTGCAAGGTATGATCACAGGATGGGTTGGGTTGGAAGGGACCTTAAGGATCCTCTCCTTCCTCCTGTGGGCTCTCTTCAGGCACTGGAAGGCCAAAATTAGGACACCCCAAAGCCTCCCTTCCCCAGTCTGAACAGTCCCAATTCCCTCAGCCTTTTGATTTGCAACCAAAATTCCGGCTCTGAGCTCCCTGTGCTTTGTACAGCACCAAGGCCCAGTGGTTCAGGGAGAGATTGGGCTTCCAGGTGGCTCTGCAATATTAAATGTTGAGTTGCTAATTAGTGGGGAGAGCCAGGTTTTCCTCTCAGTTCTCCCTCCCTGCCTCACCTGTTGAGCTCCAGGTGCTCCGTGAGCAGAGCTGCCTCTCCCTCTCCCACCCTGGGGAGGACCTTGCATAATTCCCTTTGCCTGCCTGGTGTTACCATAGTAATAAGTCAGGACTAAAAACCTTCCTTGAGTCGTGTTTAATCCTGTGGAGTCCTGGCAGGGCTGATATCAGAGGGGTCTGGTGAGCACAGCACTGCTTGGATCCTTTGCTTTGCTCAGGAGTTGCCAAAATCCAGCCAGGAACCCCGGAGGAGCCATCAGCTCTGTGCTGCTCCAGCCCTGCCCTTCCCACTGTTTGCTTTGCTGCTTTTTTTGGGGTGTTATCAGCATTTTTAAAGTCCTTCAGAGATTTTTGGTGGCAGGGACCATGGCTTTTCCATCTGCATCCTTGTCCCAGGGATGGGACTTGCTCCAGTGGAAGCAGAAGCTCTGTGTGCTCCTCAAACGCTTCCCAGTACTAGAGTTGGCTAAACTGGAGTGCGATTTCCCCCAGAACTTGGGATTTTTGCTTAGTGGCAGCTACAAAAACACTCTCAGCAGATTTTTTACCCCATTCCTCCCCCTTTGCAGCTGTCGTTGACATCCCTTGCGCTGCTGCCAATTTCTGGCCTTCCCCAAGGTGCCATCAACCCCCTCCAAACCCTGCCTGGGGTGGAGGACACGACCCCCACGTGCACGAGGGGAAGCAGGAGAGCAGCTCCCTCAGGTTTTCCATCACTCCTTTAACCTGGTGGCCCTCGAGCAGCGGTGGAGTGAGAAATGGCTCCTCCTGGGGCTGTGCCCTTGTGGATAATTACCTGCAGGCTGCTGCAGAGTGCAGGAGGGGAGGAAGGAGAGGCTCCTGCGTGTCACGAGCTGCTGAGGTGGCCGTTGTCACCGTGCTGGGGGACACAGCACTGAAATCATGTCCCAGTGACCTGGTGACACCATTACTAAAAGCTCCTCAAAAAGCAGAACGAGCGGGCTCTGTCCTCAGCCAGGCAAAAACTCCCCGCTGTTTTCAGTGCTTGTGGTTTCTCTGCAGAGGTTGATGTCTCTGTGTCTCCTGTTTGCACAGCCCTCAGTGCAGGCACACTGAGAAGCCAAAAAAAAAAGGGAAAACAGCACTGGAGGCACAACAGGATTTTCCCAAAGGTGTAGGGAACTTCAGGATGAGGGCTTGGGGTGTGAGGTGCTGATGATGATGCTGATGTGATTTTAAGGGATGGGAGTTTATTCAGGCGGTAATTAATCCCCATTTGGCCCCCTCACTGCTGCTCTTGCTCAGGACTGGTTTGAGAAATTCCATTTTTCGTAGCAGTTCTGCAGGGTTTGTTCCATCCCAAGCGCTGGTGAGGAAAATCCCGTCGCAGAGGCGCCCATGGACCAACACATTTCATTTTCCTTGATTTTATGAAAGAAAGAAAAAAAATTAAAAAAAAACCTTGCTGAAAGGCCCTGGGCAACTTTGTGTGATTGAAACATAAAATCCATCACAATAAAAAGCAGCCAACGTATCCGGGAACGTGCATGAAGTGAAGCGAGCACTCTGAAGCTTTTCAATGACACCAAATTAATAATCCTAAACCCCAGTGCTGGGTGATGAGCTGCCTTCATTGTGAGCCTGAGTACATCTCCACATTTACAGCCTCGCCGTGAATTGTGCTGCTCTCGCCTGTGTGGGCTCCTAATTGAGATTTGAACTGCTAGATAACTATTAGCATGCAAATCAGAAATAGTGGGAATAATAATAATAATAATAATACAAATGTTCTTAACCTACTCAACTGCTGGAACAATGCTGCAGACAGAGAGGGATGATCCTGCAAGTGAGGTGGCTCCTGGACGTGGAGATTAGAGAATAAAAATACACTTGGCCTGCCTGGGTGCTTGTTATTTTATTAGGTGTTATTATATATATTATATATATCTAAATAATGTATTTTTTTATGGTGCTCTTGTTGCTGTGCCCCACTGATAATCTGTGCAAATGCCACAAGTGTGGTAGAAGATGATTTGGAATTCTCAGCCTGATTAACCCTCCCTGTGCCACCAGAAAGGTTTGGGTTTAGTGGCACTGCTGCTGCGTTGGGATTCTCTGCACCATTTTTTCTTTCTGTGGTATTATTTACTGCTGTAATTAGGAAATAAAAGGTCACTCCAGCTAATAATTTGTTTCATGATGTATCAAAGCTTCTAACACAGCCAGGATGAATTATATTTGTCCAATAGTCATGAATTATTGGTGAAATATTTCAGCCTGACTTGCTGGCCTGAGGGTCAAGGTCAGGCCTTCTGTTTCCTTTTATTTTTCTGTTTGCTTCTATTTCTATTTCCTTTTGTTTCCTTCTGTTTCTTTCTATTTCCTTCTATTTATTTCTATTTCCTTCTGTTTGCTTCTATGTCTTTCTCTTTGCTTCTGTTTCTTTCTGTTTCCTTCTATTTATTTCTGTTTGCTTCTATTCCCTTCTATTTCCCTTTTATTTTCCATATATTCCCTGTATTTCCTTCTATTTCCTCCTTTCTATTTCCTCCACTGGCTGGGGGAGAACTGGGTCTTTCCAAACCTCCCTTCCAGTGCCCAATTCCCCCAAACCTCCCTGCTCCTCATCCCAGGAGGGGCACAGGGAGATGGGAAGGAGCTGCCTGGGGAGGTTTGGATCCCCATCCCTGGAGGTGTCCAAGGAAGGGCTGGACGTGGCACTCAGCGCTCTGGGCTGGGGACAAGGTGGGAATTGATGACCTTGGAGGGCTTTTCCAACCTCAGCGATTCTGTGAAATGAAGTCAGAGTTGCTCCACCTTGGAAGTTCTGGGGTTGGCAATTTGAAGAACTCATCGTATTTATCAATATTAGAAAGTCATTGTGTTTATCAATGTTAGGATCTCATGTTTATCAATGTTGGGGACTCATTGTGTTTATCAATGTTAGGATCTCGTGTTTATCAACGTTAGGGACTCATTGTGTTTATCAATGTTAGGATCTCGTGTTTATCATTTTAGGAACTTGTCTTGGGTTACAATGGTGTGTATTCTGTCACCATCTCCATGGGATGTTGGGGCGGGGTGGGGCAGTGTTCCTGGCTCATCCCTGATGGCTCTGGGACATGTTCTCTAATGGGGCAGCTCTTGGGGCCAGCTGGGGCACTTTGCTTTGCTCATCCCTGGTGGCTGCAGTTCATGGGCCATTGAGCGCCACTGATAAACTCCATCATCCCATTGGGAGATGCCCCGCCCAGGGGGAGGAACCAAACATTCCTACCTGGATAGAATCTGGGATTTGAAACACCACAAGGCAGCTTTCCACTGGATTCCCAGAGGAAGATCAGACCCTTCTACACCACCACTGGACCTTCAGAGGAGAACTGCACCTTCCACAGGATCCCTGCTTCAACAGAACCACATCCATCACTCCCAGAGCTGCAGCCACCATCCAACTGGACTGCTCCCAACACCCTGACCGCCAGGGTGTCAGCTTGCATTCTGACTCTCAGTGGTTTTGTACTATTGCATTTATTGTAATTTTTCTATTCAATGGTAGTTCTGACTTTAAGTCTCTCACTGATTTGCTTTCAAACTACCACAGAACCCATCGTGTTCATCCGCTGCTCTAAATGGGGCTGCCAGACTGCCCTGGCTGCAGCCAGGATCTCCCCCTCTCCCTCCCACCATTATCCTGCCTCTAATGACGTGTCCATCCCCGTGCTCCCCTCCAGCCAGGGAGCAGGATTATCATTCTTATTTTATTACCCATGACAGCACGAGATTTTTCAAGCCCCTGCGAGCGCTGCTTGGCCGATCGCTTTGTAAGTGATTGGGTTATGGTGAATTATGGAGTTCTTTCTTTCTGCTCCCAGCAGATAAAAATACATTTCCTCGCAGCTAATCTCGGTGTAAAACCCAAATCCTGTCTCCATCTGTAACGTGTGATGTGATTTGAGCAGGGGCTGACAGAGAAGAGCCTTTAATGAGAGGAGCCATCACCAACACCAGGTTTTGGGGCTGCTTCTTCTCCCTCCGAGGGCCCGAGAGAAAACAGGCGGAGATTTGATGGGCCCGGTTCCAGAGGCTTTGACAGAGGAGCTAAATTCCTGGAGCCACTTGTGGAATGTTGGTTTGTCACCATCAATAGCAGCAGCTCCAGCAGAGTGACAGCCCAGCCCGGGGATTCTACTGCAGGCACGTCCTCGGCCATAATCCCTTTGCTCAGGGCTGAGCTACAATTACACATAATTATGAGCAAGGGTATCAACACCCCCTGCAGAGCCTGGGCTGTGAATTCCTCAAACACCTCTGCAATCACCTCTCCCTTTGGTTTCTTATCATCAGGATTTAATACGAGGGCTGGCAAGTGAGAAACTCGCCCTCTCCTCTCCCCCTTTATTTGTTGTCACGCTTGAATTAAAGTGGGGGGTTTTAAAAATAAATAAAAATTTAAATTGCGTTTTATTTTCCTTACCAGCTGCTTACTCTCCGAGACAGATTGGGAGATCAATTATCACAGCGGTGAATAAATCTAATTTTTCAATATAATTTACGGTAATTCCATATCCTCTGCCCGAGAAGCAAATAGTGCTGGCAGGTTTCCAAAACAGGGCTTGGAAAGAACTGCCAAAGAATCCTGACAGAAGCAGCAGCTCCCACAGCCAGGACTCTGTTGTACAGTTGGACACGAAGAAATTAGGCACTCAGGTTAGGTTAGAGTTACTAAGGTTGGGCAGGAGAGCAGAAGAGCGCCCAGCTCTTCATTATTCTTACATTTATATATCTTGTCACAGACAGCTCTGGATTGGACAATGAGGTTACCACTTCTCTAATTCCATAGGTAAGGAACACAGTTTATCAACTTTCCCCGCCCTTGGGAAAGGAATGACAAACAATACCAAAGGTACAAAACAATCTTTAGTTAGTTAGTAAAACATAGACTATGTTTGCATAAAATCTATGAGAACCTTTCCTACTAAGTATCAACACAGCACGCTGTAAAATTCAGGGCGACAGGACTCTGCTCTGCCCGTGGTGCCACAGGTCCCCGGGGAGGGCAGGATTTGTGTGCTGCGAGGAAATTCCCATGGAAAATTCTGGAATGGGCTTTGGGGAGTGAATCCCAATGGAATTCGGAATATTTGTGCTGGTTTTGTGGAGCATTCTGGATTTTGGGGTGTGAGGGCTCGCTGGTGGACTGGGCTGAGCTCTGGGTCATAATCCACGTGTGGGGTTCATTGCCCACATATTTTGGACATTTCATTCCTCTGAAATGTCCAAAATAAGGAGGATGCTGAGTGCACCCCTCTGGGCCAGAGGATGCTTTAGCACAGGACCCACCCTCTGGAATGTGGGAATTGAACAAGGAAGGTCAGGCTCCAGGTGTTAGCACTGGGCAGGAGGCAGGATGGGAAATCTGGCTGATATCACATCCCAGGATGGCAAATCCAGCTGACATCACATCCCAGGATGGGAAATCTGGATGATATCACATCCCAGGATGGCAAATCCAGTTGATATCACATCCCAGGACAGGAAATCTGGCTGATGTCACATCCCAGGATGGCAAATCCAGCTGATATCAAATTCTAGGATGGCAAATCCAGCTGGTATCACATCCCACGATGGCAAATTCCGCTGATGCCACATTCCAGGATGGGAAATCTGGCTGATAATCACATCCCAGGATGGGAAATGACTGATAATCACATCCCAGGATGGCAAATCCAGCTGATATCACATTCCAGGGTGGCAAATCTTCCCTGGGTCCCACCTCAGTCACTGCTCCCTGTGGATGTCACTCAGCACCTGAACCAGTGGAGCCTGGGAATCTCCCCTCCCTGTGCCTCTACAGCTGCTCTCCATCTGGAAATCCATGGGGAAAAGTCAATATTCTCTGTTCCAATTCCATTCCCCCAGAGTGGCTCCATGGCTGAGTCAGGAAGGGTGACACTGTCAGCAGTTCCCAGGCACTGATGTCACTTCTGGAAAAGTCTGGTGTTCAGGTGACTTCAAAACAGGCTTAAATAATTCAAATAAACTCCCTGCACACGTTGGACAGAGGAGGGAAACAAAAAGAGGCTGCAAAACTCGTTGTGTTCATTTAAAAACTCGTTTTAAATCTACCAGGAGTAGAAATAATGGAATGAATTGGCAGGAATTCAGAAATCCTTCAGGACACACAGATTGGGAACTGAGGATCTCTGGGTGTCACCGAGGGTGCTGCACATGGCCCGAGATGCAAACAAGCAGGGAGAGGATTTTCCACCTTATTTATGGCTCATCCTCACCCGGTGACAGCACATTATTGCACCTGGCATTAAAGATTCATCCCCAAGCCGCTCAGATTGATTCCTCCCCTTTCCATTAATGCACAAACAAAGAAATTACTGTCATTTCTCAGTGCAAAGTGGCCCCGGAACGCGGTGCAATTGAAGCCGTGGCACAAAACACTTGCAGCTCTCAGAGAACACAACAGCCTGGAGGAGGTCACCTGCCAGGGCACACATTTTTCCTTTTACCTTGTTCACTCAATAACTGCAATTTCTGCCTTTTTTCCCCCGTGATGTTTGTACATTCCCCAGTGCCCTTTGCAGGGTGTGTGATTTTCCACATTAGGATTGAGCCCAAATGACAAGTTCCACTCGAGTAAAAGCCACACCCTGCATTTTGGGGCAATTTGGGGGAGGTGCTGGTTCGGCGCTGTGCTGGATGGAAGGAGCAGCACCTCTGGCTCCTTGTGCAGAGGCAGGAAGTGCTTTGGAACACGCAGGGGCTGCACAATGAGATGCAGAGCAGCAGATGCAGGACAATATCCCTCCAGCCAGAATTCAGCGATGGATGAGGTACCAAATACCTTTAAATGTGAGATCACAGCTGAGATGCTGGGGTCGAGGCAGTTTTATTGAGGCAGAGCACGAGGCTCTGTAGAATTTTGGGCAAAATGGAGCGGTGCCACCCTTTTTGTCTGTTTGCTTTGCAAACTGCTCAGCCAGAGCCTGTTGAGTGCCTGCAGGGCACAGTGAGGGCCTGGAATTGTTCTTTTGGAATTGCTCTGTCACGGATATCAGCAGTCCCTGAACTGGCCAAGAGGCCTGGGAGAGTTTTTCCTTGGATATTTAGAGTTGGAGTTGGGTTTATGCAACCCTGGGGCCCGTGGAAGTCACCATGGAATGATTATCATAGAACGGCCTGGGTTGGAACGGGCATTAAAGCCCATCCAGTGCCACCCCTGCCACGGGCAGGGACACCTCCCACTGTCCCAGGCTGCTCCAAGCCCTGTCCAGCCTGGCCCTGGGCACTGCCAGCCCCTCATCCCCCCATCCCTTCTCAGCAGGGCTGCTCCGGGTGTGTCTGCATGTGTCAGAGCAGTTTGAGTTTCTCTGTGTGAGCAAAGGCAGGAGCTGCTCACCCTGCTGGGGCACACCCAGGGATCTGGGGCACACCCAGGGATCTGTGTCACACCCGGGGATCTGGGGCACACCCAGGGTTCTGTGTCACACCCGGGGATCTGGGGCACACCCAGGGGTCTGTGTCACACCCGGGGATCTGTGTCACACCCAGGGGTCTGTGTCACACCCAGGGATCTGTGTCACACCCAGGGGTCTGTGTCACACCCAGGGGTCTGTGTCACACCCAGGGATCTGTGTCACACTCAGGGGTCTGTGTCACACCCAGGGGTCTGTGTCACACTCAGGGATCTGTGTCACACCCGGGGATCTGGGGCACACCCAGGGGTCTGTGTCACACCCAGGGGTCTGTGTCACACCCAGGGATCTGTGTCACACCCGGGGATCTGGGGCACACCCAGGGGTCTGTGTCACACCCAGGGATCTGGGGCACATCCAGGGATCTGGGGCACACCCAGGATCTGCACACTCTGTGTCACACCCAGGGATCTGTGTCACACCCGGGGATCTGTGTCACACCCGGGGATCTGTGTCACACCCAGGGATCTGGGGCACACCCAGGGATCTGGGGCACACCCAGGGACCTGTGTCACATCCAGGATCTGCACTCTCTGTGTCACTCTCAGGGATCTGCACACTCTATGTCACACTTCCAGGGATCTGCACACTCTCTATCACACTCGGTGACATTTGCAGAAGACTCGATTGTTTGCACCTCGGAGCATTTAGCCCTATCAATATTTATTAACCTCCTCCCAGCCAGGGATGGCAGCGGGGGCAGAAATGACCTTCCCTCCGGCTGTGGCTGGGGAAGAGGGGAACCCCTTCCATGGAGCGGCTGGAAAGGCTGGAATATTCCCAGCTCTGGCACTTCAGTGGAGCAGCAGAGCCAGAGGAGGCAGCGAGGGGCAGGAATGAGGGGATGCTGAGAGCAGAACAGTTCTGAGCTCGATGCCAGCACAGCTCTGCCACCTCAGGGCTGCGTGGGCTCGGAATTGCTTTCAGTGCCTCTTCATTAAGGTCGATTGTCTTTGCAGCCTTTGGAGAGCAGGGGAAAATGTGCACTTTTGTAAGAATTGTGTAAGTTGGCTGCTGCTCCTTACTAATGGCATTGTTCCTTTGGTTTCAACCGTGTGGCTTTGACACCGAAAATCCTGGTTTTAAACCTCCTGGCTGGCTGCAAGGGATTAATTCCTTTGTGCTTGAAGTAAGCAGTTATTGGCAGTAAACGAAATTATGGTGGTGGGACACGGGGACTGTCGAGAGAGGAGTGGCCGAGGTGCTGTGTGATTCCTTCCTTTCAAAATCCCTGTGTAAATCCAGAGTGCACAGCACTTGCACAGGAAACGATGACGTGGCCGCCAGCAGCACTGAGGAGGAGTAGCTGTGCTTAAACCAGACCTAAGAGGATCCAAGTGCATGGGCCAGAGGAAGTGGCGAACAGGGCGGGAGAAAGGTTCTTAATTCGTGGAGAAAGGAGAAATGAAGGCAGGTGTCTGCAGGGAAATGTTTCACAGCATCTCCCATCTGCTGTGGCCCGAGCTGAGGCTCCATCTGTGCCAGGAGAGACCCGGAGAATTCTCCTGCTTTGCTTCGGGGCACAGAGATGAGCAGGATGAGATGTGTAAAGGAAACAGGAAACCTTCTCACGAGATAGCTATTGATTCTTTAATGAGCTGATAAATAACAGGCTGCGCGGTGATTGTGTGAGCTTCTCTGGGCTGCAGGGGCGGGCTGGGTGCTGTCCCTGTCACCTGCCTCATCTGTCCCCAGGAAAACACCTGTGTGGGTCACAGGGAATGAAGATCCAAACCCCCTGAGCTGTTGCAGTTGTTTCCCAGCCCTCTGTGGAGCAGGGATGATGTCCCAAGTCTCTGCAGTGACACATTATTCACCTCTGCCTGTTGTCACCTGAGCCATTCCCTGTGCCCCGGGGCTCCGGGATGGGGACAGGAGCTCCTGGAGAACCCACGGTGAGTTTGTGCTGCTTGGCACCGCTCCCTTGGAGTTTTATTGCTGTTCCCAAAATCCCAGAATGGTTTGGGTTGGAAGGGACCTCAAAACCCATCTCATCCCAACCCCTGTGCTGGGCAGGGACATTTTCCACCAGCTCAGTTCCAGCCCGGCCCTGATTATTTGAACTTCAGTTGAGGGGTAGGAATTGGAACAGAATCACAAAAAAAAAAACCCCAAACCCCAAACCTCGGAATCTAAAAAGATACAGCGCGGAGCTTGCAGAACCACTTTGATGTTCATATGCTAATTGCGTCCCAGCTCCTCACAAGCCGCAATCACTCCATTGTTTTTGTGCCGTGTGTTTTTGAAAGGATTTCACTGAAGCCTCCTTAATGAGGCAGGCAAAGAGGTGCGTTAGGGATGGAAATGCCTCCTGAACGCTCCACCTTCATTCTTCTTTGATTCCATCTTAGCAAACTTGTTCGGGTTAGAAACCAGAAGTGCTTTGAGAGCCAGGAGAGCTCTGGCATGCCGGGAATGAGCTGGGATCCTCCTGGGTGCCTGGAGGGACAGCAGGGACACGGGTGGGTGTCACCTGTGATCCTCCTGGGTGCCTGGAGGGACAGCAGGGACACGGGTGGGTGTCACCTGTGATCCTCCTGGGTGCCTGGAGGGACAGCAGGGACACGGGTGGGTGTCACCTGTGATCCTCCTGGGTGCCTGGAGGGAGGGCAGGGACACGGGTGGGTGTCACCTGTGATCCTCCTGGGTGCCTGGAGGGACAGCAGGGACACGGGTGGGTGTCACCTGTGATCCTCCTGGGTGCCTGGAGGGACAGCAGGGACACGGGGGGACTGTCACCTGTGTTCCCCTGGGTGCCAGGAGGGACAGCAGGGACACGGGTGGGTGTCACCTGTGATCCTCCTGGGTGCCAGGAGGGACAGCAGGGACACGGGTGGGGTGGCTGTCACCGTGCTGTCCCTCCCGGGATGAAGGGAGGTTGTTGCTGTCCCTGAGGAGAGCTCAGGGCAGATCCCTGGCAAACCCAAGGTCTCTGGGAGATGGTTCCTAAATCCACAAGGCTGGAAAAGAGCTTTAAAATCTCCAAAAATCTCAGCCCAGCCCCATCACCGTGTCCACCACTGAGCCACGTCCCCGAGTGCCACATCCACATTTTCCAAACACTTCCAAGGATGGAGACACCACCACTGCCCTGGGCAGTTCCAATGGCAGTTCCTGCCGTTCCGATGCTTCCAAACCCTCTCTGTGACAAATTTTGTCCCTAATTTGCGATCTAAAGCTCCCGTGGCACAACTCGAGGCACGTCCTGGAGCAAGGTGCTGCTGCTGGCTGGAGCAGCTCTGCATCCCCTCACACAGAGCCCCCGCCGGGCTCGTGCTTTGTTGGTACCATCGGGATGTGCTGGAGTTTTCTGGAGAGCTGCAGGAACTGCGCTGACCCCGTGAGTGCTGGGAGGAGCCCCCAGAGCCATTAACTGCGATGTCCGCAGGCTCTTTCTCAGTCCTTTGCAAATGTTAACCCTGTGGGCAGCACCAGCAGCAGAAAAAGCCTTTTATTTTCCCTTTTAAACCTGCTGCTGCCGTTACATTTTCTTTATTTTTTTTTTATAAATGAGAGAGGAAGGCAATGAGGCTGTTGCCAGGGAAGGGTGCTCGTCATGGAGGTGACTTTTATTTTGTGTCTGGTTTGGGTTTATTTATTCCTCTTGTTCCCCAGTCCAGGACGCAATTCCAGTGAACTGTGGGATGCAGGAGTGGGGATTGCTAAAGATGGTTCAGCCGAAATAGGAGCAGCCCTAAATCTTTAGCAGGGGCCTGACGAGAACCCCAACACTTCCCAAATTGCAGCAGAGCTCCAACAGCCTCCCTGTCACGGCTCTCCCTGTTCTCCATCATTCGGAACACGAGCTGATAAAAATTGAAAGGACAAGTCTGTATTTCTTGCCCACTCAGCAGTAAAATGTATAAAACATTCGGAATCTCATAAGACTTCCAGACCAAAATGTTTTCAGAGCGAGTAGCTGCAGTTTCTGAAATGAGCCTGCCTGGAGGGTGAATTTCAATCAGAACACCTTTTTTCCCCCCCTAATTTTAGCACAGGCATCCTGGGAAATGATGCCACGGAATCTGTGGCAGCCTGAGATTTTTTAGGAGCAGGATGAGCTCTGGGATCACCTCACCTGGCAGGGAGTGTGACCCTGCAGCCTGGAGCCTCATGCAGCTCATCTGCCCCTCCCAGGTGGGTTCAGAGCCTCCAGGTGAGGACGAGGCAGCCTCATCTCCTGCTGAGGTTTTTCCAGTGGTTCTTCACGCCCCACTCCATTCCCAGCCCCTTGGGATGCAGTTTTCTGTTGGGAATGAGCACGGTGCTCCCTGCTGTGTAATGGACAGGCAGAAAACAAGAAGTCCAGGGGAAATTCTTATATCAAGTTGATAAATTCAGTGGCAGCTCCTGGCTCAGAGTGACAGCCAGTGGCGCATCTCAAGTTTTGTCCCGTTAGAAATTTAAAGAAAAAAAAAAACCAAACCAAAAAAACCTTGAAATATTCTGTTTTTCCAGTATAAAAACAATGCTTTGGAGGATGACAAATCCCATCCCACTCAGCCAAGTCAAAGCCTTTACATTCATTAGCTCAGTGCTTGTTTCCCTCCTTTTGAAGCACCTGGTTCCCACCTCCACTCCTGCTCACGCTCTGTGATTTCCTCTCTCAAACCACATCTTGTTTCTTTTTTTTTTTCTGGAGGCATCAAAGACAGGCATTGCTGTGTTTAAAGAACATAAACTTTTAATTTGATGGCGTTATGATCAGCTGAAGACAGGTCCCTTTTGTTCGTGTTGCTTTGCTTAGACACGTGCCAAGACAAATTGAAATGTAAAAATAGCTGTCCTTGCTTAAACAATTACACTCAGCAAGGCTGGGATGGAAATTGGTTCGAGGAAATAGGAGAGGGCAAGGAGTGAAGGACTCTGAAGTGACTTCTGTCCTGCCTTTGTGACTGATTTGTCATCAGGCTCTGAGTCAACAGCAGGAGGAGGGATTTGTCACTGCTCCGTGGGTGGTGGTGTTCACACTCTGTGGCTGAGCCCTCCCGGCCCAGGGCACAGCTTGGAGGTCCCTGGTGCCACCTCAGAGCCTGCTCAGAGCCAGCTGGGCTGCAGCTCTGCAAACGGAACATTTCTTGGGCTGCAGAGGCAAAAACTCGCACTGTGAGCAGGCCTGACAGAGCTTGGGTGGCACAGGTGGCACTGGAGGGACAGAGCTGTGCTGGGGTGGCACAGGTGGCACTGCCAGGTCAGAGCTGTGTTGGGGTGGGACAGGTGGCACTGCCAGGTCACAGCTGTGCTGGGGTGGCACAGGTGACATTGGAGGGACAGAGCTGTCCCTGGGTGGCACAGGTGGCACTGGAGGGACAGAGCTGTCCCTGGGTGGCACAGGTGGCACTGGAGGGACAGAGCTGTCCCTGGGTGGCACAGGTGATACTGCCAGGTCAGAGCTGTGCTTGGGTGGTACAGGTGACACTGGAGGGATGGAGCTGTGCTGGGGTGGCACAGGTGACACTGGAGGGACAGAGCTGTGCTGGGTGGCACAGGTGACACTGGAGGGACAGAGCTGTCCCTGGGTGGCACAGGTGGCACTGCCAGGTCAGAGCTGTCCCTGGGTGGCACAGGTGGCACTGCCAGGCCAGGCTGCTGTGCCTCCCCAGCTGCTGGAGCTCTCCCCACCCTGCTCTCCAGGACTGAGGCTCCCGCCCCCTGGGCAGGGATTGCTGCCTGGAGCCTGCAGGAAGCGCAGCAGGAGCTGAGCTCAGCTGTCACACACAGGGGAGGGGTCTGGGGCCACCTGAGAGGGGACAGAGGGACACAGAGCTCAGGGGGAGCCAGGTCCTGGCTGGGGCTTTGGGGGTTTTTGGATCAGTGACATCCTGTGCCATAAATAAAAGCTCATTCCTTATGGTGCTGATATTTCTCAGCAGTGTTGCAGATCATGGAATTCCAGAATGATTTGGGTTGGGAGGGACATTAAAGATCTTGTCCCACCCCTGCCATGGCAGGGACACTTCCACTGTCCCAGGCTGCTCCAAGCCCTGTCCAGCCTGGCCTTGGGCACTGCCAGGGATCCAGGGGCAGCCACAGCAAATCTGGGAATTCTATTCCACGCCCTCCCTGCCCTCACAGAGAACAATTCCTTCCCCAATATCCCACCCAAATCTCCCCTTTTCCAGTTTGGAGCCATTCCCTGTGTCCTGTCCCTCCACCCCTTGTCCAAAGTCTCTTTCCATCTTTCCTGTAGGTTCCCTTTGGGTCCTGGAAGGTCACAATGAGCTCAGCCCTGCTCTCCTCTCCAGGCTGAACCATCCCAGCTCTCCCAGCAGAGCTGCTCCATCCCTCTGCTCACCCTGGAGCCTCCTCTGGACTGGCTCCAGCTGCTCCATGTCCTTCCCCAGTCACTCCCAAAGCACCTCCAGCACTTCCTACAAATCCTACACCTTCCCCTGGAGGAGGTGAAGGACGTGACTTCTGTTTGCTGCTTGTGCCACCAAAAAAAAGCCATTTCCATTCCCGTTTACCCAACTAAAGCAACAGCAGGGACTGAGAGAAGCTCGGGAGCAGCTCAGGCACTTCCAAACGGATCAATTGGAATTGATTCCTGCAGAAGAATGGCAAATAAACCCCCACATTTCCCGGGCTCTCAGCACAAAGCTCGTTGTAGTGGCGTGTAAAATATTTATACCACACTACTAAGCTGTAACTTACATTAGCCATAAATGAGTTCAACAAAACCTTTTCAGAAAGCATTTTATTCTCGAGCAGGGAAGTGCTTGGCGCTCTCCAGAGTTCTGGGCTTTGAATCTACACCCCCTCCCTTATTTCATCTGTTCAGGAACAACTTGCATTTCAGGGAATGGTGTTTAAATTTTTTATTTCTTGTCTGTTTGAGGAGCTGTGTCATTTTGTCAGGGGTTTTTTGGTGTTGTTGTTTTCTCTGTTTCTTCAGTCTGGTAAATGTATCCTTTTTTCTCTCTCTTTTAAAAAGAGGAAAGCTAATATTCCATTTGAGCTCTTGAATTGGGGAATCAGCTTTGAATTTTCAGCCTTGGACTCCTGGGTTTCCTTGGGCAGATTTAGCAGCTTATTGAAACTCAGCTGAACTTAATTATCAGCAGATGTGAACACCTTTTAGAGTTCAGTTAAATTACACTCCCTGTGCCTCCTGCAGATGAAAACTGTTGTTAACTTCATTTCTGAGCTGGAGGAACCACGAGGCTGAAGGGAGACCTGCGTGAGGGTGTGGGAGGATCCTCGTGAGGGATTCCTGTGTGAGTTCAGCCTCTGCTGGGTTCTTTGGGGTGGATTTACTGAATCAGGGAATGTCCTGATGATGCCTTGGAGTGGCTCCCCAGAACAGAGGCTGGACAGGGTTTAGAGAATAAAGTGAGTTTTTATTAAAGGCCTTCAATAGATGCACCTTGGGCAGCCAAAAGCTGCACCCAACAGGGACAATGGGCACGAGTTTTTCAGACAGAAATGAGTTTGGTCCATCCACATATCAGGGGTTAATTCTCCAATTACAGCCTCAGGTAATGAAGTCACATTCCCCCAGTTTGCTCCCCAAATTCACTTTTGTTTGTACTTTTTGGGGCCTGAGGCTGTGGGGTGTCCTTGGATCTCAGCCCTAGAGGGATTGTTCTGTCTGACCAAAATGTGCAGAGAGTAACTCCACTTTATCAGGAGTTTGGAGCTGTGCACTAATGCAGTGCAGGAGCTGAAATACAGAAAAGCTAAGTCTTAAGGCATCGCTGAGCTGGAAGGGATAAAGGATCATTGATTCCAGCTCCTGGCCCTGCACAGACACCCCAAATCCCACCCTGGAGCAGTGTCCAAACCCTCCTGGAGCTCTGGCAGCTTTGGGAATGTTCCCATTCCCTGGGGAGCCTGGGCAGTGCCCTAGCACCCTGTGGGGGAAGAATCTTTCCTTAAATCCATCCTAAATCCCCTCTGGAACAACTCCAGCCCTTCCCTGGTGCTGTCCCTGTCCCAGGGAGCCGAGATCGGAGCTGCAGCCGCTGCCGAGTGTCCCCTCAGTCTCCTCCTCTCCAGCTGAGCCCACCCAGTGCCCTCATCCCCTCCTTGTGCGGCCTCTCCAGACCCTTCCCCATCTTTCCAGCTTCCTTTGGACACTTTCACTGATTCTTGAATTACCCTGAGCTGAGGTTTTTTGTTCTGTGTGAGCCAGAGGAGGCCAGGCCTCACCCAGGCCTGGCTTTGGCTTGGGCAGGAGCCTGTGGGAGTAAATTGGGATTGTTGGGATGATCAGGGAAACGAGGCAGAAACCAGGATTGGTTTTTCGGGAAATTGTGGGAACAGCTTTGCTTTGAGGGCTCTCCTGGCAGCCCCAGGATGATTCCATCAGCGCTGTCCCTGTCCCAGGGAGCCAAGATCGGAGCTGCAGCCGCTGCCGAGTGTCCCCTCAGTCTCCTCCTCACCCAGTGCCCTCACCCACCCCTCCTGTGCCCCTCCAGACCCTTCCCCATCTTTCCAGCCTCCTTTGGACACTTTCACTCATTACTGAATTACTCTGAGCTGAGGTGTTTTGTTCTGTGTGAGCCAGAGGAGCTGTGCAGGGACCAACACCAGGCCTCACTCAGGGCCTGTGGGAGTAAATTGGGATTGTTGGGAGGATCAGGGAAACGAGGCAGAAACCAGGTTTGGTTTTCCAGGAAATTGTGGGAACAGTTTTGCTTTGAGGGCTCTCCTGGCAGCCCCAGCTGGGTGGAGATTCCATTCCATCAGTAATTCCATCAGCACTGCTTGTCCTCTGTGCTGTTTCTCCCTGCACAGGCCATTTCCAGGGACAAAGTGGGGACAGTCATTCCCAGCCCTGTTCTTTAAGGCTGCTGTGGCTTCCAGGAAATCCTCATGGTTCTTTTTGCTGTTGTTGCCTGTGTGGGTCCATTCCTGTGATGCCGTGATGATTTTTTTCCTTTTTTTATCGTGTCTGGCCCTTAATTTTAGGACCAAGGGTAGAGCATCACCTGCCCTGAGTCATTCTATTCTGAATGACTGGTTTCTGAGGAGCCCTTTCTAAATGGAACAGCACAGGGAGCTGATTCACTGGTGCAATTTCTCTCCTTTTCCCTGAAAGAATTCACCTTCAGCAAATTGGGTTGCACCTAAAATGGTCCTTTCCCTCCCCAAAACATCCTGGTGGGGAGAGGCTGCTGCTGCTGCTGCACAGAGAAATGTGCTGCTTTCATGAGTTTAATAATTAAAAATGCACTTTAAAAAAAAAAAATCCTTCTGCACACACTATAGGAAAGGTCTGGTGCATTTATTGGAGCCTCTCATGGATCCTTATGGTTTTATGGGCACTTTAGAGCAGAAATAAAGATCTTTTTTATATTCCAAAAGCAGCTGTCTTTGGAACTGCCATCCTGTTCTGCACAGCCCCAGCTATTTCCTCTTTAAGATGTTGCATCTGGACCCAAGTTTTTACTTTTCCTTTCTCCAGAGAGGAGCCAGTTTTAGGACAGGGGAAATCTCACTCAGCTCCTGTTGTCACTGTCACACGCAGGGAGATTCTGCCCTGCACAACCTGAGTGTGACAGGGGTGGCTCTGCCCCTCTGGCCCAGATGTTCAGACCTTGAAATTCTCATTTATTTATTGCCTTTCCAAACTTGAGGAACATAAAAACATCCATGAGAATCTTTCACGTAGAGATGGACTCAAACCTGAAGCTGAATCCTTCAGGAATGTCCACCCTCATCTTCCTCCTCACACCCAGCATAAAATGGACCTTGCTGAGGTGTCTTGGAGGTCCAGCTTAGCAGCAGGTTAAATTCTGATGTAGTTATGAGGACGTGGCAAGAATCCCTTTGCAGTTATCCCATTTTCCATCTGTAACAGGAGCATAATCCTGACCTGGTCCCAAAGGGCAGCTCCTAATGAAGCTCCCAGGTCCTGCAGAGGATCCAGACCAGCGTGGATTTGTGTCTGGGATGATCCTGGAAAGAGCTGGGATGGGGCTGGGAAACTCCTGATGGAGCTGAGGGGGCTCAGCCTGGAGAAAAGGGGGATCAGGGGGGACCTTGTGGCTCTGCACAAGTCCCTGACAGGAGGGGCAGCCGGGGGGGATTTGGGATCTTATCCCAGGGAACAGGGACAGGAGGAGAGAGAACGGCCTCAACTTGAACCAGGAGAGGTTTAAATTGGATATTTGGGAACATTTCTGCATGGAAAGTGAGGTCAGGCCTTGGAAGGGGAAATTTGGAGTCCCCACCCCTGGAGGTGTCCAGGGAAGGGCTGGAGGTGGCACTGAGTGCTCTGGGCTGTGACAGGGTGGGGATGGGGCACAGCTTGGGCTCGATGCTCCTTTGGGGCTTTTCCAGCCTCACTGATCCTGTGCCACCTCTCCATCCCTGGAAGTCCCTCCCTCCTGCACCAGCTCCTCACAGGGGACCTGGAAAGTTTTCTGTCAAATCTTCAAACAGAACAAACACCGAGATTCTGGGAGTTCTCTCCTCAGAAGTTTTTATTTTCGCAGAAGCACAAGAAGAGACTGAATTTTTAAAATTTTTTTTTTCTTCCAGTGTTAGACTAAAACCAGAATGTTGCTGCTGGAGTATTTTTAGCTGTGGGTGTTGCAGGGAAGAGCAGGAGCTGCTCTCAGGGTGTTTGGCAGGCGTTTTACCTTTGAAAAATCCCTGTGGAACGGGAAATTTGTTGTGCTGGAGAGTGCAGGAGGTGGAGATCGAGGTTTGTGTCTGTGCAGTGAGAGTTTCCTTGTGCAAGAAATGCAAATTGAATCATCCCAGCCTCCCCCCCAAACCAAACAATCATCCCAGCGGCTCTTAGAGGCTGACACACAATAAAAACCGAGAAAATAAATTAACCTGACCCAGGAATTAATAGAAATCACATGAAAAATAACCTCAAGCCCTCAACCCCCCCCCAAAAAACCCAAATAAAACCAACGAAAACTTCATCCATGCCATTGCTGCCAACGAAAAGTTACATAATGAGGTAATTTCAGTTGGGTTTAGGCTTTGATTTTTGCATCTTGGCGTGAATCTCATCAATGTTTATTAAAAATGGTCTTTTTTTGTGTTCATTGTGACACAACACAGAGAACCTTCAAAGCAGTTGTAGGGAAAAGGGAGTTGTTATTTTTGATAAATTATGTACGAAGGGAAGGGTAAGGAGTAGCTCAATCTGTCCTTCCTCTCTTAGGACTTCAGCACAAAAGGAGAACAAGATTTGAAGCTTTTGAATGTTCAGTCAGTGGCAGAGACAGCACACAAGTGCTTTTAAGTGACATTAAGGTCACTGAACATCCCCAGAGAAAGGGACACACCACATGGCACTTGGTGATTTGATTTGATTTGATTTGATTTGATCCCCAATGTAGGGTTCCACCATGGGGGTTACAGAAATCAGGCCTGGAAGGTCCAGAATTGGCCTTTTCCCTGGAGGTGAGCATGGAAACACATCCAGGACACCTGAGATGGGCTGGGGAAAAGAATGCTGGGTTTGTGACCTTCTGGAGCAATTGTGTGAGGATATTGTGGGTTGTGCCCTTCCAGGGCATTGTTCACCTGTTCCCATCCCAGGGAACATCTGGGCAATGCTGCAGGGGATTGGGGACACTCTGGGCTGCATCTTTGCTGTTTGGGTGAGGTTCTGTCCTGGTTGTGTGCTGGGATTGAAGGGATTTTCACTGCTCAATGAAGGGTTTTGCACTTCTCCGTCTCGTGCCAAGTCCCTGCCCTTGTGTGAACACTGCACCCCAACTCTCTTTTTCCATGTGTTTCTCTTTTCCTCCACCTTATTCCAGTTCCCTTTTCCCTCATGCTTTGACCCACAGCCATTTTCAGGCAAAAATTTCATCCCAGTTCCCCTTTTCCTTGTGCTCTAACCTCCATTTTTAGGGATTTAAGTCACATAATCCCAGACTGACCAAAGCTTTGGGGAGGGTTTCAGGTGCATCCCTGTAAATTTGCCAGGGATGTCCCTTCCCAAACTTTCCATCCACTTGGGGAACATCTGGGAGTGGCTGCAGGCTATGGGAAATCCCAGGAAAAGATTTGTAATTAAGAGTGATCTGAGTCTTGAGGCTGCAGAGAAATCACTAAATCATCATTAAAACCAGCAGGAGCAGAAGGGTTTGGAGTCACAGCTGCACAGAAATCTGGTGGGATGGAGAAGAAGCCTCCTGTGGGTGTTCAGTGTCCAGAGAGGATGGAGGGGAATTTCAGTGCTGGGGATGGAGGTTTCATTCCCAATCCTCCAGGTTTTCATCTGGGCAGGTCAGAAATGAGATGGAAGTGGCCATGAAGAAGAGAGAGCAAAAATCCAACCTTGGGATTGGATTGACCCGGAATCGAGGACAGGAACTGAATCTCTGCTCATTCCCTGGAGCTGCAGGAGCTGCCAGGGCTGGACCAAAGGATCCAGGGAACTGCAGGGACAGGACAGGGAGCTCTGGACCAGAGGAGGGACCTGATGGGAATTAATGAAACAGCAAACGAGGCAGTGCTGCAGGAACACTGCAGGAACCAGGAACTCCTGGAACATCCTCTAAAAACAGCTCTGCTGCCCAAAAAATCTGCAGCTGCCCCAGCCCTGGAAGGGCCCAAGGCCAGGCTGGACAAGGCTGGGAGCAGTCTGGGACAGTGGGAGGTGTCCCTGCTCGTGGCAGGGGTGGCACTGGATTCAAGGTCCCTCCCAAGCTAAACCATTCTGGAATTCTACGAAAATATTATTGAAAAAAAAAAAAACCAAAACCAAAACCCCTAAAAAATGAACAAATGAAACAACAACAACGAAAAGCAAACCAAAAAAACCCCCAGAAAAACCCCCACAAAAAACCCCCCCAAAAAACCCAAAAAAAAACCCCAAAAAAATTAAAAACCCCCAAAACAAACACAAATTAAAAATCCCCAAAACAAAAGTAAACTAAACAAAAAGAACCAAACAAAAAAAAATTCAACCAAATCTAAGATAGAGGAAAAAAATAATCCAATTCCCACGTGTTTATAGCAAGGACAGTCCTTTTGAGAGCCCTTTAGTGCCCAGGCCTTCCAGCTTTCCTTGGCAGACAGGGAGAAGCTGAGCAGGAAAACGTTGGCCAAAATGCAGCCGAGGGTTTCAAACATCCCCCTGGGAGCACAAATCCAATTTCACAGGTGGGAGATGTTCACTGGAGCTGTGCTGGGCGTGGACCTGGTCTGTGCAGATCCAGTCTCAACCTGGAGCCTGACAATTCAGTGTCGACCTCAAAATCCTCTGAAGGAGTTCCCTGCAGCCTGGGGTTCTGCTCAGGCAGCTGGGATGTGTTTGGTGCTGAGAAAAGCTCCTGCCAACCCAGTTTGTGTGGTTGGTTTGGAGATACTGAGGAAAAGTGGTTTTTTTGGGGGGTGAATGTTTAAATAATTAGAGAAAAAATGAGGGAGTTCTTCCTTCTTTCTAAACCCCTGAAAGAACATTCTGAGTAGAGCAGATCCAGCTTTGGAAAGACGTGGACTGATAGCTGAGTGGTGAAACAAAACTTTAAACCAATCTGATACATTAATGACACACAAAAATGGTGATTAACAGTGATGGCTGGAAGTTGCTGGCTGAACTATTTTCCAAGTGTTTGTCCAAAGCAAAATACAGAGGGGTCAGGGGAAGAGGCAAAGCACAGCTCAGCAACCAAATGACTGCTGCAGGGCAGGGAAAATCTGCTTTTATTAAATGGTGCTGGCACAAACAAAAACTGCTTCCGTCCCCTCTTGACTTCATTTTTCTCTGCTTGTGCTTTGCATAATGAGCCTGGAGATCCCCTGCTGATTGAGGCCACACTAAGGGGCACTTTCTCCTTTTCCTCCTCGTGCTCCTGTGCATGGAGAGGGTTCTGGAAGCCAACCCTGGCCGTGACCTGGGGGGCTCAGGCTGCACCTCCTGCCTGAGAGCTGCTGGGTTTGGAGTGGTGTTTGCAGCATCCGTGCCTGGGCTTGGCTCTTTGACTCTGCTCCGTGCAAATCCAGTTTTTTTCCCCCATTCCTGGGTCAGGAAAAATCTCTTTAGGGCTGCCCTCTGAGCAGAAGGGATCACTTGGGGAAGCCTCTCTTTGAGCTGTGCCTTCCTTGGGTGGATGGAGCTGCATCCTGCTTGATTTCTCTGCCTGTGGGGTGGGGGAAGGACTGCTGGGAGTATTTTGCATCTCCAGGTGAAATATTGTTGGGATTCCTGCCATTTCCCCCCTGATTTCTGTGTCACAAAGGCTTTTGCTGGCCAGCAGTGACCACCTATGTGCCCCTCGGAGGAGCAGGAGGATCTTCCCCTGTGTTTATTGTCCTTTGTGTCAGCTCCTACAGCCACAGCTGAGCTTCTTGCTGCTGTAGGAGCTCTGATTTGTGCTGAAAAGGGCTCTCAGGGAGTCACAGTTGCAATGGGGATCTCTGCAAGAAAGGGGAAGATTCTTCTCTTTCATAAACCCAACTGGAGGTGCTGGTTCTGATGTCAGGGCTGGGAGGGGGTGCTGAGGAACCAGAACCCCATGGATTGATTTCCTCAGCACCAGCAAACTGGAGAAAAGAGTAATGAGGTGAGGGGAGAGCAGGAAACTGTGCCCAGCCAGCTGGAAACCCTCCAGTGCTGAAAATGAACCATAAAAAGCTGATTTGTGGGTCTGGGGTTGTGGTGTGCAGTGTGTCCTTCTCAGCACCTCACCAGGGGAATCCCAGAATGGGTTGGAAGGGACCTTAAAGCCCATCCAGTGCCACCCCTGCCATGTGAGGGACACTTCACTGTCCCAGGCTGCTCCAAGCCCTGTCCAGCCTGGCCTTGGGCACTGCCAGGGATGGAGCAGCCACAGCTTCCCTGGGAAATCCATTCCACGCCCTCCCCACCCTCCCAGGGAACAATTCCTTCCTAATATCCCACCCAAATCTCCCCTTTTCCAGTCTGAAGCCATTCCCTGTGTCCTCTCACTCCATCCCTTATCCAAAGTCTCTCTCTCCATCTTTTTTGTGGGCTCCTTTAGGCACTGGAAGGAACAATTAGGTTCCCCAAAGAGCTTTCTTTTTTCCAGGCTGAACAATCCCAATCCTCCCAGTCTCACCCAGTTTCAGAGGTACAGAATCGAGTAAATCCAAACCTGGGGAGGTTTCCTTGCTGCTCTCGGGGCTGTGCTGGCCCTGCCTGTCACTGTCACTCCCTGCTGTCCCCTCCCTGCCACTGTCACTCCCTGCTGTCCCCTCCCTGCCTGGCCTCTGCAGAGCCGGGCTTGTTTGCCAAATGCAGGAGTCGGGGGTAAACAAATTCCTTATGTAACTTCTCACTTGCCAGGAAATGTGATGATTTTTGACTCCTGCTGTCTGACTGGAGCAGTGGATCGGGGCCAGGGAAGGTGCCTACAGAAATGAGTGGCTTCCCTTCCTTTCCAGACACGGTTGTCATTGCAAATTAACTCCCAGGGCTGAGGTTTGGGGTTGGGGTGAATCCCTGTGACTCTCTGAGCTGGGCTGGAGCACTGTAAGGTTCATGTACCCTTAGAGTTGAATTGTAACAGCAAAGTGTTTAATGATTGCTCTGGGTAATGCCCTGAGCCCTGGGGTCAGGACAGACAGGGGCCACCAGCAGCAGCCACAAATGTCCTGTAGGAGCTGTCTGAGAAACCTGGCGGCTTCATCAGTGACAGATCATGGTGCTGAGCAGCATTTCTGGTCGTTTGTGCATCCTGTGCCTGAATTTCCAGTTACAACACTGGATTTAGATCTCCTGTCCGTGTTGGGAGCAGCTTCATTTGAGAGCTTTGTCCGGGATCTCAGGTGCTCGGGACAGGTGGCTGTCACTGCCCTGGGAATGAAGAACTTCAAAGCATTTTTTCCTGCTTGACTGAGCTGCACTTCGCAGCCATTCCCAGTGCTCCAGTGCCTGCTGGTCATTAACCACTGCTCTTCATTTACTTGGCAATCAAAAGGACGATTATGGGCAGGCATTTGAGTTTGTGAAGCACCGGGAGAGCAAGGAGATGCTATCTCGGTGCAAAACGATTTTATTTTTAAAAGCTCTTTTTGTTTAAATACGCCTCATCCCAGGGGTAGTTTAAAGTGCATAATCGTCCATAGAACAGTTGTGCAGACTTGATGCATTGTGATATTTTTATGTCGTGTTTGAAAAATGACAAAGGGAAGGGTTTGCTTGCTTTAAAACACTTCCCGCTAAAGAGCCACACAGCTCCATCCACCACCGGTGATTGTTATGAATAATAGAAAATTGGGAGTGAGCAGTGCGAGGTGACTCGCTGGTGTTTTGATGTTCCCTTGTCCCAAAGCTCTTACCAAGGCTGTTAGGGAGGATTTGGAATGAATGATTGACGTTATTGTGGCAGATGGACAGGGTGGGAGCAGCCCTGGGGAGAAGGGGTTGGGAGAAGGGGACTATGGAGAGGAGGATTTGGGGATATTGGGGAATGAGGGGCTGGACATGGATCCCACAACTTTGGGGTGACCTCATTGTGGCCTTCCCGTGCCTGAAGGAACTGACAAAAAATATGGAGAGAGATTTTGGATGAGGGATGGAGTGACAGGACACAGGGAAGGGATTCCCACTGCCACAGGGCAGGGCTGGGTGGGATATTGGGAAGGAATTGTTCCCTGTGAGGATGGGGATTCCCTGGCACAGGTGCCCAGAGAAGCTGTGGCTGCCCCTGGATCCCTGGCAGTGCCCAAGGCCAGGTTGGACACTGGGGCTTGGAGCAACCTGGGACTGTGGGAGGTGTCCCTGGGTGCTGCACCCCTGGAAATGGGAGCATAAATGGGAGCACCAGGGCACCAGGGGGTGATGTGACCCCTGGGGGAAAATGCCACATCCATCAAACCCCTGAGCATCTGCTGAGTGGGCTGGGCCAGGAGCTGCCAGTGATGCCTCAGGATTTGAGCTTTTATATTTTTCATGTATTTGTAACCCTGCAGTTCTTTAGTGCATAACTCCAAACTCCATCTCCAGTGGCAGCTGCTGCTCTCCCATTTGGGGCAGACACAACAATTCCTCTCCAGGCCTGGCACTCAAGGACACCTGAGTGTCCCAGGCCCTGAGAGATGGAAACAAAAGTGAGTTGGGAAGGAGGAAACTTGGGGTCAATGCCTTCATTAGCTGAAGCTGTAATTGGAAGATGAACCCCCAATATGCAAATGGACCAAACTTACAAAAGTGTGAAAATCCATGACCCAACATCCATTTTTGGGTGTAGCCCCTGGGGGGCTTTGTCTGCCCAAAACGTACCTGAAGGCCCCTCAATAAATATAATAAATATAACAAATATAGCAAATATAATAAATATAATAAATATAATAAATATAACAAATATAATAAATATAATAAATATAACAAATATAATAAATATAACAAATATAATAAATATAATAAATATAATAAATATAATAAATATAATAAATATAATAAATATAACTGCTTTTTATTCTCTTAATTTTGTCTCGTCTGTTTTTTTAGGTAGCCCAAAAAGGCATCACCATCAGCTCCTCCACTCCTTGCCATGGATTCTCCTGGCTTGGCACAGAGCCTGGCCTTTGCTCAGGTGAGCTGATTCCTGAGGACAGACGAGAGCTGGTGGAACAGCAGAGCTGCTCCCTCCTGCTGCATCTCCAGCACAGGGAAAGGCAGGGCTGTGGCTCCAAGCAGAAGGTGAATCCACGGGAGGATGGAGCACAGTCCCACCCAGGAGCTCACTCCTTATTTTCAGTTCCATGGAGACACGTGTTGCCTCTCTGGTTGTTTATTTCTCAGTGTCTTGCGTTAGTGAGGCTTCCTAAAATAACAATATTTGTGTTTGCACCGAGGTCTGGGTGTGCAGCCCTGTGGGTGAGGAGGATTTTACAGCTCCTGGAAATCTGAGCTTGCTCTGACCTCAGCCAAGGGCTCAGGGCAGGTTGGGATGTTCTGGCAAGGTTCTGATGTCTGTGCCATCCCTGGCTGTGATGCCCTGGCCTTACCAAGCTCAGACTCCTTGGGAAGAGGTGATGCCTGAAGGATTTTTCTGCTTTTCTCCTGACCCCTTCTCACACTGTTCCCTGTATTCACAGGTATCAGCATGCACACTTGGGATGCTTTAGGTGAGAGCTCAGCCCGGTTCCATGGTGTTTATAGGGCCGGGAGACCAAACACCCCTGGAACCACGGAGAGTTAGAGAGCAAACACCCCTCTGTTTGCAAACACTCTGTTTGCGTGGGCCCTCAAGGTCTCCCAGTAGGACAGATTCTGTAAACTGGAAGTGAGCCCAGCCCAGCCCCTTACTGGGCCCTCCTGGTAGATCTGCTAATGAGTAGAGTCTTTAATTGTACCCTCGACTGGGGGGAGAGGGCTTTGGCGCCGCGTTCTACCCGGACGGCAGAAGCCATGGAATGGGATCCTATTAAAATCCCCAGGGAAACGACCCCAACCCTCTGACCGTGTGTGAGCCTTGATTTCCTAACACCAGGAAAAGGCATCAGAGGGAATTGCTGGATTTTAGAAGGCATCAAAGCCCTGCCGAGCTCTTTTTGCTGTGTGTGTGACAGAACCAAACTGCAACATGCTAACCCTAAACAAGCTGTCCTTTGTCACTCCTTTGTCACTCCTTTGTCACTCCTTTGTCACTGGGTCAGCCTGGCCGCACACCTGAGGCCTCCCTGACTTCCCAGCATTAAGGAGGAGCAGAGGGATGCAAGGATGATGATCCATTATCCCACTGGGGATGCTCTGCAGCGCAGGGAAAAGGGCTGGGAGCGCTGGAAAGGACGAGTGGAAGTGGGTGATAAAGCTGAGATTGTCTCTCCTCTCCTTTCATTTAAACTCCCCTGCACGCTCAGCATGAACAAATGTCATGGGACGGGCTCAGCAGCCTGGGCTGGGAGGGCTCTGCACTTCACAGCCCAATTTATGCAGAAGACACCAAATAAAGGAGGCCCTGTGATATTTGTGCAGCCAAAGATGGGATTTGGACATCCAGAGCCACTTGTTCCTCACTGGGAGGACAGCAAATGTGTCTGAACTTGCTCCTTAAAGGAAACTTTTTCGTTTTGGAGGGTTTTTGAAATCCTGGTCTGTATTTTCTGGCTCTCACATCTCCCCTGGGCCACCATTGATCCCTTTTGGGCTCTGTTTTGGGGAACTGAGCAAGCTGAAGCTGTCCCTTTTAATTCATATTCCTTACTGGGGAGGGTTTTCGCAGCCAAGCTGCTTGAAAAATAGTAAATCTGAGAAGAAAAAAATCCATTTTTAAATCATTAAAAGCATTAAAAGTGACCTTTACCTGCTGCAAACATAATCCTTTAATAATGTGTCTTGTACTGGACAGATAATGGGGATCTTCCACCCAGGGATTAAAGGATTGTGCAAACTCAGCTGCTGATTTCCTGAGGGGAAAAAAGTGCTTTTGGAAATCCCAGGTGGGACCCCAGGGGTGCTGCCACCTGGATTAGAGCTTCCACCTTGTGCCTCTCCCAGATTTCAAAATATGCACAGGTTTTTGTTCGAATAAGTCTGAAAATTTGGGATTTCTGGGCAAGGGTTGTGTTGTGCTTCAGAATAATCTCTGGAGCTCTGGAACAGGGATTAGGCTCTGTGTGTTTAGTGTGGCTTAAATTCAGGTTTGCTGGTTGAACTCACCACACTCTCCTCTGTTCTAAAGGGAGAAAATCCAGCAAGAAATGAAGGAGATTAATATTTTTAGCTCTAAATCAGCGTGCAGGGCTTGGACAATCCTTGTGCCTGGTGGGATCCTCTCTGGAGAATCTCATGTTACATTCACACGGGGCACGAGTGAGTTCCTTGAAGCTCTTGTCCAAAGTGGGAACTAGAAGCTGATCTGGAATTCTCCCTGGTGCCACTCAGAGCTGTTTTCCTGCTGGGAATATCACCCAGATTCCCAGGGGACGCTGGGAATTGAGGATTTTCATTGGGATTTCAGATTGAAAATCCCCATTTTTGCCTCAGCTGCGCTTGTGGAGTGCTGGGAAAGCTGTGACAGCACAGCCAGCGTGGAGCTCCTGGGGACAGGGAGGGAGGGAGGTGTTGGCATTGTCACCCTCATCCATCTCCCCGTGCCTGAGTCACTGCTGCGAAGGGAAGTGAAATGTTGGGAATGTTCCGAGCGGCGCAGACAAAACCTCGCACGACTCCCGCCGCGGCCGAGGAGGCTTCGCGGGGCCTGGGAGGTGTCAGCTTGATTTATCACTCGGCTTCTGCAGAAAATAAACAGCCCTGGTGGCAGAACTGAGCCCTCTCCATTGAAGAGCCATCAGGTTTGCCAAGGAGATGGCCCTGGGAGGGCAGGGGAGCCGCATCAGAGCTGCCAGGTGCCTCGCACTGAGCTTGTTCCTGCAAGAGAAAGAAAACAGCTCTGGCTGCCTTCCCTCTGCTGGGAATGAAAGGAAAAGGGAATGGAAAGGGACCAAGGAGCTGCTGCTCTGAGTAGAAGCCTCGTTTGCAGGGCTCACACGGCGGGTGAGGGTGTCCAAGCCTTGGGAGTGACCCCTCAGGGGACAGTTCTGTGCTTGGACAGACCTTCCATGGGGCCTTCTGTGGGGTCTGCACCATGTGGGGGAGTCCCCATCCCTGGAAGTGCCCAAGGCCAGTTTGGACAGGACTTGGAGCAACCTGGGACAGTGGAAAGTGTCCCTGCACATGACAAGGGTGTGAAATGAGCTGGTTTTTAAGGTCCCTTCCAACTCTGTGATTCCATGATTCTCCATGGACAAAGGGAACGTGTCAGTGCTGCAAACACCAGGACACGGCACTCAGTGCTCTGGGCTGGGGACAACGTGGGGATGGGTCACAGCTTGGACTCGATGCTCTTGGAGGGCTTTTCCAACCCAAATTCTGGGATTCTGTGGCTTTGCTTGGGAAAAGTGGGAGTGTGAGTCCAAAGGGCATCTGCCCATCGTGTTCTGCTCCACGAGAAACAGGGTTTGGATCCCTTGGGAACCCTGAGCCTTCCTGGAGGCAGGAGAGACAAGGAGGAGCTTCAGGAAAGGAGAAGATCCAGCAGCAGGGATGTTCTGGAGCTGGGGAGAGGGGCCTGCAGGAGGATTCCCGATGCTTTTGGGATGAGAGGAAGAGCAGACCCCTCCATCCCAGCAGTTCCATGTTTTGGATGCGCTGGTTTTTCTGGGATCAAGGAGTCTGGAATGACAGGGAAGAAACTGGCCTGGTGTTTCTGACTCTGGTTGAATTCTTTTGCCTCTTCTCCTTTTGCCTTTTGTGTCTGCCCAGGCTGAGATGGGAGTGCTGGAGCTGATCCCGTCGGTCACCTCAGCTGTGCCCACCATGAGTGCCCTGCTTCCCCTTCCCTGCTGCTCTCTGGGACCTGGAGAGGCACAATTCCACCCCAGCCGTGCCAGTTCAGCCCTGGGCTTGCTCCCCTTGGAAAATAAGAGTATTTAGGTTATCAGCTCCTTAGAGATGGGCAGGGATCTGCAGCCAGTGCTGTGCTCTGGAATCCTGCTTCTCCCCATGGGAAAACTGGGATGGAGCGGTGAAAGGGCTTCAGCCACACCTCAGATGAGCTGGGAGCAGAGCAGGAGGTAAATCCAAGGCTTTGGTGGGGACTCCTGGACTTTGTTTCACTCACAGGACCTGAGGCTGTGCTGGGAGAGAGAAGAGCATTTTCTCAGCCAGAGCAGCTGCTGCTTTTCCAGCTTCCCAAACATCCAACGGGATCCATGTGAACCCCACCGTGCTGTTATTGTCAGGAGGGATTTCCTAGGCAGCCTAAGTGCCTAAATCTCATTAAAATCCAGCAGGAATTCATGCCTTTGAAAAAACCAAACCTGGCATTCCTTGTCTTGAAGGAGCTTTCCCTCTGGATGGAGCGGGCTGCAGTAGCTTGGACTCCGTATACTCCTCACCTCTGCATTTCAGAGCTGCTCACAAGGTGCATCTGGGCTGCTCCAGCCCATTATTTAGGAAGTGTGGAGCAGGGGATGAGTCAGGGAAGTGATTATGCCAGGAATGGATGGAGCAATAAACATCTCCCTGCTCATAACCCAGCAGCTCTGAAGAGCTACTGCCGGGCTGCTCCGCTGCTGCCGGGCTGCTCTGCACTCACATTGCAATTAGGCTGGCTATTAAATTAAATAAAAAACCAAAACAGCCGAGTTGGGCTGTGCTGTAACTCACTGAAGGTGAAGTTCACCCCTGTTCTGCAGTGCTGGGTTCTGTAAAACATCCCCCTGGGTTTTTTTCATGGTGTTTGCAGCACCGGCACGTTCCTTTTGTTCATGGAGAATCGTGGAGCCACAGCATGGCTTGGGTTGGAAGGTGTTGGGTTCCACTGTGTGTGTTACAGAAAATCAGCCTGGAATGCCCAGAGAGAGCCTCTTCCCCAGGCCCAGAGGTGCCCAGGAAGCACATCCAGGGCACCAGGGATGGGCATGGCAAAGAGGATCATGGGTTTGGGGCCTCTGCACCCATTGTGTGAGAGGATTGTAGGGTGTGACCTTCTAGGGGATTGTTTATCTTTGCTGTTTATGGGATGGCACAGCCTGGGGGTGGGATGGGATCAAGGGAATTTTCACTGTGGAGTAGCCATAGCAGTGACCATAAGGGAGTAGCCATTAAGGAGTGGCCATAAGGCAGTGGCCATAAGGGAGTGGCCATAGGGCAGTGGCCATGGGGCAGTAGCCATGGGGCAGTAGCCATGGCAGTGGCCATGGGACAGTGGCCATGGGGCAGTGGCCATGGCAGTAGCCATAGGGCAGTGGCCATGGGGCAGTGGCCATAGGGCAGTAGCCATAGGGCAGTGGCCATGGGGCAGTGGCCATAGGGCAGTAGCCATGGGGCAGTGGCCATGGGGCAGTGACCATGGGGCAGTAGCCATGGGGCAGTGGCCATGGGGCAGTGACCATAGGGCAGTAGCCATAGGGCAGTGACCATGGGGCAGTAGCCATGGGGCAGTAGCCATGGGGCAGTGGCCATAGGGCAGGGGCCATGGGGCAGTAGTATGGGGCAGTGGCCATGGGGCAGTGGCCATGGGGCAGTGGCCATAGGGCAGTAGCCATGGGGCAGTGGCCATGGCAGTGGCCATGGGGCAGTGGCCATGGCAGTGGCCATGGGGCAGTGGCCATGGGGCAGTGGCCATAGGGCAGTGGCCATGGGGCAGTGGCCATGGCAGTGGCCATGGGGCAGTGCCATGGCAGTGGCCACAGCAGCAGCCATAGGAGCAGTGTCAGCAGCAGTCCCAGAGTGCTCTGGAGCAGTCTCAGTCTCTGTACAATAATGAACTCTGCACACAGCACAGGCTGGGCTGAGCAGTCCCTGACCCTGCGGTGAATACTCAAAAATCACCTCATGTCACACCCCTGCCATGTGCAGGGACATTTTCCATTGTCCCAGGTTTCTCCAAACTGGCCTTGGGCAATTCCAGGGATGAGGCATCTTCACCATGGGCAGAACTTGGCCTCCAGGAGCACCAGGCTTTGACTTTAGAGGCTGCATTCCAGCCAGACCTCTTGTGTTTGCAGGCTGTGGGGTTTTGGGATATTATTTTAGCTCCTGGAAGTGCAGAGGGGAGGTTGTGCTTCAACCCTCGGTATCCAAACACCCCAAACTGCACTCCAGAGGAAGCTGACGAGTTCCTTGAGCCCCAAATGCTTGAGCTGAATTTAAATTCAGCTCAGCGTGGCTGGAGCAGTCCCTCCATTGAAAGTTTGTCCCAGCCAGCAGCACCCTTTAAAATGCAGGTCAGCCTTGCTCCAAGTGTGACCTCTCCTCTCAACTCCTGGGTTTTGAACACTGACACTGGAGTTACATTTCCAAGACTTTCTTCAAAGGCCCGAGGATGGGAAGCTGGATTTTTGTTCTGCTCTTTTGAAGGCTGAGCGTCTCATGAAATAACATTACAGCAGGAACTGGGAGCACGAAAATTAACATGATCAAAGGTGGCAGAGTCTGTTAGATTTGGCAAATGCCTTATTTGATTTGTATCTGCAGCGGTGGTCACACTGCTGTGTCCTCAGAGCCTCACACATCTGAGAGCTCTGCTTCCCCCGACTCTGTGAGTAATGTACAGGTTATTGTGAAAGGGGAAAAAAAAACCCACCAAATCCTCCAGCAGGCTTTAAACCTTTTTTTTTTTATTATTTAATGAGTTCTGTCCCAGGTGGGCAGAACGAGGATGAGCCACACAGGTTTGACTCAAGCATCCCTGGGTGCTGCCCTTTCCCACAGCCACCAGTGGCCTGCCCTTGCTTTGGCACATCACCCCCTCATCCTTCCTGCCCGGCTCCCAGATGGATCCCTGCCCTGGAATCAAAAGGGGAATTTTAATTAATATCTGTCCCTTTGGAATTGATGACTCTGAGACGATGACAGGGAGCCATGAGCCATCCTGAGGCTGCCACAGAGCCAGGCCTGATCAGCTCTCAGAGCTTTTCAACGAGGTCACCACCAGTGGCCCCAGTGCAGCCCAGTTTGGCACAGGGCTCATAAATATAATTAGAGCAGGAAAGCTTTTCCCTCTGTCCAGGAGGTGATTTTTTGTGAAATGAGGGGAAGAAGAGGCCACGAGGAAGCTTTTGTCACGTGGCCATAGCCAGTTCCACCTCCAGCCTGGGTAGGGAACTTCATAAATCTTCAATGCTTGCAGAGAATAGAAACATTTTGTTCTTTCTGCTGGAAAATGTTCCTTCCCAGTCTGGCTGGTTTTGTTGGAAATTGTTTGTTGGTGTTTCTGTGCCTCCCTCATCCCTCACCTCGGCAGGCTGGGAGCTGTTTTTGCCTGAGAACTTCTCCCAGCTCTGGCTGATTCCCTGGGCACGCCTGGGAGAGCTCCAGCAGGAGGAAAAGGTCACAGGAAAGACGGGGAAGATGTGAGAGAAAAGAGGAGTAAGTGGAGGAGACAGGAGGAGGTTTTGCTGTCTTGCACAAGGAATAATGTGAGCGAGCTGAAGGAGAGGAGGGAGCTCAAAACAGGAGAAAAACGTGGAGTGAGAGTGAAAATGGAAAGGGAGAGGAAGATGTGGAGCAAGAAAAAGAGTAAGGAGGTAAAAGGGAGTTTGAGAGAAAGATGGAGGAGGATGGAGGCTTTCCATGGTGAGCTCTGGGCTATTCCCTCAGGTGGGGATGGAGGATCTCAGATAGAATTGGAGGATCTCCCTCAGATGGGAATTGGAGGATCTCCCTCAGATGGGAATGGAGGATCTCCCTCAGGTGGAGGAATGAAGGATCTCCCTCTCCAGGGGGATGGAGGATCTCCCTCAGATGGGGATGGAGGATCTCCCTCAGATGGGGATGGAGGATCTCCCTCAGATGGGGATGGAGGATCTCCCTCAGATGGGGATGGAGGATCTCCCTCAGATGGGAATGGAGGATCTCCCTCAGATGGGAATGGAGGATCTCCCTCAGATGGGGATGGAGGATCTCCCTCAGATGGGGATGGAGGATCTCCCTCAGGGGGATGGAGGATCTCCCTCAGGGAATGGAGGATCTCTTGGGTCTGGAGGAGGATCTCAGGAGGAGGATCTCAGTGCACCAGCCAGGCTCATGCTCAAACTGGGCTTTGCTGGAGAGCCCCAGGGCCATCCCATCCCTTCCCAGGGCCATCCCATCCCTTCCCAGGGACATCCCATCCCCTCCCAGGGCCATCCCATCCCTTCCCAGGGCCATCCCATCCCTTCCCAGGGCCATCCCATCCCCTTCCAGGGCCATCCCATCCCAGGGTCATCCTTCCCAGGGCCATCCCATCCCTTCCCAGGGCCATCCCATCCCTTCCCAGGGTCATCCCATCCCCTCCCAGGGCCATCCCATCCCTTCCAGGGCCATCCCATCCCTCCCAGGGTCCATCCCATCCCTTCCCAGGGCCATCCCAACCCTTCCCAGGGCCATCCCATCCCTTCCCAGGGCCATCCCATCCCTTCCATCCCATCCCTTCCCAGGGCCATCCCATCTTTTCCCAGGGTCATCCCAGGGTCCCATCCCAGGGCCATCCCATCCCTTCCCAGGGTCATCCCATCCCATCCTTCCCAGGGCCATCCCATCCCAGGCCATCCCATCCTCCCAGGTTCAGGGCCATCCCATCCCTTCCCAGGGTCCCATCCCTTCCAGGGTCATCCCAACCCTTCCCAGGGCCATCCCATCCCCTCCCAGGGCCATCCCATCCCCTTCCAGGGCCATCCCATCCCCTTCCAGGGCCATCCCATCCCTTTCCAGGGCCATCCCATCCCCTTCCAGGGCCATCCCATTCCTTCCCAGGGTCATCCCAACCCTTCCCAGGGCCATCCCAACCCTTCCCAGGGCCATCCCATCCCTTCCCAGGGCCATCCCATCCTTTCCCAGGGTCATCCCATCCCTTCCCAGGGTCATCCCATCCCTTCCCAGGGCCATCCCATCCTTTCCCAGGGCCATCCCAACCCTTCCCAGGGCCATCCCATCCCTTCCCAGGGCCAGCAGGCCATGGATTGTTGTGTGGCTGCAGGAGATTTGTGGCCTCCTTTTCCAGAGCCTCCCCATCATCCCCAGTTCTCCAAAGTGGTCCTGGTTGAGCCATGGTGGGGCCTTGGCACAGCAAGTCCAGCTGTGGTTGGATTTGAGCTTGGAGGTGTTTCCCAACCTTAAAGATTGGGGAATTCTGCAATTCTCAGCCTCTGAGAAAAACTGAAGCTCTGGGAGGAGAAATAAGGAGCCAAACCAGGGAATGTTAAACAGGGGCATTAAATAAAGAGTAACAGCCCCACCCTCCTTTGGAATATCAGGCTGGAAAGGGCTGAGGCAGTGAGCTGATGGGAATTTAATAAAGATTGTGATCAGTTCTGTGCTCCAGACCCTCCAGCGTGACCCAGAGGTGTCACACCACTGAATTTCGTGGGATTCACTCTCTTTTTCCTGATGGAAAGCAGCAACGATCCCTTTTCCAACGAGCAGGGCTGCTTTTCCTCCTCCTTGGCCGTGGCAATTCCTTGGTAGCACCGCTTGGGCTGAGCTGCTTCTGGCTGGGGAAGGAGTTAAGATGAACTCGAACGCATTAAGGCCTCTTTAATTCAGAGGAGGAGGGTTTGTGTCATGGTCTCACACAGTTTAACTAATCTACTTTAAAATTAATTTGGTTTAATTTTCCTTAGGGCCCCCATGTGGATATACCCTTAAATACCTAGAATAAATAACAGGTAACTGGGCTGTAAATCACCACAAGTAATTGTGTACCTGCTTCCCTATTGTAAATCAGCAATAACTCCAGAGGGGCTGATTCTCTCTGTGTATACCTGCAATAAATGAGGAGTAACCTGCTGTAAGTCAATAAAGGTAATTTTCTTCCTACTTTCCTGGGATAAAACAAGAGTAAGGAGCTCGGCTGAGAGAAATTCAAAGCAAGAAGGTGAATATTTTTGCTTCTGAGGATAATTAATGACAGAACAACTGACCAGGGACTGTAATGGACTCTGTGGGACTGCAGACTTCTTTTGTCAAGCTCAGCTCACTCCCTGAGCCTGCCCTTGTTCAAGCAGGGATGAGCAGGGAGGAAAATCCCAGTCCTGTGGTAGGCAGAGCATCACCCTAAATGAGAATTATTTAACCTTGCACACAAATCTCCCACCTTTGGAGAGCCTGGGAAGGGCAGGAGGACTCTGGAAAGTTCCAGGTGGCTGAGGAGGAGGCACTAAAAGGGCCAGGAAAGGCTGAGGAAAGGTTATCCCATCTCCCTTGGATCCTGGGATTGCTGCAGTCGGGGTCTGGCTCAGAGGGAGAACTGAGTGAAGCAAATGAAGGGATTCATTCCTGCCCCCCATCCCTGCATGAAAGCAAAGCCAGCAGTCATGGAATCATGGAATAAGGGACATTAAAGATTGGTCTCACCCCTGCCATGGGCAGGGACACCTTCCCCTGTCCCAGGCTGCTCCAAGCCCCATCCAGCCTGGCCCTGGACACTCCAGGGATCCAGGGACAGCCCCTGCTTCTCTGGAATTTCCATTCCAGCCCCTCACCATCCTCCCAGGCAGGAATTTCTTCCCAGTATCCCATCTAACCCTGCCCTCCCTCAGCTTAAGGCCATTCCCCCTTGTCCTGTCACTCCAGGCCCTTGTGAAAAGACAAAACTTCCCAAATTACCCTTTCCAGTTCCTGCATCAAAGCAGCAGAGCTCAGTGAGGCTCCCAACCCCTCCCCAGGGAAAATGAGTGGGAATTTGGGTGAGCTGGAGCTGCTGGGGCCACCAGTGCTCAGTGCTGAAGCTGACAGACCCCTGCACTGTGCAGCGACCGAGTTCTGTCACACCTTTGTGCCTGAGCCACCTCCAAGGTGGCACCTAAAAAGCCAAATTTGCACGGAAAATATTCGGTGGGAATAGCGCGAGGTTCTGTCAGGAAAATGTCAGGGTACCTAATCCTGGCTGACACCACGAACTCGTTCTTTGCTCCCCCTCTTTGTCCATCTCTGCAAACCCAAATGGGATTTACGACTTAGAATTCTGAAAAATAACTCCTTACAGTAATGCTGGGAGATCATATGTTAGATTTTATTCCCCCCCCCCTTTCTGACAAAACAGCCTCTGGCAAATTTTCCACTCAAGTCTAAAAATTGTGTGTTGCTTCCCGGAGCCGAGCCCTTCTCCCGCTGCAGCACGGAACGATGACAGACGAACGTAATTAGCAAAGTGAGTAGAAACCCCATCTGATGTTGTGGCATTTCACACCCTATTTACAGAGGAATTAACACCTTCACTGTCACGCTCGGGACGTCGCCTTTCGCTCTGCTCAGGAGGATTTGTCTTGAGGGAGAAAATTGATTTTATCACGTGTTCCTCGCTGCCTCCGTGAGGGGTCTGTGGGTCTCTGTTGGTCTCTGGTCGCCAGCTCGAAAATTGGTATGATTTTCTTGCTGGTTTGGTTCAGCCTTGTGTTCGTTACCCAAATTCCTGGCTGTGACTCAGAACTGAACTCCCAGCTCTCAAGGGATTTTTTATTTGTGTGGATAAAGCTGGTGCAGCCCTCATTAGCAAGGCTCCAAATTCTCTCCAGCCTGGATCCTTCAGGAGAGGGGTTTGGATCCTCTCCCTTTGCACACAGAGATGGGAAGGCCCAAAGTTAAGCAAAGAGTGAAAAAGGGCTGCTTGCTTTGTTGTCAGATCCTATTGATCAGAGCTTGGCTCTGCTCCCCTTGGCCTTAAAGCTGCTAAAGTGGAACAAAACCCTCATGGAATGAGGGATAGCAGCTGGTTCCATGAGGCTGAGTCCTGTGGGGTTTTTGCTGTGGGTCTTTCACTTCCTTGGTGAGTCAGGGATGTGAATAGATCACCCATGGGTTTAGGTCTCATCTGTGAAGGGTATTTGGGGTAGGAAAAATCTGGAAACGTCTTGGTGTGTTTTGTGTTTGCGTTGCCATAACAGATCTGCTCTCGGGATGAATCCACTCTGGAAGAGGAGCTGGAGGAATGAATGAATGAATGAATGCATGAGCAGTGTGCCTGCATGGAAATGGGAGAACTCCATCCCTTATGCAAAGTGGGAGAAGATAGAGTGTGCTTTTTGTGGCTCACGCGGAGGAGCACTGAGGAGAGCTCACCCAAGCCAAATCCCAAAGGTTTGGGGAGAAAATCTGATCTCAAAGATTTGGGGAGAAAGCCCAGTCCCAAAGATTTGGAGAGAAAACCCAATCCCAGAGGTCTGGGAAGAAAAACTTAATCCCAAAGGTTTGGGTAGAAAATCTGATCTCAACGGTTTGAGGAGAAAATCCAATCCTAAAGATTTGGGGAGAAAACCCAAACCCAAAGGTCTGGAGAGAAAATCCAGTCCCACAGGTTTGGGGAGAAAATCCAGTCCCAAAGGTTTGGGGAGAAAACCCAAACCCAAAGGTTCGGGGAGCAAATCCGATCCCAAAGGTTTGGGGAGAAAATCCAATCCCAAAGGTTTGGGGAGAAAACCCAAACCCAAAGGTTCGGGGAGAAAATCCGATCCCAAAGGTTTGGGGAGAAAGCCCAGTTCCTGCGGGCAGGCTCAGGAGGGATCTCTTTTGGGGTGTCATTAACTGGCTCATAAGAGACACTTTCAGTTCTTCAGCTGGATTTTCCTGCAATTCCCCTTGCCATAAGCCCAGGCTTTCCTTCTCCCGTTTATATGTGTCTGAATCTGGTTTTCCACCCCTTTCTCCCCACTCTGTGCCTGTCCCCTCACTCCCCAAGGACTCCTGCTCCCAGGAGGGGTTTGGCAGCAGGCTCTGTGTGAGACACTGCAGAGGAGCAAGTTAAAACCACGACTAAAACTTCCATGGAAGAAGTGGCTGGAGAATTAAGGGAATGGGACTCAGCAGGCTCTCCCAAAATCACCTGCCAGGCTGATTCCTTGGCTGGGAGCCCTTTTCCAGCCCAGCTCCCTCCCCTTCCCAGGCAGAAGAGGAGATTCTGTTTGACAGGGCTGATCCTCGGAGTTAAAAGTTTATTCCTCCATCAGCACATTAATGAAAAGAGAAACGCAGCTCGGGGAGGAAGGCTTATGAAACAAAAATCAAACTAAATCTATCAATTCCCCGTCCTGAATAAATGAATCTATTAAGGTGGGATGAGGTGCCTGGCAGGTGAGGGGTGTTCCACGGAAAATCAGGAATGAATTTTCGCAGCCCTGTGCAAACGCGGCGCTGAGCGCCGGGATTGTCTCCTGTGTGCTGTCGGCTTTCCCACCTGAGCCACGATTTTCGAGCGAGGGGATGCTCCCTGTCTGGGCTCGGGTTAGGGGAAGCGAATGGGAAGAAATGCCAATAGATGGCGCTTGGGAATACGGGGAGGAGGGAACAGGTTCGCTGGGAGCGATGGAGAAAACCTTCCTCGATGAGCTCCTGGATCTGCTCTTCCCGGGAAGCTCAGGGAGGTGAGGATGCTGCTCCTGCCATCCCTGCCCATCCTGCCGTCCCTGCCCATCCTGCCTGCTGCTGCCTCGCCTCTTGTTCCCCAGTTGCTGTCGCTTGGATTTTAAACCAGACAAACCCTTTGGAGATGAGATAAGCGGGGCTGGCAAAGCCGGGTCGCCGAGGAGCTGGCCCGGGTACATCGTGGGTAAATCACGGCTCTACCTGCAGTGACAGCAGCAATTTATCTCGGGCTGGAAAAAGCTGCTGCTTCCCTTCCTGGGCTCTGAGGGTCATTCATCACTTTTTGTTATTTTTATAACAGAAGGGAGAGTGCTGCTTCCCTCCCCCCATCGCCTCCAGCCGCTCCCCGGGGACAAATTAGCTGCTCCGAAAATGGATGAGCTCAGGGGCTGTTTTCATTTATGTTTTAAATCGTGTAACCGAAGCCCTCGGACCTGCAGTGCTCCCCTGAGCAGGGGCAGATGGAGGAAGGCTCTGGAACTCTGCCAGGGAGAGGACGTGGCCTTTGGGTCCTGCTGCTGAGGTGGCAGGTGGTGGCATCCCAACCCTTGGTGGTGTCTCTGAATCCAGCCCAGCATCCAGCACAGCCCGGGGCTCCTGCCAAGGTTTGTGGGGTGAGGAGGATTTTGGGGGTTTCTCTGCAGACCTCACTGCTAGAAAGAAGGGCTGCCTCTGCTCCTGGAGCCTCCTCTCGTCTGGTCTCTGATCCTGTGCCAGGCTCAGCCATTCCGGGGCTGGAGGAACACTCAGCTCTGTTTCCTTGGGATGCTGAGCTCTGCACGACCACGGGGCACAAACAGGCACAGGTTTTATCTCTGCTGCTTTGCTTGGATGCATAAACGTGTTTTCAATAAATTATTTTTGAGAGAGATCTGCTGAACACTCATATGCCCAGAGAATTGGGGCTGCCCCATCCCTGGGAGTGTCCAAGGCCAGCTTGGATGGGTTTGGAGCAGCCTGGGATAGTGGAAGTGTCTTTAAGGTCCCTGCCCACCCCAACCATTCCATGAGGATTCTGTGATGTATTTCCAGCCCATCCTGGATCTGCCATTGCCCTCCTGCTGTGTGAGGAGGCTTTAGGGTTTTTTTTCTCCTCATGTCTGACTCCTTCGGGCCCCGAGGAGCTGTGCCCAGGTAGCAGGAGAGGGAGGATTGCACACGGAGTCCTTGGGGATGCTACAGGTGCTCCACGATGCCTCTCTCAGTGAGGGGACATTGCTTCAATGACTCTGCCAATCACTGTCCCTCAGCCTGTCTGTCACTCCTCGTGCAGCTGGGGAATTCACTTCACACAGTGGCCAAAAGTGGCAGATTTTGATGTCTGGAAGGAGCCGTTTTGCATCATTCTGGGCACCAGGGAACAGAGCCTGTGAGGGCTCATCCCCATCCCCATTTCCATGGAAATTTCCCAGCAGGCAGAGAGGCCCTGGATGGATTCACTGATGGGGACATTGCAGATGGGCACATTTCCCTTGTAGTGCTGGAAATTGCTTTTGTGTCTCACACGTCACCGTGGCGAGCCTGATCAGGGGAAGGGCAACGAGGAGAAAGGGATGGGGGTGGCTCCTGCTCCCTCCTCTCCTCTGCCTTCCCCCACTGCTGGAGCTGCAGACTGTGATGGAGATCACAGAATTCTGGGGTTGTTTGGGTTGGAAGGGACCTTAAAGCTCATCCAGTTCCACCCCCAGCTGATGCCTCAGGATTTCAGCTTTTATATTTTCACATATTTGTAACCCTGCAATTCTTTAGTGCATAACTCCAAACTCCATCTCCAGTGGCAGCTGCTGCTCTCCCATTTGGGGCAGACACAACAATTCCTCTCCAGGCCTGGCAGTCAAGGACACCTGAGTGTCCCAGGCCCTGAGAGATGGAAACAAAAGTGAGCTGGGGGGAGCAAACTTGGGGTCAATGCCTTCATTAGCTGAAGCTGGAATTGGAAGATGAACCCCCAATATGCAAATGGATCAAAATTATAAAAGTGTGAAAATCCATGACCCAACATCCATTTTTGGGTGTAGCCCCTGGGGGGCTTTGTCTGCCCTAAATGTACCTGAAGGCCCCTCAATAAATATTGAAGCTTTTTATGCTCTTAATTTAGTCTGGCCTCTGTTTTTAGGTTGCCCCAAAGGCATCAGTGCCAGGGCAGGGATCAGCTGCAGGCAGGTGTTGTTGGAGTGGGAGTTGTTGCTGTCTCATGCTCCTGGCCCCTGCATGGTGGGGACTGCAGAGGCTGTGCTGGGGTAACCTTGCAGGGCAGATTTGGATGCTCATTTTGGGTTTTGCTGGGTTTTTTTTTTCCCCTTTCCTTCCCTCCTCCTGTTGATTGCACAATGCATAACCTCGGCTGCCTTGGCTGTGACAGGGTGGTGATTATTTATTGTCATTTGCAATGACTCGGGGACAAGCACAGACCGTGTAGAGCCATTAAAGGCTTTTTTGGAGAGCTCAGGAGGGGCCAGACCCTCTGGGGAAGCAAAGTGGCCCCGTGCCCTTGGCTGCAGGAGCAGCAGGGCCCTGTGCTCACCGTGGCCATGGTTCAGGGCTCCTCCACAGCCTCCCTAATTGATCCATTTGTCTCCCCAAATACTCACCAGCTTTGCTGAAGGTTTGTGGGTTCTCTTCTTTATTAGTATCATTAATTTTTATTTAGGCAGAATTGATGGCCTTGTCCGAGGAAGTTGAGCTGAAGTTTTGTCTGGAAAATGCACTCAGGGGCTGGTGGGGATGGGGAGCCCAGGGGTTGGGGGCTGGGGGTGACCTGGGGGTGACCTGGGGGTGACCTGGGTCACCACAGCCAGAGCCACAGGGCCACATTTCTTTATAAAAGGTGCTGGTGTAGCCTGGAGGTGACAGAAGGGCGTGTGGGTGGGATTTAGGCCACCTAAATACTGCTCCAAGAGCTACAAACCTTCCTGACTCTCATTTTACTGTTGTCTTCCCCTTTTTCTGAGGGTTTTGTGAGCAAAATCACCACCCAGGCAGCGTGGAGTGGTCAGATTTCACAGGGAAAGAACAAAAACCCAAATGCCTTGGATGATTTTTGTCGTGTTCTCCCTGCAGAGAAGTCACGTTGCTCTTGCAGGTGCTGCTGCTCCGGGAGGGGACCTCTCCCTGCTGAGCCCAGCTGGGGCGGAGGCCGTGGGCAGCAGAGCTGAGGGCAGGCACCTGCATGTGCTCATCCTGCATCCTTCCCTTGCCAAAAATCAACGTTTCGACCTTCTCCGAAATCCGGGGGCTCCTGGAGGTGAGGACATGGCTGTGGCTCCTGTTCTTGAGGAGGAGAAGGAGAAGGAGAAGGAGAAGGAGAAGGAGAAGGAGAAGGAGAAGGAGAAGGAGAAGGAGAAGGAGAAGGAGAAGGAGAAGGAGAAGGAGAAGGAGAAGAAGAAACAAGAACAAGAACGAAGAAGAAGAAGAAGAAGAAGAAAGAAGAAGAAGAAGAAGAAGAAGAAGAAGAAGAAGAAGAAGAAGAAGAACAAGAAGAAGAAGAAGATGAAGAAGATGAAGAAGATGAAGAAGAAGAAGAAGAAGAAGAAGAAGAAGAAGAAAGAAGAAGAAGAAGAAGAAGAAGAAGAAGAAAAAGAAGAACAAGAAGAAGAAGAAGATGAAGAAGAAGAAGAACAAGAAGAAGATGAAGATGAAGAAGATGAAGAAGATGAAGAAGATGAAGAAGAAGAAGAAGAAGAAGAAGAAGAAGAAGATGAAGATGAAGAAGATGAAGAAGATGAAGAAGATGAAGAAGAAGATGAAGAAGAAGAAGAAGAAGAAGAAGAAGATGAAGAAGATGATGATTCAAACCCCAGTGGTTGCATGGAGCCATCTCTGTGCTGGTAACCTTGGCTGCCACTCATTTTTTTGGTGTTTTTTCTTTTTAATTCACTCTTCCACTTAAACTCTTCATTCCTCTGCCACTCTCTGGGCCTGCCAGCTGCTAACAAACACCGAGGGACTGCAGGCAGCTTTGCAGGCTGCCTCGGAGTGCCTCGGGCAAAGCCTGGAACGCATCAAACATGAAAATAATCTTTTGTGTTCGCTGGCAGCCTCACACCCTTCCTGCTCCCTGGGGTGGGGAGTGCGAGGTGAGGCTCACATCCAGCAGGTGGAGGTGGCTCTGTGTTGTGAGATTCAGTTTGGGGCTGTGTTTTAATTATTTTTAGGGAATGTTGCAGGCTCTGATTTGGGACAGTGACCTCCTGCACGTTCAGTCCGTGCTCCCCTGGTTTTATCTTGGCTCTAAAGGAAGCAAAGCTGACGTGAACCATCATGTGTGATAAAGAAATCAGGCACTGCAGGTCCTGGGAGCATTTCACCCTCACTCTGTCGAGCAGCTCAGGGCGGGAAGGCCCTGAGTGATGACATTTTTGTGTCACAGCTTTTTGTGCAAGCTCTGAGCTCAAGCTGGATGGGGCTGGCCACCTCTAGTGGAAGCTGTCCCTGCCCATCCCAACGAGATGATCTTTAAGGTCCCTTTGAATCCAAACCAGTCTGGGATTCTGTGATTCCCCATTTATTGCTGGGTTTCCAGGATGCAGGAGGGCAGAGCATCTCCATCGCTCCTCCTGTGAGCAGCATCCCCAGGCTCTGCTGGGACAGAACCTCCCTGAGATTCTTGATGCTGCTCTCTGGCTCTGAGATTGTTAAATAGTGCTGGTCAGGTTTATCCTTCTTTAATCCAGCGTTATTCAAATGTTCTGCTCTGTCTTTCATGTTCAGCAAACAGACAAACAAAACCCCTCGGGAAGCAAAGTCCTGATTTGCTGATTAGACCCAGCCCTGCTGGAATCTCATCCTAAAATCCATCGGAGTGCATCTGGAAGGCTCCCCTGGAGAACTGCAGCATTTCGAGGCTTGAAGGGCTGGCTTGGAGTGCATTTGCATTCGAGTGCAGATGAGAAGGAGCCGCAGACAACAAGCCCAGGTCAGCTGTGTGAGGCCAGCTCCGCTCGGGTGGGTGTGAAGAGGTTGTAAAAGAGGCTGTCAGGAGCTTTAGTGCAGGGAAGGGAAAAGAGCAGCTCTGCTGGGGTGTATTTGCTGCTGTCTGTTATTAGCTGTTAAAACACTGCTGCGCTCCTGACACTTTGTAGTGTTTAGCCAGGAATGAAAAGGAGAGATGTGACTTGCAGGGTAAAGAAAAAAAAAAAAGAAGTTCAGGATAAAAAAAGGATTTCTTTCTTCCACACATAATGTGGAGAATGGGAGAGAGATGTGAGATGTCAGCAGGTAGATAAATGTTCCTCTCTGCCTGGCCTTGTGTCTGCGCTGGGGGAGAGGGGACAGCACAAAACTTGGACACGAATTCCTGAATTCCTGAATTCCTGAACTCCTGTGCACGCTTTGCTTTCTGCTTCTGTTAGAGCTTGACAGAACGCGAGCCTCACTTTCTCCTGATTTTACTCAAGAGCTCTCAGTGCCTTTTCCAAACCCTGTGTTGCAATATTGGGAAAAGGAGCCCTGTGACCTCACAGTGAGATCCCTCCCTCCAGAGCAGGAGCTGGAGATTCGCTGAAGCCCTTCCCCGTGCCTGCTCCTTCTCTGCCCCCGAGGAATTTGAAATGGGATGAGGCAAAGGCTATTTGGTGATCCCCTGCCCCTGCTCAGTGAACACATGATCTGGTTATTGCTTTCCCTTTCCAATCTCCCCCAATTCCAGGCCGTTATTTCATGATTAATTTGCCTTTTACTCCTTCCAAGTGGGCGCACATTTTTAATTGTGTGAAGTTGGTCTCCTTAATTCCCTCAGTTTTCTCTGTCTCCAGTGAAAGTTGTCCCAATATTAGGTACCCAAAGAGATGAAATCTCAGCCACTGCACCCCTGGGAGATGTTCCCTTCCTGCTGGCCCTGCCCAGTATAAAATGATCCCACACCTGCCTCTCCTCAGGATGTGCATCCCTGCTAGGAGCTGATGCTCAGCTTAATATATTCCCTGCACACTTTTGTCCCATTATTCCTGGTTAAACTCTCCTGGATCACCCAGAGCATGAGGAATGAGCAGCAGCTTCCCACAGCACAGCATAATTAGCTGCTTCAAAAACTACCTGCAAAGAGTGATGCCCTCATTATGCCGAGCAGAGGAGGCTTTGGTGGGCCGAGATGTCTCCAGGAAGGAGATGCATTTCTCTGCAGAGCATCAGCGAGAGGCAGCCCTGGCCCTCCTGCTGTTCCCTTCATCACTGCTTTCCTCAGGAGCCTGAAGGCACCTGGCAGAGCCCCATGATGGAAGCAAACACCTTGGAGCATCCATTAGTGCGTGGTGATTAAAGCAAAGCCTCGTGTGCTGCAGGAAATAAGCCACGAAATAGCCACCAAGGGTGTTTCAAAAATGCTTTTTTTTGGGCTGTTTTGCTCCAAAACAGGCGTGGGGGTGCTGCTTCAGTCAGGCCTGGTGGTGGAGGTGACTGGGAGCCCAGCCTGGTGGCCCCTTCCCTGCCACCGTGGGTAGAACAAACCTGGCTCATCACTTGTTCCTCATTCTCTGCTAAAACAAAGAAACCAGCCTTGGGTTGGGAGCTGGCCTTGATTTGTTCCCTCTTTATTCCTGGAATCCAGAGCTGGCCAAGGAGTCTCCAGTGCCTGCCTGTGTGATCACAACAGCCCTTGATGTTCCTGCAGTTTCTCCTCGAGGATCTCCGAGTGCTCTGCAAACAAAAACTCAATGAGCCTCCTGCGAGCCCTCTGGGGTGGGGATTATGCTCCTCACTCAGCAGATGAGTAAACAAAGGCACGGCAGCTCGAGTTCTCTGTGTTCAGAGCACTTTGTCAATATTACCTGATTAATCCTCACACGGGCCTCGGGAGGGGAGCGTTGGGTTCCTGCAGGGCCAGAGCAAAGTCAGGGGGGCACTGAAGAGTCCTGAGTGCCACCACACTGAGTAACGGGGTGGTGGCAGCTGAGCCAGGAGTCAGGGAGCCATGGAATATCCAGGGAGCATCCAGTGCAGCTCCTGGCCCTGCCCAGGACACCCCAATCCCAGCCTGTGCCTCACAGCGTGACTGAGCTGGGCTGCTGAGAGCTTGGCTCATTTAATTCCCTGTCAGGCTCTTCCCTTGGAGCTTCTTCAAAACCCAGACTTGGGGTCTGGGATTGTTTTCAACAAGATTTGGGGTCAGGGGATGATCTCACTTCTGATTCCTGAGCCATGGCACAGGCAATCAATCAATCAATCAATCAATCCATCAATTACAGCATTAACACCAAGCAGGGGAGGTTTCTTGTCCTGGTGAGGGGGTGGCCTGGTCCCCCCTGCTCGTGACTCCTCTGAGTGTCACCTTCTCCAAGGACAGTCCCTGTGCTCTGTGCCAGTGCAGGACACGGATCTGTGAGCATTTCACAGCTCTTTCCCTAATCATGGCAACTCCTGAATGTTTTAATGCTCCTCCAGTAGTTGAATAAATACCTCATATTGGCAGTTAGTCAGAGAGGGGCTTTTTTCTCCCGTTTTGTGATCTGAGGAGAACAGCTCAGCTCTTTGATCCGAGCAGGGCGATGCTGATTCTCAGGACAGAGATTTTGCTGCCGCTCAGGTCCCGTTTGTTGCAGCTGAGGGTGTTCCAGCATTACCAGGGAGTGTCGTGGGGCTCAGGGACTCAGAAGGTTCGCGGCAGCTGCGGTGTTTTCCTGCCCAGCAGCTCCTGGGAGCTTTGCAGTGCTGCTGCAGGCGGCTCTGAGCAGGGGTCTGGCCGCTCACAATTCAGCACTTACAGCCCCTGGCTCGTTACTGGCTCAGGTGAGGATTCAGGGCTCGGATTCTCTCCGTCCTTGGCTGCTTTTGGCTGACTCAAATCGTTCACCAGCAGCTCCAGTCGTAAGGCAGTGATGGAGATAACTCCAATATGTCTTTGTCCACAGCAGTTCATGAGGTGTGCAAGAGGCCTTGGGATAAAAGCAGAGTCTGAGGGCTAAGGGCTGCATGTGTACAGCTGTGGGATCGTTTGGGTTGGAAGGGACATTAAGGATCATCCAGTGCCACCCCTGCCATGGCAGGGACACATCCCACTGTCCCAGGCTGCTCCAAGCCCTGTCCAGCCTGGCCTTGGGCACTGCCAGGGATCCAGGGGCAGCCACAGCTTCTCTGGGAATTCTATTCCACGCCCTCCCCACCCTCACAAGGAACAATTCCTTCCCCATATCCCACCCAAATCTCCCCTTTTCCAGTTTGGAGCCATTCCCTGTGTCCTGTCTCTCCATTCCTTCTCCAAAGTCTCTTTCCATCTTTCCTGTAGGTTCCCTTTGGGTCCTGGAAGGTCACAATGAGCTCAGCCCTGCTCTCCTCTCCAGGCTGAACCATCCCAGCTCTCCCAGCAGAGCTGCTCCATCCCTTTGCTCACTCTGGAGCCTCCTCTGGACTGGCTCCAGCAGCTCAGACATGTCCAGGAGGAGTGTGGGTGACTCTGTGTGGTCAGGAAATGTCCCCCAGTGGCTCCCTGAGGTGACAGAGCAGGGCCTGCCCAGCTCAGGGCAGCTCCGCAGACCCCCTTGAGTGGCTTGGGCTGATCCCAGGAGCTTTTAATGCCCAGATGCAGGAGAGCACTGAAACACTTTATTAGCCTTTAACAAGACAGAGTTATATCAAGTTTGTTCAGCATTAATTATACTTTCTGCAGCGTTCTACCTACACCATCAATTATTAATTAATCTCCCTCTGTATTTTTAGCTGTTACCTGTCCCTAATCACCTTGCTGCTATAACTTGCTGGTCTCATGCCAACGTGTGTTGCCAGACCAGTTGAAGACATTAGCAGGGATGTAATTAGCTCGTTACTGCTCGAGGGGTTTTGCACACCCCACCTCCATGACATTAGAGATGGGGAGGGAAAGGCATTTTTCCCTGGAAGTGCTTCCTGCTGGGAGCTGTTCCCTCACTCTGAGAATGGAGAGTGACCCCTCTGTGACAGTGCCACGGGTCCCCTGGCACCGTGAGCTGGGCACTGTGAGCAGCTCTGGGCTGTGCCAGTGCCAGCTGAGGCTGTGCTGGGGCAGCTTCCTGCAGGCAGAACCTCCTGGTGCTGCTGGGGTCACTGGGGGAGGTGTCCAGTGCTGGGGGTCACTCTGGGATTCTCTCCAGTGCTGAGAATCATTTCAGGAGCTCCTCAGTGCTGGGGGTCACTGGGGGAGGTGTCCAGTGCTGAGAATCATTTCAGGAGCTCTCCAGTGCTGGGAGTCATCGTGGGATGTCCCCAGTGCTGGTTGGTGTCATTGTGGGAGCTCCCCAGTGCCAGGCAGGATCTCCCCAGTGCTGCTGGGGGTCACTGTGGGATGTCCTCAGTGCTGGGGGTCATTTCAGGAGCTCTCCAGTGCTGGGGTCACTGTGGGATCTCCCCAGAGCTGACAGGGGTCACTGTGGGAGGTGTTCAGTGCTGGAGGTCACCTGTGTGGGTCACTCAGGTCCCCAGGCCTGCAGCTCTCCTGAGCTCTGGGGACATCCTTTGGTCATTTCTGGCCGCTGTGTCTCCTCGAGCCCTGGCTCTGCTCTGCCCGTGGTTCAGGCAGTGTTTCCATCAGGAAATTGCTGCAGGTGAGGGCTCTCCTGCTGCCCGGCTTTGCAGCTGTCACTTTGTCACATCCTCGTTCTGTGACAATGTCACACAGAGAGCGCAGGGGACAGCAGCTTCCCGCTCCCTGTTTGAGGGGATTTCAGTTTATCCTCTCTCTGTGCCAAGTTCCCTTCACTTTTCCATCCCAATTACCACATCCTGATATTACCACAGACCCTCCCCTCCAAACTACCCAGGGAAAACAAACACCCAGCTCCTGCTTGGTGCCTGGTGAAGCCTCCCCACCCAGCCCTGCTGCATTTGTGTGCTCAGGCATTTCCAGAGCTGCAGGATTCCAGGCTCAGGATCAATCCCTGCCAGCCAGCAAGGTTCCCAGCCAAGCTTTCCCTCCTGCTCTTCCGTGGTGTGTGTGAACAAATGTCAGCACAGCTGGGCTGCAGTGGCCACTGGAGGAGAGGCACCACTGAACCCTCCCCTGCTGCAGCTGGGCACAGCTGGCACTGCCGGGTGGTGCCCTGTGTGCCCCTGGGCTGGGACAGAGGCGGCTCTGCCACCTCTGCCAGCTTTGGGAAGGGCTGTGAGAGCAAATCCTCCCTTTATTCCCTCCTGGAAAGCACCAAGGGCTGTGCTTGGAGCCGGCAGCCCATTGTTGTCCGTCAGCGTGCGGGGAGGGAGTGGTTTTTGGGGGATAACTGCAAAAGGAGACTCTTTTCCTCGGAAAAGGGGAGTGGGGAGGAGTGCTGAGGTGATTCGGGGCAGGATTATTGGAAAAGCACTCGTCCACCCATAGCCCAGATGTGAGAGTTGAACATTGGGGTATTTCTGTTCCTCAGAGCTGGGCAAATATTTGGGATGCTCTTCTGGGATGCTCATCCTTCATCCACCCAGCCGAGATATTTGTGTGAGAAAGTGGCAGATCAGTGAAAATGGAGTACCTGACCCAAGTCCTTGACCTGCAGGGCTGGAGGCCTCCACTCCAGTGAATCCCAAATATTGGATGGGGTTGGATGAGTGGTCAAAAAGCAGAAAGGAGGGAGAGCAAAGCCATCAACTGAACACAGCCATGAGGACCTCGGTGCTGGAACTGGAGGACCTTAAAGTTCCCTTCCGAAAAAGCCATTCTGTGACTCTAAAATCCACCCAGAGCAAATGCAAAGTGTCCAACAGCTACTCCAGGGGGAAACCTGGGGACATCCAGCATGAAAATCAACTGCAATTACTGTGACCCAGCAAATCCATGCCAGGATCATCCCAACAGCTCTGGCCCAGGTCAGGCTGGCAGCTCTGCCCCCCAGTCTGTGCTGCTGCAGGCAGGTGCTGGCAGGAGCTGGGAGAGAGACACAAAGCGCATGAAAAATGCAAAACACGAGGAGTTGCCTCTCAGCTGGCACAAACCAGCCCAGGGTTTTTGGACATCAGTGGGATTATCACTTGCACTGGGTAAAGCCTGGCCTGCTCCTGCTGCAGGGGCTCTGATTGCTGATTTGACTTTGGGGTCTGAGCGCTGCTGGTGCTTTGGGCTCATCACAGCAGCTGATGCTGGGCTGGGAGCGGAGCTTTGCTGAAGTGATGCTGCTCTGCTTCCCCTCAGAATCTGCCAGTTTGACACATTTGTTCGCAGAGCCAGCGTGGCTGTGCTTCTGGAGGGCTGCAGCAGCCGTGGCAGGCAGGTTTGCTGGCACTTCCATCCTGCTGCCTACCTCTGCTTTGGAGCTGGAGCTCCTGCCCAGCAAAACTGCACTTGCTGAAAGGCTGGAAGTGCCTGGATCTGGCTGCCAGCTCTGCTGTCCCATCTGCTGCTCCTCAGGGTGGCACTGCCCGCTCCACTGCCCGCTGCAGGGAGAGCATTTCCTCTGCTAAACACAGGAGCCGTTCCCCATCCAGCTCCAGCGTGGATTCCTCTGTGCTGCACAGGGCTCCTGCTGCTGGGTTTTGTCCAGGTTTTGTCCGGGTTTTGTCCAGGTTTTGTCCAGGTTTTGTCCAGGTTTTGTCCAGCTCAGCACGCTCAGTGCAGCTGGAGAATTTCCACGCTCGAGAGGAAATTCCAGCTCAGTGCCAGATCCAAGGAGCCTGTGAGGACTCAGGGATGCCCAGTGCTGGTTTAGGATTTTACCAGATTTACATCTCCATGTGCCACCTATCAAAATATTTCCCCCAAAATCCTTTTGGGTTTTTTTGTTGTTTGGTTTTTTTTTTTATTTCAAGTGTGAAATGCCTGAAGCTGGGGATTTTCCAGGGAAAGGGCATTCCCACCCATCATCAGAGCTTGTCATGTTTACTGTGGAACATTGAGATCCCTAAATTCTCAGCAGCTGCTGTGCTGTCTCTCTGTTTATTTTCTCTCTCCTGTCAGGAGTTAAATTTGGAGGGCACAAAGCACTCCTGTGAATGGGAATGGTGCAGAAGGCTGGGAGAATAAAGGAGAATAAGGATGAAGTGATGTTTATTCTCCCCTGCTCAGAGCTTTAAATTGGCAAAGCCTGGACTCTCCCTCACCAGTTCCTCATCCCCACAGGTGTCCCCTCAATTCAGGGAGATTTCAAGGGAAACAAATAAAAAGCAACCAGAGTAAAATTCCTTTTCCTGAAGAGGCATCCAGATGTCATTTGGGCAGGTATCTTCCGTGCTCAGCTGCTTTCACTGGGCAGAACTGCAGAGTTTGATGGTGAAACCACTAAAAAGTTGGGAAATATTCCCAAAACAAAGCAGGAGGGAGTGTGGCAGTAACTCCTCTGGCCTCAGGAATGATGGTGAAATGTAGGGGTTGTTTATTCCATGGGCTGGAAAATGCAGCCCTGGGCTCATTCTGTGATTTGGCCAAAGCTGTTCAATGAGGTGAGCCTGGAAGTGTGATCCTGTCCTCCACTCAAGCCCTGGGGGCAGCCTGAGCCAGGGGAAGGTGTCCCAGGGACAACTTTGAGCTCCCTTCCAACCCAAACCATCCTGTCATTCCATGAAAACGGGGAAATTCCATCTGAGGCTCCGGGTATTAAGAGGAGAAGAGACCCCCGACTCCTTGGGAACAGGAACACTGGGAGGTGCAGGTTTCCAAGCTCAGCTCTAAAGCACCTTTTCACCTCTTTAGCTGGGTTTTGTTCTGCTCTGACCCTGCCTGTTGTGAGTCTCAGAGCTGATTCCCAAGAGATGATGGCTGGGTTTAGGGCAAATTTGGGAGGAAAAGGCAAAGGCAGGAGAGATGGGAACAGTGAGGGTGACTGCCTGTGATCCAGGGAGCAGGGGTGAGGATTTCAGCACGGGGCAGTCAGGAATGATTCCCTGGATTACAGAAAGAAGCTCTACCTGGTTTTAAATCTGAGTTTTAAATGACCTGGCTCATTCCTTTCCCAAAACTTAGATAAATATGAACCAATCAATTAAAAACCATATTCCAATAAGTAATACCAAAGTGGGAATTCAGCTGGTTTCAACACTGGAGTTTCCCAGCCTCTGAGTGCTCACACTCTGAACCTTTTTTTCCTTACAGTTCTAGGTGATTTTTTTTCTGTCTTCTGCTAAAGCTTAATATAACCTAGCACGGATCCATGGCTTCAAACAGTCAGCAGAACTTTTGACAGCAGTGGGGCCCAAGGGATGAACCACCCCGCTGCCAGTAAACTCTGATTCTTTCCTCATTATGTAACAATGCAAATGGAATAATTTCTTCTCTGCTCCAGTTGTTACTCAATCCCCGATTAATTCAGAAATGGGCCAGTAGTGAATATACAATTGCAACTGCCAGCAGAGTTTAATATGAAGTTTGGGTTATTGTCACAGTGCTATTAATAACACTCGTGATTAGGCACTGACTTGTCCCTGAGCTGTTTAAATGTCACCGCTGGAATCAGAGGGGTGAAAGGAATTTAATCTCTTTTCCCCAACCCTCAGCCTCTGTATCACAGGAACTTGGAAATGTGTGGTTTTTCCTATTGTTCTTCAGTCTATTGTAGAAGTGCTGCAGTGACTAATTCCTGCATAAATCATTGCCATGACAACACCTGTAGGATCTCCTGTCAAACAGCTCAGAGCTGCGACTCCTTCTGGGGCTCAAGAGGTGCAAATGGGGGCGAGGAGAGTGCACAGGGCTGTGCTGGGAGTGCAGGAGTGAGTGCTGGGCACTGGGGTGGCCTTTGGGAGCCCCTTCCTTCCTTCCTTCCTTCCTTCCTTCCTTCCTTCCTTCCTTCCTTCCTTCCTTCCTTCCTTCCTTCCTTCCTTCCTTCCTTCCTTCCTTCCTTGCTTCCTTCCTTCCTTCCTTCCTTCCTTCCTTCCTTCCTTCCTTCCTTCCTTCCTTCCTTCCTTCCTTCCTTCCTTCCTTCCTTCCTTCCTTCCTTCCCGTGCCCCTGGGAGCTGATCAAGCCACCCATCAGGGATTCATTGGTCTGAAATGGGGAGAGCGGGCACTCAAGGGTCTGGCTTTGCTCTTGGGGCGTCCCTCCAGCTCCTGGTGTTGGTGGAGTTGGAGCAAACACAGCTCCAAGGCAGGGCTGAGTCTCACCAGGACCCCTGAACCCCCCTGGAACCCACAGGGTGGACAATTCAAACACCGGGCTCCTTCCTCGTGCACTAATGATAAAATATTGATCCCCTTCTAGGGGGAACAGGCGAAGTTGGGTGTTGTGTTTAATTAAGGACTTTAAAAGGAGGACTTGTAAGGTGATCAATATTTATTAGGACGGGGTAATCTTGTTTAGACTTCTCAGCTTGGTGGGTTTGATGTGTGCCAGGAGCAGGGCTGGGGATGGGGAGAAGTGAGATGTGCTTTTCTCTGGGAGCTGCTGTGACGATAACCCCAAGCCGAGCCCGGCTTTAATGGCAAAATAGATCAGCCCATTTTTCTCCTGTTCCTGCGAGCTCTTCTTTATTCCCCCTCAAAAGGAGGCCTGTGAAGGAAGAATGGAGCAGAGAGGTTACTGATTGCTATCTCCAGCCTTGTCACAAAGGAAGATTTACTAACACAGGGTAAAATAGGAGCGACTGCGTGGAGCGGATTCCATCGGAAGTGCTTTACGGGCAGGACTGGATGAAAAATGAGGTTTGACTTTTAATGCCAATATAGAATCCATCTGTTTAGGCCCATCTACTTTCTTCTTATCCTTTATTCATCCCCATTGTGTGTGAAGTCTCCTGTGATATGTGAAGATCTCAGTTTTCCCTCAGATGAAAGGCGAGGCTTCTCTCTGGGCCGCGTTCCCTGCTCGGCACAAAGGGGAGGAGGGGTGGAAGAAGTGTGTGGAGCACTTGGTGCCTGCAGTGACAGCACTCTGGGGTCCCCCTTGAAGAGTCCTCCCATGGAGTGACTTTATTTATCCAGAGTTCTGCCTCTTGACCTGGTTTTCTGCTCCTCAGTGCCTCCCGTGCTCGCTGCCGTCGGAGCGTTGCTGTTCCGGTTCCCCAGCCCAGGGTCAGGGAAGGGCGGTGGGGATGGGAGTTCAGAACTGGAATTCTGGTTGATACAACCCAAAGAAGTAATTTTTCCCTTGCCTAAGCTGTACTTAAGTTCTCCTCTTTGGAAAATGTGGGGCCTCCCCAGGTAAAGGTGAAATGGTGAATAAAATATGAGAAGGGCTGAGCTGCCTTGCCCCAGGGAGAGGTGGGCAGAGTTTGCTGCCTGCTCCTCACCCCCTGGGTTGTCCCTCGCTGATTTATTTCTGTGCTTGACTATCCTGAGAGTTGCAATGTTTCACCCCCAGTCTGACCATAAATCTCCCCGTGTGGCTGGGGCTGCTGGGCTCAGGTTCACCTGAGCTGCAAACTGAATTTTCTCTCCCAATCCCACTCCTGCATCCTGGATTTTTTTCAGCTTCATCCACTGAGGACTGCGGGAAGAGAATCTGGATTTGTGTGATGCTTTGGCTGAGCCAGAGCTGATCCTGGGGGAAGGAGAGAAGTGCAGACAGCCCTCCTGATCCCAGCCCTGCCTGAAAATGTTCCCTCCCTCCCCTCTTCAGCTCCAAGAGAATTAATCCCAAATTAAACCCTTTGTTTTGCCTAGCAGGAGCAGGCAGGCTGAACTCTGCTCAGTGGCAGCAGCAGACCGGGGTGATTTGGGTGACAAAGAGTTTTCCTCACCAGAAACGCCGTTTTGGAGTGGAGGAGGCAAAGCTGTCTGTGAATTTGGGTCAGATTCAGGAAAAAAAAAGAAAAAAAAAAGAAAAAAAAACCCACAAAATTCTCTCCCTTTTTTTGCTGTTCCAGATAATCAAAATAATTCATTTTATAATTCCCAAGAAGCAGCAAAGTAAAAATACAGCAAAAATGAACATTTTCTGCTTGCACGGGAGTACCCCGCACTGAAAAATGCAGACGAGCAGTGACATTTGCCCAGGTAAAACATCTCATTTACCAAAACCTGTTGTTTTTCACAGGAAAACACCTGCGTGGTTGTGGTGCAGGTGGCACACGAGTCCCTCCCCACCCCCGGAGTGGCTGCGGTGTCACTCGCCTGTGAATAGAAATAAAACCAGCAGGTGGTGCTGGAGAATGTCCACCCTGGGTCCTGCGGGTCTGATCCCAGCCCTGGAGGGTGTCCTGGGCTGGGATATCCATCGGGGATGCCTGGGAGTGATGGGGAGGGGGATGGAAAAGAGGAAAATTGGGCATCTCCAGGCCTGGTCCTGCCTGTGGAGCACAGGGTGAGCTCAGCCAGCGCTGCATGGAGATGTGGTTGATGGAGGAAGGTGTGAGGAAGGTGTGAGGATGATCTGAGGAAGCTCTGAGGAAGCTCTGAGGAAGCTCTGAGGATGATCTGAGGATGATCTGAGGATGATCTGAGGAAGCTCTGAGGAAGCTCTGAGGATGATCTGAGGATGATCTGAGGAAGCTCTGAGGAAGCTCTGAGGAAGCTCTGAGGATGATCTGAGGATGATCTGAGGATGATCTGAGGATGATCTGAGGATGATCTGAGGAAGCTCTGAGGATGATCTGAGGATGATCTGAGGATGATCTGAGGATGCTCTGAGGATGCTCTGAGGATGATCTGAGGATGATCTGAGGAAGCTCTGAGGAAGCTCTGAGGATGATCTGAGGATGATCTGAGGATGCTCTGAGGAAGCTCTGAGGAAGCTCTGAGGATGATCTGGGGATGATCTGAGGATGATCTAAGGATGATCTGAGGAAGCTCTGAGGATGCTCTGAGGATGATCTGAGGATGCTCTGATGCTGCTCTGATGCTGCCCTGGAGCTGCTCCTCTGCCCTTCCCCAGCATCTCTCCCTCCCCAGCCCTGCTCTTGGCTCCTCCCCAGGTGCAGCAGCCACCAACACCTCCCTGCTCCACAGGTCTGGGCTGTCAGCAGAGGCCTCAGGGAACACCAGCCTGGCTTTAGGGTTTCTTTTTAGATTTTCAGTGAAGACTTTAGGTTATTTATCTATTTATTTATTTATTCATTCATACATGTAGTTATTTATTTTCTGGCTGAGGTAACACAGCAGCGATGGACAGAGCTCTCTGTGCCCTCGTGTTCACCCCCTGAGCCGCACGAGGTTGGTTTTGCTCCTACGAAAAGCAGAAAATCCCATGGACTCTCCTCCCTCCTCATTCCCTTAAGGACAAAAGCTGAATTTCTCTGGATTTGTGGGGGTTTGTGCTGGAATGGCCGGGGCTGGGTGCAGCAGAGTCACCCCAGTTCCACGAGGGCAGATCAGAGCAGCTCCCCTGTCCCTGTGTCACAGCTCGGTGACAGCAGCCTGGCCCCTGGTGACATTTCCCACACTGACAGCTCATCATCTCTCTGAGCTCTCTTGCCAGGCTGAGAAGCCTCTGATTTTTTTCCCCCCCCCTCTCTCATTTCCAGCACGGGAAGGGAGCTGGGAGCTGGGAGCTGGGAGATGGGAGCTGGGAGATGGGAGCTGGGAGATGGGAGATGGGAGATGGGAGCTGGGAGCTGGGAGCTGGGAGATGGGAGCTGGGAGCTGGGAGCTGGGAGCTGGGAGCTGGGAGCTGGGAGCTGGGAGCTGGGAGCTGGGAGCTGGGAGCTGCTCCCTCCTCTCCCCCAGAGTGTGAACTGAGCCCAGAGGAAGCAGAGAGAGGCTCCAACATCTGTCCTGGTGCTGTGCCAGGCTGTGCTGGGGCTGTCACACTCTGCTAGCCTGGGGACACGTGGGGCTGGCACCACCGTGGCTGCAGATGAATCTTCAGGGAGTGTTTGAGGATGAAACTCCTCAGGACAAGGGGACAGGGAGCTCCTGGAGATGAGGAAGGGCCTGGAGCAGATCCCTGCCCAGGAGAGGCTGAGGGAGCTGGGGCTGAGGAGATGCTGAGAGGGGCCCTCAGCCCTGGGCATCCCCTGGGTGTCCCTGGGTGTCCCTGTCCATTCCTGGGTGTCCCTGGGTGTCCCTGTCTGTCCCTGGGTGTCCCCTGGGTGTCTCTGGGTGTCCCTGTCCATCCCTGTCCATCCCTGGGTGTCCCTGTCCGTCCCTGGGTGTCCCTGTCCATCCGTGGGTGTCCCTGTCCATCCCGGAGTGTCCCTGGGTGTCCCTGGGTGTCCCTGTGTGCAGGGAGGGTCAGAGCAGGGTCCAGGCTCTGCTCCAGGGCCCAGCAGTGGCACCAAAGGAACAAACAGGAACTGATCCCAAAAAAACTCCACAGAAATTTGGCCAGGGCTCAGAGCAGTTTGGTCCAGTGGAGGGGATCCCCAGGATGGGCTTTCAGGTCCCTTCCAACCCAAACCATTCCATGATGCTGTGATTTCAGCAGGCTTTGGAGCTGATCTCTGGTTCCGTTTTGCTGGCTCAGAGTGGAGCTGGGGGTCTCTCATCTCTCACCCTCAGCCCCTCTGTCCCTGCTGCTTTCTGCTGCAGCAAATCCTCTTGTCACAGCTTTTCTAGGGAGCCTGGAGTGGCCTCATTTGCTGTTCCCACTCATCTGCTCTGCTGCAGCCTGTCATTAATCTCCTGGGAGCTTCAGGTTTCCCCCTCTCCCGCTTGCTGCACGGCCAGGCGGCAGAGAGGCGACTCAATGAGCACTGATACCCAGCAAATCGAGGCTGCCAGGGCTACCTGAGAATTGTTTCCTTGCTAAAACAAATAGATGGTGCATCTTTCAGTTAAGGGAAATAACAGTTTGGGATGTGGGGAGGATCCTCCAGCCCCGTCATGAGCACACAGGGTGCAGAGGGCTGTGCTTTGGGACTGGATACCCCCAAATTCTCCAGATCTTGTTCCAGCACAAAGAGCTCCCCTCGTTTGTCAGCAGCGTGTGATGGCCAGAGCCACCAGCAAGGCTGTAAATGCTCTGCTGGGACTGCAGCCTGTGGGCAGAAAGGGGCATTTTTAAGGCTCTTTCTGAAGTAAGATGGAAATTAAAAAGATATTTTTGTCCCCAGGCCAGGCCCTGAGTAAGCGCAATTTGGCTCTGACGGCTCTGGAGGAGCAGTGCCAGTTCCTCCAGCTGAAGAGACCCATCTATGATATTAAGAAAAAACAAACCTCATTTATTCTGTGTCCTTGTTGGCATCACAATCCAGCCATTATAAAAAATGAACACATTGCAGAGCAAGTGCCGCCATCCTGAAGTGAGTACACACCAGGGCAGTTGAAATGAACAGAAGGGATTGTTTGGTTTGGGTTTTTTTAAATTTTTTTTTTTAAATTTTTTTTTTAGCCTTGAGGGATTCTGTTCCCACGTTCGCTTTGTAAACACAAAGGTGAAGGAATGTTTCTACTGTAGGTGGGGAAGAAATGCTTTCCAAAAAAAGCATCACGTTGTGAGGCTGAGAGTCCTGAATTTTCACAGACTCGTGGAATGGTTTGGGTTGGAAGGACCTTACAGATTATCCAGATTATCCATGGGCAGGGATCCACCATCCCAGGGCGCTCCAGCCCAGCCTTGGACACTCCCAGGGATGGAGCAGCCACAGCTTCTCCGGGAATTCCATCCCAGCCCCTCCCCACCCTCCCAGGGAGGAATTTCCCAGAAGGAACAAGGCAGGAACAGAATTTCTCTGGCAGCCCCTTCTCCCTGTCCCCCCACCCCAAACCCGCCCTGGTGTCACCTCCACCAGGCAGCGCTGTGCTCACGAGCTTTGGAATTAATTTGATTTGCCAAGTGCTCTGAAATCATCAGATAAAACCCTCTGTGGTTTATTTTTCTCACCCGCTTCAGCACGAGGAGGGCGAGGGAGCCAAATTCTTGCCAGGCTCTGGGTGAGAACAGGGCTGGCCCAGCAGTGAGGGCACAGAGCCACAAACACTCACACACGAGGTTTGAGGTTTGAGGTTTGCTTCTTCCCTGTGTCTGCTCAGTCACAGCTAATTTACAGCTCGCTCCTAAAGAGGGGATTTTAATAGCGTTTTCTTTCAGAAGTGTTGCTTCTAAATGTGCTGGAGCCGGTGTAAAAGTGTCTGCAGGCACAGAAATCATCATCCCCAGACTGCTAAAGACTGATACGCACTGAGGGAGGGAATTTATATTCTCTCCAAAGTGGGAACCAGACTGTAAATTGAATTTGTCAATAAGTATGGGAATGGTTCCTGTTTTCCTCGTCTTCCCTGCACTGGGAAAGCTGGCACAGTGTCACTGGTGTGGCAAGAGAAATTTCCAGATGCTGCCCAGCTGTGGCTGAGGGGCCCCAGTGGCAGAGATTTGTTGTCACCTCTTCAGGTCAGGGGTAGGAACAACACAAATCCTTTAGGAACAGGGTGTGGAAGGAGATAATTGCATTTATCAGAAGGACATGATGGACAATTCACCTTCCTGGAAATGTGCAACAACAGCCATCGGGCTTTGGTCCATTCAGGAATCCTCAGGTGAAATCCCGTGTTCTGGTGCCTCTGGAAGTTCCCATTCCAGCCCTAATTCAGTCCCAGAGCTGCACTCCTGTGCTCTGCTCCTCAGGGACACTGGGTGGAAATTGTGTCACCTGAGTTTTGGGTGGCAGAGGTGCACTTTGAGGTGGATGTGATGGGGAGAGAGCTGTCCTGGTTTGGATTTTCCTGTCTGCCTGTGGACACTGCACTTCCACGGCCCATCTGCCCTTTGGAGAGGCAGTTCCTTGATTAGGGACCTGTCCTGTGCTCTTCCAGCTCATGGTTTTGGCTTTAAATGCCTCCTGGATGAAAGGATTTGCACCTCAGTGTTTGCAGAGTGGCTGTTCAGCTGTCACCTGCTGGTGGTGGGAGTTGGGTTTAAGAGAAGGCAGCTCCTAGAAGGAAGAAGGTGAACTCTGAAGACACAAAACTGAGTTAAAAGGCAGCCCTTAGACCCTCAGGTCCTCCCAGAGAGGCTAAACAACTCCAACCCATCAAAACTGCAGTGAGAGCCCATCACTTTGATAAGTGGAAAAAGTCACCCCAGCATCAGAAGAGAGAGATAATTTCATTTCATTTTATCACTCCAGGGTCGTTAGCCTGGGGAGCAGAGATGCCCTGCTGGGAGCTGATCCCATCAATCCTGGCAGGGCTGCTCTGATATTTTGGTTTAGTGGAGTTTGGGGGATTTTTTATTCCTTGGTTCATCAAAACCCCTGGCACAGCTGTCCTTGCCCTTAACACACCTGGCTGCCAGGTGAGCAGTGCCTGTTCCCCGTGTGGGGTGGCCCTGGGGAGGTTCTGCTGCTCTCTCTCCTCTGCAGGTGAGCTCAGGTGGGTTTGGGGACTCTGGCTCGTGCTGGTGGCTCTCAGGGGCTGCTGTGAGCTCGCTGTGCCAGCAGCAGGCTGGCAGTCCCATGGGACAGGGACTCTCCTGGGGACAGGGACTCTCCTGGGGACACACTCACACTCATTTTGCTCTGCAGTGCTCCCAGGAGGTCGAGGAGCAGCTCTGAACCCTCTCAAGGTGTTGCTGCCTCTGTTTTTTTGTGCCTCTCAGCTCATGTGTCCCCCTTCAGGCTCCTCAGTGTCCCCCAGCTGCTCAGCACCTCTGCAGTTCATCAAGCCGTGTTTAAAACTGATCCTAATTACTCGTTTCTGCATCCTCTCCCACCCCAAAAACCTCCTGTGCCTCCTGCCAGCAGCTCACCCTCTCTGCACAGCTCCAGCCCTTTCCTTTCCTCTTGTCTACATTTCATCATTGATCTTCTCATGTGGTTGGATTTAGGGACAAACCCAAGTCTCTGAAAGCTCCTCCTGACATCAACGAGGCTGAGTCAAACCTGATGGAAATCCCAGGCTGGGGGGACTCTCCAGCCCCTCCAGGGCTCAGCTCAGGGTCAGGGAGAAGCTGCAGCAGGAAGGGGAAAGGGTTTTTTAGGAATTGTGGGTTGGAAGGGACCTTAAGGATCATCCAGTGCCATGGGCAGGGACACCTTCCACTGTCCCAGGCTGCTCCAAGATCCATCCAGCCTGGCCTTGTGTAGGGTTCCACCATGGGGGTTACAGAAATCAGGCCTGGAAGGTCCAGAATTGGCCTTTTCCCTGGGCCTGGAGGTGAGCATGGAAACACATCCAGGACACCTGAGATGGGCTGGGGAAAAGAATGCTGGGTTTGTGACCTTCTTGAGCAATTGTGTGAGGATATTGTGGGTTGTGCCCTTCCAGGGCATTGTTCACCTGTTCCCATCACAGGGAACATCTGGGCAATGCTGCAGGGGATTGGGGACACTCTGGGCTGCATCTTTGCTGTTTGGGTGAGGTTCTGTCCTGGTTGTGTGCTGGGATTGAAGGGATTTTCACTGCGCAATGAAGGGTTTTGCATTTCTCCATCTCGTGCCAAGTCCATGCCCTTGTGTGAACACTGCAGCCTTGGGCACTGCCAGGGATGGGGCAGCCACAGATTCCCTGTGCCAGGGCCGTGCCACCCTCACAGGGAAGGATTCCTCCCCAGTATCCCCCCTAAGCCACTCTCTGGCAGTGTGGATCCATCCCCCTTGTCCTGTCACTCCAAACCCTTATAAATTGTCTCTCTCTGTGTTTCTTGTTGGCTCCTTCAGCTCCTGGAAGTCATAATTCAGTCACCTTGGAGCCTTCCTTTCTCCAGGCTGAACAATCCCAACTCTCCCAGCCTTTCCTCACGGGAGAGCTGCCCCATCCCTCTGCTCACCTTGGTTTCCCTCCTCAAGGATCCTGGCTGTGACCTGACCTCCCACTACGTTGAAAATTTGGGGTTTGTTCCCCTCTGTCCTTTCCAAGGCGCGGTGAATTTTACAGAGCCCAGGCTTTGGCTCAAACCCCACGAGTTAAGCCCAGCCTGTGGCGTTGTGGACAGCTCTGCTTTATCAGAGGAGTGTCAGGCTTCCCCTGGCTGTGCCTGCTATCAGTAATTAGCACACCCCACCGAGCTGCTGCTCCACAGAAATGCTGCTTTGTCATCAAAGTACAGTAGCTTGTAACTAATTACATCCCCTGCTTTATCTGGGCCCCTTCTTCCTTTTAAATACACTTAATAACTCTGCCTTTGAAGGTTCCCAGGAATAAAAATAACCACTTCAAATAATCTCCTGGAGACACACGCCACGTTAGGTGTAGAGCTGGAGTAGGCACCTCGGATTATCGGAGCAAAACAAGAGGCCTGGGTCCCTGCTGGGCTGGGATGGAGAGCCGGAGGTCTGGAGTGCTCTGGAGAGCCAGAATTTGTGTTTTCCAGGAGCCCTGCGCCTGATGTGGTCGTTAAAGATGTGAGGAAGGACAAGGGGACTGTGCCAAAAGAGCTGTGATTTCACTGGGTGGAAAGACTAACAAATACAAGGGCTAAAATCCAGCCCAGTCCCCACTCCGTGACCTGAACCCGTCCGCTTCTCTTCCTAAGTCGTGTTTAGACATTCCCAGTGGCGCTGGGTTCGCAGCTCTGTCTTCTGTCATCCTCCCCCTGACCTCTTCAGAAGGAGGACCAAAGAAAACATTTCATTTCCCTGATCCTGGAGGTTCCTGTGGGATGGGAAGCACCTTTGCAGAAGGAAGGGGAGCTGAGCACGGCGTGGAAGTCAGTGGGGAACAAGGATTCACAGACCTGGAGCCAGCAGAGTTTATTTAAAACCCCTCTGGTTTATTTAAAACCCCTCTGCTGTCACCCAAGCCATTCTGTGAGGTCTGGGTGCCATAATGAGGCACTAAAATATCCCATCGGGCAGGATCAGTTTTTGTTATGGCCGAGTATTTTTGGTGTGTATTTTTTATTATTACCTAATTTCCTCCTGTACAATGAGCCCATAAACTCCAACGATGCTTGGGATAGATGGGAACGTGCCAGTCCCTGGCAGCAGTTTGTGTGGGGGGGGGAAAAAAGGCAGGAAATTCAAAAGAAATCCATGTCAGGACCTGGACAGGAGGGAGGACCAGAGCAAAGACAGCGGCTCCTCATCCCAAAATGATCCAAGCAAAAGGAACAGGCAGTGAAAATGTCATGGCTGCAAAGCACCGAGGTGGAAATCAACTTTAAGAGGCAGCAGAAGGCGAGTAGATTATGGCACTTCTAAATTAAAGGTGTTCAGGGGATTCCTGGAGGGAAGAGGCTGGGAGTTAGGAGGAATTCATTACAGAGAGACTGCACTGGAGAATCACCTGCCCATTAAAGCTGTCCTCCACTGCCCTCGGAGTGGGGATGGGATCGTGGGGTCAGTGAGAGCCTCTTTGTCTGCCCCAAGTGACCTTCAGCCAAGGAGGCTCCAGGGCAGGGTGAGCTCTCCCAGCTCTGACATTTCCCCCCCTTTTTCCCCCTAATTGCAGCTCCAGGTGTGTGTGGTCCTGCCTGGTGCTCAGGCTGAGGGATGGAGCCAGGGGCAGGTGGCTTTCAGGGCATCATTGGCTGCCAAATTGACAGTGCTGCTTTGTCTCATTTGAAATGAAAATGCAGAGGAGGGGAGAGCTGTGAGCGTGAAGCGGAGGCACAGAGTGCCAGAATTTCAGAGCACTTTGTTCTCCAAGGGCCTGTCTTTTATTCAGGGTAAAATTCAGGATCAGTCCCAGGGCTGGAGCGTGGCTCCCTGTCTGTGGAGTGAACTGGGAGCAGCTTTAATTGAGCTGTTGTGGATTTATGTCCGACCCAACCCCGCAAGAGTCACTCCACATTTGCATCTCAGCTCTGCCAGGCTGGACCATCTCCAAGACTCTTCCTTGGCTTTGCTGGATCGTTTTTCTTCAGCCATTTCAAGTGCAGTTATTAATGGATCCCTCTAGAGGAAAGAAAATGAGTAAATTCAGTGTTCGTGGAGAATCAGAAAGCGCAAGGATTGAGCTGGGCTGACGTTCCCTCTCCTTCCTGCAGCTCCTGCTCTGCCACCAGCCCTGCAAAATCCATTCCCAAGGATCCTTTGCAGTTCTCCTTCAAGTCCCTTCCCCTGTGGCCGTGCTGCCGCCTCCTCCCTGGCTCTGAGGGTGCCAAAGCTGAGAACAAGGGAGGTGACCACAGCTCATGGGCTTCCCCCAGCAGCATCCTCTCAGTGCATCAAACCCTAAAGTGTGCACAGAGGGATTTCCAGAGCCCCCAAAGATCCCTGTCCCTCCCAGATTTGTCTGCTCTGCGGTGAGAGCAGCAGGAGTGAGGTGTGCCGGTTCTCAGCTCTAGGCAGGCCCCACGATTTGCACAATTTGCCACCAAAAAAACAGAGGTGGTTTTGTCACCACTCCCATATGGTGGCTCATTCAGCTGTGCCAGGACACAATTAATTATTGGAGGCTGCTGTTTATCTGTCAGAGCACCGTGAGGAGAAGTTTGGGCTGTATTGTTTGTTTAATCTATAGTGGCTTTTGTTTCCTTCAGAATAGTCGATATCTTTTCAATTTTTTTCCTTTTTCTTATCTTACCCCTTTTCTAAAGCTTTAATTCCTCTAATCCAAACGGTCTCTTTCCTTTCATTGCTGCTGATCAGTTATCACAGAGACAGAAAACCATGGAATGCTTTGGGTGGGAAGGGACATTAAAGATTTGTCCCATCCCTATCTTTCCCTGTCCCAGGTTGCTCCAAGCTGCCCTTGGACACTGCCAGGGATCCAGGGCAGCCACAGCCTCATGGGGAAGAATTTTTTCCTAATGTTTCATCTCAAGCTCCTCTCAGTGTGAAGCCTTTCCCCCCTGTCCTGCCACCACATGCCCTTGTCAATATTATCCACGGGAGAGTGAATCCTCTCGGGTGGAAGATGTGACGATGCCCGTGGGTACCTGGAGCTCAGTGCAGGGATGAATCCTGCTGGGATCCTGGCTCCAGGGACTTGAGGAGCAGCAGAATGAAGGGGTGAATCCCTCTGCTGAGGTGCCAGGAGCTCAGGAGAGCTGCCCTCCACCATCACCCCCCCCAGAGGTGCCACCAAGGTGTCCCAGCAGCTCATCTGCCCCTCTCCACAGTGACACAGGGAGGCTGGAGCGATCTCAGTCCCTTCCCAGACCGTGCCAGGGAAAACCATCCCCACATCAGAACCTGCCTTCCTCCTAAAAGCCCCTCCTGCCACTCTGGGGCTGCTGTGGTGTTCGTCAACCACTCCAGGAGCTGAGTGTGGCACTGAGTGTGACGCTGTGGCAGTGCCAGGTGTCCCTGTGCCCTGCTGGAGGGGCTGCTCTCTCCACAGGCAGGTAAAGCTCTGGCTCCGGCTGCCTTCCAGGAGCTGAGTGTGGCACTGAGTGTGACGCTGTGGCAGTGCCAGGTGTCCCTGTGCCCTGCTGGAGGGGCTGCTCTCTCCACAGGCAGGTAAAGCTCTGGCTCCGGCTGCCTTGGCCAGGTGGCAGCTGCTCCAGAGGAAACAGATGTTTTGTTCCAGAAGCTGAGGAGCTCTCACAGCTCTGACAGATCCTGGGGAGCAGAGAGCTGAGGTCAGCACTGAGCTGCCACAGCCTGGGCTGCGGGACTGATTTTATCGTGAGGAAAACGAGTGTTTGGGAAAAAATATTTCCAGAGGGAGGGGAAGCGTTTGTGAGTGTTGGCCGGGGCTGCAGCTCCCTGTTTTCAACTCCTCCTGAAGCCTGGGAGCAATAAATGTTTGCTCCCAGAATTTTCTTGGAAAGAGCTCCCTGGTGGGACCACGGCTCCCTTTGGGTGGCTGGGGATGGTGTTTTGGGTGTGCCAGGCTCCCCAAATCCTGCTGCAGGGGCTGGGGTGTGCAGGAAAAACAGGACTGGGGGATTTCCACCTTCTCCACCAAGAGAAGATTCCCCTCTTTTGCTTTTGGGGCTGCCTCAAGGACAGCTCACCCCTCGGTTACACCCTGCAGACACTTTAGAAATCACAATAAAACAACCCCACGCAATACAAATCCCCCAAACCTTTGCTTGGCAGGAGAGTCGGGCTCTCCACGTGATTCCCAAATGTTTTGCTTCCAAAAAGCTTAATGTCAAGACTCGGAAGTTTAACTAATTATCTGCACGCAGATTTTGCTTAGCTCAGGCCTTTATTTCCTCCTTTGATTCCGTCTGCAGCAGAGCTTTCCATGCAGGGCACTAATTCCACTTCCAGCCAGCTCCTTTTATCCCGGAGACTCGAGTGCCAGGCACCTCGGGGCAAACTGGGTGGCCACAGGCTGGGAACAGGCAGTGAGCGTGTTCAAAGGCAGGGAAAAAAACCATTTCATCTGTTCAAAGGCAGCTGCAGTCCCCACTGCTGGGCTTTTGAGTGGCTCTCGTCAAAACTGAGGAGGTTTAATTACTGAAAGTTCAAAAAATAACTGTGTTATAAACAGCTCTGGGAGGGGGTTGGGTTCAGGTTGTTGTGGGCCCTCCCTGGCACTGGGAATGCCGGGGGTGTGGTGTTTGTGCCTGGCTCAGAGCAGGGGGGTTTTTGTCTTTGTGGGACAGTTGGAATCATTAATTCCAAGGGGAAAAGTGGGATTTTTCCAGGAAAAAGATGCTCATGGAAGTGTTCCTCCTGATCCCAGCCCAGCATCTCAAGGAGGCCGTGCTTTCTCCCTTCGTGATCAGAACCCCTTTTCAACACCGAAATGTGAAGTTTTCCATCTCATCCCAAACATTTATTGCCATAAGTGGTAAATTCTGGCTGTCCTTGTTCTCTACCCAAATATTCAAATATTTCAATCTCTTTATGCTTGGAGAAGTCTCGTTCTGCTGGAAGGCAGGACTCTGCATTCTGCTGGACGGGGAGGCCGATGTTCTTTGGGTTGTAATGGCATGACTTAGTGTGGAATAAAGGCTTTAGTCAGGTTTCACAGCTGTTTAAAGGTGTTGTGGTTTTATTGTCTCTTCAGGTCTCTGGCCTTGAACGCTGGGATTACGATCAGCTTTGTGAGTCTGTTTTCTTGTGTTCCACAAATTCAGCAAGTTGGTTTAAGAAACCACGAAAACTTTTGCATCCACGGCATCCCACACCTTGGAGAACTTCGTTTCTACTTCTTTTTTTTATTTTTTATTTTGGAATTGAACATGAGTGGAGACTGAGCAGTGGGGGGAGAAGCACCATCAGCTCATTTCATGTTTTCTGCACAAGCCATGAGGTCTCAGAGGGCACCCAAACCCTCCTGTGTGAGCTGCAGCCACCACCAGAGCCCTGACCTGGGACTCCTGGAGGCATGGATGAGGCAGTGAGCTTCTCCCAGGTGAGAAAAGCAGCAGCCCCAGCTCAGGCAGGCTGATCTTTATGATAAATGTTATTTAAATTGCTGTGGGAGTTGCACACCTCAGCCTGGCGTGCTAAATATACTTTATTAATTGCCTTGCTCTTTGCACACACCGGAGGCTGCGCGCCGTTAAATACACCCCCAGCGTTTATTCCTTGATGTTTTGGGCTTTACTGAAATATTCCACTTCCTAATGACTCCTGTGCTTGGGATCAGGCTGGACCTGGCTGCAGGTGGTGGTTTTCCCTCCCCACAGCACAGCAGAGCTGTCCCAGTATCTCCATTTAAGCCCAGCACGCTCGTGCAGAGCAGCATCGACGACCTGGAGGTGCCAACACCTCCCGGGATCATTTAGAGCTGCAATTTCTCTGTAATGTGCATTATCTGAGGGCTGCAGCTGGGACTGCTCCGTGCAGAGCCCCCAAAGTGCAGTTTTGGGCAGGCAACCAGGCCCTGGTGTGAGGGCACAGCTCCAAGGCAGGGCACAAAGAGGGAGCAGCTCCAGGTCACAGCTGGACTCGCCTCGGGAAGCACCGGGGATGGAGCCCGGGCTCATTTTCCTGCTGATCTCCTCAGCTGCAAGGCTGGAGCAGCTGGGCTGGAGCTGCTGCTGTCAGGCAGCACAGCACTCACCCAAAGAGGGAATTTGCTCCAGAAACCCTCCCTGTGTGGGGTTCTGAATGGGGCATGGCTTGAGAACTTTCATTTCTGTGCATCCACAGGACAGGACTCAAAGGGGCTTTCAGAGAGGGGTGGGAACTTGTCCAGTGTTCTTTTAAAAATGCCAACCTGCATCCACAGTGCTGCAGGAAAGGAAAAGCTGGAGGAGCTTTTCTATTTCATGGGAGCAGCCCCATACTGGAAGATGATCACAGAACCATGGAATATCCTGAGCTGGAAGGGACCCACGAGGATCACTGAGTGCCACCCTCAGCCCTGCACAGACACCCCAAACCCCACCCTGGGCATCCCTTAGAGCATTGTCCAAGCACTCCTGGAGCTCTGCAGCCTCGGGAATGTGACATTTCAGTGCCCCAGCTCCCTCTGGGAGAAAAATTCGCACCCTAAATCCAGCCTCACCCTCCCCTGACACAGCCTCGCAATTCCAGTCCACATCACCAGCTCGGAGCCTTCTGGGAGCCTCACTTGGAGCAGGAAAACAGCCCTTCAGCTCCAAATATCCTGTTTTTTATGGAGAGCCTCTTCCTCTTTTACAGCCCTGTTTGTTTTTGCTGTAAAAGCCGGTGCAGCACCTGGCACAGCAGCGTTGGTTCCACACGCAGGGCTCAGCCAAGCCCTCTGCTCCCTTCCAGCGCCGCAGTGCTTTGGGAGCTGTGCCCTGGGGCTGCCAGCAGAGCTCTGCCCTGGGATAGAGCTGGTGGGCTCCCAAAATTCCCATCCCGAGGACAGGCTGCCATCATCCTCTGGATCACCTTGTCTGCAGCATCGCAGCCCCTCGGTCTTTAAACACCCAATTCCTCCAGGCAGTTTCGGGTCTGGTCCCTTCCCTGGATGCGTTCTTGACGGAAAACACAACAGCGATCACCAGGCAACACATTTCGTTGTATTATTCATGCCCCGTACTTGAGAGTGATTGAGGTGGGGAAAGGGAGGAGAAAAACCCTGCAAAATTCATTACGGCTCCAACACCCCCGCGGGATTTGGGATATTGTGGCTTTAATCGGAGCTAATGGGTCCCTGCTGCTTCAGGGATGGCTTGGGGTGGATGGAAAGGCTGCAGTTGCTGCCAGGAGAGCTGGGCAGGGCAGGATCCTCTGTCCCTGGCAGAGCTGGGCAGCTCAGGATCCTCTGTCCCTGGCAGAGCTGGGCAGCTCAGGGTCCTCTGTCCCTGGCAGGGCTGGGCAGAGCAGGATCCTCTGTCCCTGGGAGAGCTGGGCAGAGCAGGATCCTCTGTCCCTGGCAGGGCTGGGCAGGGCAGGATCCTCTGCCCCTGGCAGAGCAGGGCAGGGCAGGATCCTCTGTCCCTGGCAGGGCTGGGCAGGGCAGGATCCTCTGTCCCTGGCAGGGCAGGGCAGGATCCTCTGTCCCTGGCAGAGCTGGGCAGCTCAGGATCCTCTGTCCCTGGCAGAGCTGGGCAGGGCAGGATCCTCTGTCCCTGGCAGGGCTGGGCAGAGCAGGATCCTCTGTCCCTGGCAGAGCTGGGCAGAGCAGGATCCTCTGTCCCTGGCAGGGCTGGGCAGGGCAGGATCCTCTGCAGGCAGCAGGCAGGATCCTCTGTCCCTGGCAGGGCTGGGCAGGGCAGGATCCTCTGTCCCTGGCAGGGCTGGGCAGGATCCTCTGTCCCTGGCAGAGCTGGGCAGCTCAGGATCCTCTGCCCCTGGCAGGGCAGCTCAGGATCCTCTGTCCCTGGCAGGGCAGCTCAGGATCCTCTGTCCCTGGCAGGGCTGGGCAGCTCAGGATCCTCTGTCCCTGGCAGGGCTGAGCAGAGCAGGATCCTCTGTCCCTGGCCCAGGTGAGTCACACAGGGAGTGTGCCCCGGCTGTGACACAGCGCTCACAGCCTCACTGTCACTTCACACTTGTTGTGTCTTGCCTGGTGAGCACAGGGAGCGTGGGACTGAGGTTTTCCTGCAGTGCCTGACACGTTTCACCATTTCACCCCTGCAGCTGCTGCAATCCTTCGGTGGAAATACACAGGAATTGTTGTAACCTGGTTTAGCACAACTCCTCGCAGTGATTCCGTTGTTGGACGGGGTTTGGAGCCTTGCTTTGGTTTTCAGAGCAGGCAACTTTGGTATTTCCCTGCTCTGCAGATGGGGAAGGCGATGCCAATCTACCCCAGGAATTTATAGGATCTGATATCCCGTGTGTTTATCCTTGCAGTGCCTGTTGATTATCCAGAATTGTTTTTCTACTTTGCAGGATGTGGGGAGAGGGCAAAGTCAATGCAGACTCTTCAGAGGCTTCTCCATGAGGAGCTTAAGGTGCTCCTGCATCCTCCAGAGCTCTCTGGATACTGGATCATCCTCCTCCTGTATGGAAACCGTTGTGGAATCACTGAATCTCCAGGCTCAATTCCTGTGGTCTCAAAGAACAGAAATCATTTTCCTGGGGCTTTTTTTCCAGAAGTTCTGCCTTTTAAAGGGCCACTGTGTGGCTTCCCTGCTCTTTTCCCATTTGCCAGCCTGGCTGGCACCAATGTTGGTGGGACACCCCACAAACACAGTTTGTGGGTCAGTTCTCTCAAGAGGAATCTCCAATTTTCCAGCTCTGGGCTCCTCAGGACAGGAGGCACAGGGAGCTCCTGGAGTGGGTCCAGCAAAGGGTGAGAGACGAGGGGACTGGAGAATCTCCTTGCCCAGGAAAGGCTGAGGGAGCTGGGGCTGCTCAGCCTGGAGACGAGATGCTGAGAGGGGCCCTCAGCCCTGGGTGTCCCTGTCTGTCCCTGGGTGTCCCTGGGTGTCCCCTTTTCACCCCTGTCTGTTCCTGGGTGTCTCTGGGTGTCCCTGGGTGTCCCTGTCCATCCCTGCCCATCCCTGGGTGTCCCTGTCCATTCCTAGGTGTCCCTGTCCATCCCTGTCCATCCCTGTCCATCCCTGGGTATCTCTGGGTGTCCCTGGGTGTCCCTGTCCATCCCTGAGTGTCTCTGGGTGTCTCTGGGTGTCCCTGTCCATCCCTGTCCATCCCTGTCTGTCCCAGTCTGTCCCTGTCCATCCCTGTCTATCCCTGTCCGTCCCTGTCTGTCCCTGTCCGTCCCTGTCTGTCCCTGTCTGTCCCTGTCCATCCCTGTCTGTCCCTGTGTGTCCCTGTGTGCAGGGAGGGTCAGGGCAGGCTCCAGGCTCTGCTCCAGAGCCCAGCAGTGGCCCCAGAGGGACAGGCAGGGACTGAGCCCAGCAATTCCCCTGCACAGGAGGCACAACTTTACTGTGGGCACTGGAACAGAGCCCAGAGAGGGCTGGAGTCTCCTCCCTGGGATATTCCAGAACCCTCTGCACACCCTCCTGTGCTCTGGCATGGCCCTGCTGGAGCAGGGAGGTGACACCAGTGACCCTCTGTGGTCCCTCCAGCCTGACCCAGCCAGTCTGGGATTCTGGGATTTTGCACAGGACACTGCAGGAATGGCCTTGTGGCCCCAGCAGAGCTGGCTCTGCTGTCTCCAGAGCAGGATTGGCACTGCTGGAGCCCATAAAGCTCGACAGTAAGTAAAGGATGAGAAGGCTGAGCTGATACAGTCTAATTAACTTCCGTTCAGGCTCTTTGTTTGCTGTGCTCAAGCCTGGTTTCTTCCAGATTTAAATTGATTATGAAAATCAGCACAAGGACAAAACGCTGCTTTTGAAATCAGACTTTTCACAGTAAATGGTTATTTGTTTTCCTGCTCAAAAACATTGGCTTATCCCCAGTGATAGAATTCTCTCTCTCTCTCCTCTCCCACCTTCACTCCTGCCTGATTTGTGTGTGGAGTTTAATTAAAATCATACAGTCCTTCCACAGCTTGGTCCATCTCTGCTGCTAGCCTTGTATTTGATTTATACACAGCATTCCAGTGAAACTGCCTGGAAAAATTAAATAGACATGAATCAACTTGCCGCAGGCTTTTGAAATCCAGCATTTCACAGAGAACTCCCCATGGACATCTCCTTTCAGCCTGGTGCAGGAGAAATGTTCCTGTGAGCACACAGGGACATGGGGAAAGTGCACTCATTAGGTTTGGGGTTTCTAATTGGAGCTGTTTGCCAAATGATAGCTCAGGAGCCAGGAAACCTTGGATCCACTGCTTATGATAATATGATTATTTTAAAAATAATAAAAAAATAAATGAAAGCAAAACTACTTGGGTTATTAGATTTCAATTTTTTTTTTTTTGGCTTGGCCTCTGGAATGAGTGTAAAGCAGTGGTAAATGTTTGTAGCAGCAGTTTCAGCCTAAGTGTGTTTGATGGAGCTGCTGTAAATGCTGGTTCTGTCTCTATCTTATCTGGAGGTGTGAGCTCTTAGCTCATAGACACAGACTTATTCTTAGCTGAGCTGCAGCTCCCTTTGGAGGCTTCGTACATCACAAACAAAGTTAACTCCTTATCAGATCCTCCTCTGCTTTTATCAGCGTGACTTCAAACAGGGCACAACAAGGCACTGACTGCACAGGAGGAACCTGAAACGCTGCTGCTGCTGCTGCTCCAGAGTCACAGATCTGGAGTGATGAGGACATGGAATGAACTGAATATCTGGAGCTGAAACTATGGAACAGCCCTTTCAGGACTGGGGATGGATATCTGTAGGGTTCCACTGTGTGTGTTATAGAAAAGCAGACCTGGAAGGCCCAGAGTGAGCCTCTGTCCTGGGCCCAGAGGTGACCATGGAAGCACATCCAGGTCACCAGGTGCAGGATTCAATGCAGGGTCAAGGACTGCTCTGCCCAGACTGTGCTGTTGTACAGAGTTCTTTATTGTACAGAGACTGAGACTGCTCCAGATCACTCTATGATTACTTGTTAAGACTACTCTTATGACTTTTACTGTGGCTACTTCTTTATGGCCACTGCCCTCTACTACACAGTGCAAATTCCCTTTATCCCATCCCACCCCCAGGCTGTGCCATCCCATAAATAGCAAAGATAAACAATCCCCTAGAAGCTCACACCCTACAATCCTCTCACACAATGGGTGCAGGAGGCCACAAACCCATGATCCTCTTTGCCATGCCCATCCCTGGTGCCCTGGATGTGCTTCCTGGGCACCTCTGGGCCTGGGGAAGAGGCTCCCTCTGGGCATTCCAGGCTGATTTTCTGTTACACACACAGTGGAACCCAACAACCAGGGATGGGCATGGGAAAGAGGATTGTGGGTTTGTGGCCTTCTGCACCAACTGAGAGTGAGGATTATGGTTTGTGACCGTATAGGGCATTGTTCACCTGTTCCCATGATAGGTAAAATCTGTGCAATAGCCCAGGTGATTGGGGAGCACTGTGGTGAACATCTTTCCTGTTTATGTGACAACACATCCTGTCTGTGGGATGGCATTAAAGGAAATTTCACTGTGTGATAAGCAGCAGTCTGTAGTAGTCTTGGTGTAATCTTAGTCTTTAGTCTCTGCCTGCACAATCCATGTCTTTGCACTCCTCTATCTTGTGGGAAGCCCATGCCCTTGCAAAATGACTGCAGCTATCCAAAAGGGACAGGCAGCTCTGTGCCTTTCAGAGTCCCCCAGCCCGGCTCCGTCCCGGCAGCAGCAGCAGCAGCGAGGCTGGTGTTGAATTTCCAAGAGGGCGAGGAGAAAGGGAAGCAAATTCCTTTGTAGCTGCCGGGCTGTCTGCTGGGAGCCCAGGCTCCTGCACAGCCGTGCGTGGAGCTGAGCACTCTGAGCATCACCACGGAACGTCTGGGATGCTGCTCACCCCTCCTGCCTCGTGCTGCTCGGGAGTTAATCAAGAATTGCCAGCCTGGTGGAAGACAAAGAGAGCCCGCTGTGGGATTTGGGCTCAGCTGTGTCCTTTCAATAATTTATAATAAGTCTGGGGCTCTAATAACCTAATCGCGAGGATTTGGGGAAGGAGGCGATGAGTTTTGTTTGTTTCCTCCCAGCCACAGGTGATATTAAAGGGAAGAAAGGAAAATTAATCCCCTTTTCTGATTTGTCTTCTAAAAGATATGCAAATGGTGCCAGGGGCTGCTCAAAATGCTGGATTGCCACAGGTGAATGCTAAAGCTGAGCCTTGGAAAGAGAGGCTGTGGTGGCTCAGCAGTGCCAGGGGTGCCTCTGCTGTTTGATCCCAAAATGCTGCAGGTTGGAATGATCCATGGAGCTCTGTTGGTCCCACCAGGAGAATCTGAGTGAGGGATGCAGGGGTGGCTTTGGTCAGGCCAGCTTAGGCAGGCTGGGAAGCCAAGCACCATCAGAGCTCCTGGGAGAAGGGCAGAACGATGCTGGAAGCAGCAGGAGATGCAGTACAAGGCCCAAAGCTGTTCAGTGGGCTGGAGAGGTTCCGTGTGTGAGCTCAGCTGTGGGAATTCCTCCCCTGGGCTGGCTGCTGTCATGGGTGGGAGGTGGCAGAGCCGAGGGTGGCGCCTCCGTGGTGCTTTGTAGATCCAGCCTGAGCTGGATGGGAGCTCAGGGAGATTTTGGGATCCAGTTAAGAGGAAGGAACTGGACTTGGGAACCAGTTTTTGTGGCTCCAGGACCTCCCTCCTGTGCTGCACGGCTGCTCCGAGCACAGCGAGGATTGCACTGTGTTTGTGCATGAAAAACCAGAGAGAAAGGCAAAAATGTGAAGGAGTAGGAATCACAGAATTCTGAACTGGTTTGGGTTGGAAGAGACCTTAAAGCCCATCCAGTTCCACCCCTGCCATCAGCAGGGACATTTTCCACTGTCCCAGGTGGCTCCAAGCCCCATCCAACCTGGCCTTGGGCACTGCCAGGGATGGAGCAGCCACAGCTCCTCTGTGCCAGGAGGGCCTGGAAGATTCAAGCAGGAGCTGAGCAGAGGAGGAACACTCCAGGGACGTGCTGGTGGATCTCAGAGTGGACAGAGCATCAGTGCAGGCTCTGAGTTGGGCTCCTGGCTGTGTGGGGTGTGGAGCCAGCCTGTTTGAGGGGTGGGTGCCATCCATCCCTGCCCCGCTGACCTCTGGAAATCCTGCTGCGTGGGAGACAGCCTGTCATCTCATGTTTGCAAGTGCTTTTCAATTTAATACATTTTAATCAGAAAATTAATCAGGAAACACCAGTTCAGCAAGATAATTGAACAATGAAGAGACACGATAATTACTGTTTAGTCTAATTAACTTTGTTAAGTCTTTATTGGGAACAGAGACTTCCTGAGTGAAACTTATTAAATGGCTCTCCCTGGAAAACAGAATCCCCATCAAAAAGGCTTTGTTCCTCACACTGCTGGTTAGGAACTGGGTGCTGTCTTTAAATCATGATTAGAGAAACCAGCAGGTGGGTTCTGAGAAAACTCTGATTTACCTTTCAGCCCCTTCTCCTTCATCCTCACTTCATTTGCATCTCTTTAATCCAGGGTTCTCCTCCTCGCTGCTTCCCAGCTAGGCAGGGTTTGATTGCCAGAAAACCTCATGGTGCTGCTTCCTTGTGCATCCACACTTGGCTCTGTTCCCATCTCAGCTCCTCAGGTGTGTGGAGAATGGACAGGTGATGGGGATTATCAGCAAAGAAGCCTCAGGGGTTTGTCTGCTGTGATAAACAGATCTAAAAATATGAAATATCAAAATATCCAAGCTTTTGGTAGGGTTCTGACAGGAGGGAGCTGCTGGGAAAACCCTGTTTGAGGGGTAAATTGAGGGGATTTGTGGGTTGGGATAACCCTGGGGAAGGCCAGGGTGGGATGGGGAGGTACCAGGGTATTTGGGCACTGCCAGCACCACGATGCTGCCACAGGAAAAGGAAACCTTGAAAAGTAAACCTTGAAAAGTTCTTTTCCCCTTGAAAAAAAAGGCCAGAGAAGTAAAACTTCTTGAAAACCCCCAGGAATGAACCCTGGCTCCAGGATTCAAACCTGGCCCCAGGAATCAAACCTGGCCCCAGGAATCAAACCTGGCCCCAGGATTCAAACCTGGCCCCAGGAATCAAGCCTGGCTCTAGGAATGAATTCTAATCCCTGGAATCAAACCTGGACCTAGGAATCAAACCTGGCCCCAGAAATGAAACCTGACCCCAGGAATCAAACCTGGCCCCAGAAATGAAACCTGACCTCAGAAATCAAACCTGGCTTCAGGAATGAATCCTGGCCCCAGGAATCCAACCTGGCCCCAGGAATCAAATCTGACCCCAGGAATCAAACCTGGCTCTAGGATTCAAACCTGGCTTCAGGAATCAAACCTGGCCCCAGGTAACAAACCTGCCTCCAGGAATTTATCCTAACCCCAGGAATCAAACCTGGTCCCAGGAATCAAACCTGGCTCTAGGAATGAATTCTAACCCCAGGAATCAAACTTGGCTCTATGGTTCAAACCTGGCTCCAGGAATCAATCTTAACCTCTGGATTCAAACCTGGCTCCAGGAACCAAACCTGCCTTCGTGCCTGTTGTGCTCCTCAGCTCTGACCTCTGTCCTTGCAAGCTCTGTCAGGACTCCAATAAATAATCCATGCTGATTGAGGAATATTAATGGCACCAGGAGCTGTGTCTGCCTGGACAGGAATTAGCATGAAAGAGCCGCTCTGTCTGCGCCGGTGTCTCCTCTGCTTTTGCTTGGCTTTGCTTTCCTGTAAGGGCGTAGCATGAAATATTTATCATTTCAGAATGAAGGATTAAACATAAATATTGAAATGAACTTGATTGGCTTTTGATCTGCTGAGAGAGCCCTTTGGCTGGCCACGCTCCAGCCACAGCTGCCCCACCGGTGGCTCCTGCATTATTCATGTGGGGAGAGGTCAGGAAGGGGAGAGAGCTCGGGATATCGACCCGACACAGGGATGGGATTTAATAATCCCTGGCTCCTGGGGTTCTCTGCTCGAGGCAGGGAACCAGGGGAAATTTGGGAGCTAAGATTTTACTCTCGGTTTCAGCCGTGGCAAAGCTGACATCCTTTTCTTGCCCAGGGATGTGCATCCGTGTGGCTGGGCAGGAGCAGCGTCCCTGGGGACAGTGCCTGGGACACGCTGCAGCCCCCGGGCTGCTGGAGGTGAGGATGTTTTGTGTGCTGTCAGTACCTCCTGTAACCACAGAGATGCTCCTACAGCAGAGCAGGGCTCTCTTTCCAACACCCAGGTGTCTGAATGAGCGATTTTGCAGGGGGAAAATGCTCTGAGTGCAGGATTTGCTGCTTCTCTGGTTGTCAGTGAGGGTCTCAGACTGTACCCAGAGCACTCTGCCCCACTTCAGACCCCAATATTTCCCTTAAAACCAGGGTCCAGGATGGCTCCCCACAAATCCTGTTATCTCCTACAGTTAATTCATGGAATTCATGAGTGGTTTGAGTTCCTTGTTGGCTGTAATTGAATTTAGAATTTATTTGGTCCAGTTTGTAATTAAAGGAATTGCTCTCCCCCTCTTTGTGCTTGGGTTTTTCCACCCATGCCATGCTGCAGAGCGGCCCCAAATTGTTTATCCCCAAAGCACAAGGGAGACAACTCATTACTCCTCCTTTTCCTGGGTCACCCAGTGCCAGGCAAAGTTTTGTTGTGTGGAATCACAACTCAAGACGTGGCTCTGTTGGGAGAGAACATTTTGGAGAGTGCAGCCAACAGCGTTGCCTGCTCGTGTATTTCCTTCTTTCTCCTCTCTCCCCATTAATTACTGAGCAAACTCTGCTGGTTCCTCTGGGATCTGGCGGGATCCTTTCACCAGGGACAGGCATGGAATGGTTTTTCTAGAGGGATGACTCTTGAGGAACCTCTTGGTTTAATTTTTCCCTCCCATCCTCTCCCGCAGCGCCACACAGAAAATGAAATTGCTGGAACCTTAAAGCACTTCCCCAGATGCACCAGGGAGTTAATTATTATTTAAGAGTGACAACTGGGCAAGGTTAAAAGCTGGGAAAGAAAAGAGGGGGAAAAGTAAAAAATTAAAATTGCAAAAAGAGGGAGGAGGAGAAAGACACTGTTCTATAACGTGGTTTTATATGGAGCAATATCTGCAGTTTCATGGTGGAAGACAGGTAGAATGATCCTTTCTCATTTCCTTTTCCTGCAACCATTCCAGGACAAGGAAATTGCTCTTTTCTCCTTCAGGAGGACAGAAAGGAGCTGGTGACCCTGCTGGTTTTGATTCAGCCCAATTTGGTGGCCAGGCAAACGGTCTGACTCACTGTGCCCTGCAGAAATACACCCCCAACCTTTGTGGAGTTCTGCAAATCACATCCTAAAGCTCTGCTGTGCCCTGAAAAAATCAAATCCCTGTGGCAGCAAACCCCATTTGTCTTTGTGGCGAACAGCAAAGGGCCCAGCACGTGGCACTCCTGAGCCTGCTGGAAAGGGCAGGGGATTCCCCAGGCACCAGCACAGAGCAGGTAATTAAAAATATCGTAAAGTCTTAATGGGGGCTTCAGCCTTTTCTGCAGGGTGGTTTTGCCCCTGCAAACAGCGATCATTTGGATGTGCCTGGAGAACCCCAAAGGCAAAGGCAGTGCCAAAGCTGTGCTGGGTGTGCTGAGCTGTCCCCTCCTTGTCCCCAGCCCAGAGCACTGAGTGTCACACCCAGACTTCCTTGGACACCTCCAGGGATGGGGACTCCAAACCTCCCTGGGCAGTTCCAAGGCCTGACCACCCTTTCCATGCAGAAATGTTCCCAAATATCCAATTTAAACCTCTCCTGGTTCAAGTTGAGGCCATTCCCTCTCCTCCTGTCCCTGTTCCCTGGGATAAGATCCCAAATCCCCCCATCTGTCCCCTCCTGTCAGGGACTTGTGCAGAGCCACAAGGTCCCCCCTGATCCCCCTTTTCTCCAGGCTGAGCCCCCTCAGCTCCATCAGGAGTTTTCCAGCTCCTTTCCCTTCCCTGGACACGCTCCAGCCCCTCCAGAGCCATGAGGAGCCAGAGCTGGGCTCAGCTCTCATTCCACGCTTCCCTTCCCTGGCGGAGGCAGAGCTCAAGTTCTGTGGGAGCTCACAGAGCAGAGAGCATGGGAATATTTTCACCAACAAAGGCTTCTCCTTCCTGAACTCCCAAACCTCTGTGTTCATGCCGTGACAGAGGAGATTTGCCTCACCTCACACTGTTCAGAGCCACAAAAACCTTCCCTGCTCCAGGGGCTCCTGAAGAACCTCACACTGCTCAGCTTTATCCCTGCCCTGCAAACAGCATTTCCACAGCTCCTTGTGCTGCCTTTTTCTTTGTCATAAACCCCTAATTCTGTGCCTCCAGCACTCACCTTGTCTGATTTCCCTCTCTGAAACAGGCAAGAGTGTAAAATAAATGTTTGTTGGTCATTAAAGCCGCGTTTACAGCTCTGGAACGGGCACAGAACCTGCTCTGCAGAGTTGTCACCGTGTAAATAGACCACGATGAGCAGCTGGGAGTTAAAAGCTTTGGGATGGGTGGAAAGCTGGAATTTGCTGCTGATTACCAGGGCTTGATTGTGGTTGTATTGCAATATCTATTCCCAAGCATCCCCAGAAACCTGACCTCTCTCCAAAGGAGCAGGATGAGAGGAAAATGCTGGGAATGCAGGAGAGCAACCAGGAGCCGGAGGAGTTTTGACCCCTCGTGTTGGGTTGGTTTTGGTGGAGATGGGGCTGTGCTGCTGTGGTTTCTGTCTCTCCCATCAGCTTTGCACCAGCCAAAGATCTCAAAGTCATGAAAAGCCACCAAAGCTTTTCTATCCTCACCACTTTTCCACTGCTAATTTGTTGGAGTTCCTCAGGAAGTCACTTCTTCCTCGGGGTTGTTGGCATTCCCCAGTGCTGATGCTCCTGGTGCACATAAAATGTGATTTTCCTGAGGCTTCCATGGACTTCTGCAGGATGGATTTATGTCCTAATTCCACTGAGCTCTCTCTGACAGGATTTCTGTAGGGTGTAGGTTTGGTTTTGCATGAACATCCCCTTCACCCAAAGGTGTCTTCAGCCTCTACCGGGCTTTATTTTAAATTACGCCCCTGTTTGGGGGGAAAAAAAGAGAAGGAAAAAAAAAAAAACTAAAAAGAGGAGTGAGGAACATAAATTAAGCCTTCAAATGCATGTGCAGTTCTCTGTGACACAAACTTTGCTCTTGGGGTTTATGATGCTAATAAAATACTATTCACTGCTAACAGCTCTTTCCTTCCTGGCCTCGCAAACGGAGACAAATAAGTGCCTCTATTGAAGGAGTTCACATTTTATGTCTCTTTGCATCAATATGGCCCTGCTTTATTGACATTTTTAGGTAGAAACTGGCTGGTCATGTCTGAACTATATTAACTATTATTTATGATTTGGGCTGAGGACCCGAACCCTCCTCGTTCTAGGTGGTTGTGCATACAAATCAATACTATTTGTATCCCAAAGAGCCTCTAAATATTAGGAGAGACAAGAACTAAGTGAGATAAAAAGTGCAAGAAGCAGTGAGGTGCTTTGTGTAGGAGGTGCTGGCGAGCAGCACGAGCGGCCACGGCGAGCTCCAGCCTTGGGCTGGGATGGAGAAACATTTCCAAGGGTTTAGGGGATGTCCCTGTGCTTGGAGAAGGTGGCACAGAGGCTCCTGATGGACAGTCTGACCCACAGATTAATGAGAATTAATGAGATCCAGGAAATGGTCCCACAAAACCACCTCACCCCAGGGCTGGTGTGCTCTGAGATTTCACGAGGGCTTGGTGTGCTCTGAGATTTCACCCACCAGGTGCTCATGAAGGAAGCAGTTTGAGGTGATCAGCAATAATTATTTTGTGTTATCTGTAAGAGAAATCATGCAAGGATCATGAGCAGGGCCGCAGGAATTGGAGCAGCCCCTGGACACGGGCCCTGGCTGGGCCTGGGAGCTCCAGGGCAGCTCTTCCTGGTGGGGTGTTTGTTCTTGTGTTGGAAAACCTGAGGTGGTCTGGTTGGGAGGAGGCTGGTGGTCACTTAACTGTGGTGGTTTGGTGCCTCTTTGAGGGCATCCAGGTCCAAATGAGTGAGACAATTTTCCAGGGGAGAGCAGAGTGTCAGGAGTGGAGCCCTGTGTCTGAGAAGATGTGCTTTGAAAGACATTAGTGTGGATTTTCCATTAGAATTCGTGACCACTCTAATCCTAAACAACTTCACACGACTTTGCCATAAATAGAACTTCTCTTTCCTCTTGTTTCCTTGCCCAGCTCTTTGCTGAAGCACTGAAAAATTCCCTGTCTGACCCAGAGATTCATGCATGGAGCTGTTTGGAGAACCACAGTGGAAACCCAGCCCTCAAAATCAGATTAACCTTTAGGAAGAGCTCCTAAGGAAGTGGTTTGTCCCCTTCAAGGCTCTCTGAAGCCTTGACAGCGACTTGGCATTTGTCACATGGACAAGGAAGAGTCAAACTCAGTTCTCAGAGTGCAGGGAGAGGAACCTCTCCCCATGGAAGAACCTGTGGAAGATCTGCCTTCCCACCTTGACTTCCCTGGATTTCACCTCAGTGCTGCTCCCAGCCCCACTGAGAGCCCCCAGCAGGGAGGTTTGAGCTGGCCTGGAGTGCGTGATTTCCTTATGCCATGGAAATCTCTGCGCTTAATTTTCCAGCTCTTTAGGACCTGGACCAATTTCTAAAAATAGAGCTTTATTCCTCACGTTCACTTTTCCAAAGGACAGCGACAGAAGAGAGAGGGAGAAAATGCCATCGACTGGGGCATTTTGTTATCACATTCCCTGCACATCTGGGAGCTCTTTTGGTCCATAATTGCTGGTGCTGCTCACGAGCTGCAGCTCCTCGGAAGCTCTTGGGATGCTGTGGCCCCTGCTCTGCAAATTGAGCGTGGCCTCCTGGCCAGGTGTTCAGCTCCAGGAGGGAAACTCTGCCTTCCTTCCCTTTGCTCCGTGAGATTCCAGCCAGGCCATTGGGTTTGGAGGCTCTAAAAGCCTCATTGCTCCCAAATTCCCTGCTCTGGGTGGGCCCTTGAGAGGATTCTGTGGTGAGAGCAAAGCTGACGTTGGGTATTGGGGGGAATTCTTTCCTATGCATGGATTTTCTCTGTGGAAAACATCAGTTTATAATGAAATGGAGAAATTATTCCATTTTTCTGTTATTTAAGGAAGGAAATCCAGACGTAGAAATTAATCCAACAACCTGGGTGTGATTAAGAAACAGCCCCTGTGCAACATTTTCCTTTTCTCTCACCAAAATTTTAAAAACCTCCATAATTCAAAACATTCTGTTGAATTTCCCAGCTCTTTAAAACAGAACTTTTGAAACTTTTGTTGAAACAGAACATTTAGGGGAAAAGTCTAGTTAAGATGCTTCCCTACCTTTCCTTGGGATTGTGTTTCTCTTAATTAGAAAATCCCAAAATTCTGGGGATCCTCGGGATGGCTGGAGGCAGCTCCCAGGGAGACACGGAATTTTCGGGACATATGGTGGCAGATAATGGATGAAGGCAGGATTAAAGCAAAGATGATTGAGTAAACCTCTGCCATCTCCACCTGGAAGTGGTGCCTGTCCACGCCACATGGTGAAGGTGATAAATTGTAGTGAATTTGTGATCTGGAGCCATCAAATTTCCTCGCCGTCTTTCTTAACCTTGGGACAAATTAAATCAAGTTCTGCTGTGAAGCCTAAAGACATAAAATTTGTTAGCTGTAACAGCACATCCTGCCAAGCAGTCAGAACTCCCTGGTATTAATTACTTTATTCTCCAAGTTAAATAAATGATGTGATATCTGGATCCAGGGGGAAGCCACCCAGGAGCAGATAAAGGATGGGAAGATTTTCCTGTCAATGAACATCCAAACTCTGTCGCTAATTTGCTGTGGAGGGAAATAATGGGTTCTAAAGTGCCTCCATTCCTGGGTGAGATCCTGCCAAAGGGGAGCATCACTGGCAGGACAGCTGGAATGATTGCATCCCAGGAAAACTGGGATTTGTGCTGGGTGCTGGGCTGGCTGCTGGGGATCCCTTTTCCCGTTTATTTTCCTCTTCTGCAGTGAGCTCATCCCAGCCTGTGGATTCCTCAGCTCTGCTCCCCAGCTGCCCTTGGATTCCCTCAGCTCTGGGCACACAAATCCATGGATGAACATTTCCTGGCACCCAGCTGGGTCCAAAGCCCCTCACACTGAGGGTAAAATCATCCCCCCTGCTCTGGCTGTGGACTGGAGATCCCTGCTCTGATTTCTCTGAGTTTCTCCCTACAAGAAGGGCCTTGCAAAGAGACCCAAACCCAGCTGGTGGCGAGTCCACACTCCTGGGAATTCTTGGGGGGTGTTGGTGGTGTCCCTACCATTAATTAGAAATTAGGAGAGTCACATTGGCCATTGAAAAAAAAAAACAAAAAAAAACAAACCCACACATTATTTTGAATTCAAATCTGCCTGCCTTTAATTTCCACTAAGAGATTCTGTCTGTGCTCATCTCTGCCAGGTTAAAGAGCCCTCATCATCTGATAGTTTCTTCCTGTGAAAGTGTTTGTGCACTATAATCAAATTACCTTTTGAATTTCTTCCTGATAAGTTTAAAGAGATTAATCTTTTCACAGTCTCCATTCCGAAGCCGTTTATTTCCACCAGCCTGAGTCACTCGCAGGCCTTCACTCCAGGTCTGTGCCTTGCCAGAATGCACAGACACTGCAAATAGGTGCAGTGGATTGATTAAACTGAGCTCAGAAGCAGCCCAGGGGCTTGGGTCAGGCCCTGTCCTGGTTCTCCATCCTGGCTCAGGTGGGGCAGGGACAAGCCTGGGATGTCCCACCAGTGAGGAACTGCTCAGAGAACCCAGCACCTGCACTGGCTACGGGGGGAAACCTGCCAGAAGCAGCTGTGGGGTTGGAATCCAAATTTCAGGTGCAGCAAGACCTTTCTGATGCCAGGCTGGTGTCGCTGAGCCTGGGGAGAGCAGCAGAGAGCTCCTCACACGTCCTGGAGCTTTTTCACCGCTCCCATGGCTCAGCTCAGCTTCCATCTGTCATTCCTCCCCTCGCTGGTGGAAGATGGAGAGCAGCTACTGGGGAAAAGGTGCTAAATGGGTGCCTGGTTTATTATCTTCATTATTTTACTGTGTTTGGCATTACCCTGTGGGGAGGCTCTGAGATCAGCCCTGCACCACGAGCTGGGCGTTTCTTCCCCCATTTCCTTGGAAGGCCACTTTGTCCAGCTTGTTAAATCCAAAGCAAAGCTTTCAGAGGTCTTTAAGAGCTACTTTTTATGAAGAGCGTATTAAAAGGACTCAGAATTGGGGCTATTTTTAGAAAAGGTAAAGTATTAAAATGCATCAAAAGGCAGGAGGTGAGGTGGACAGCGAGGCTGCTCCTGCAGCACGAGGCTCAGCTCATCAGCACCTCCTGCCCTGAGCACCCTCACTCTGCTGCTGAACTTAATTTATACTGTAAAAAAAACAACCAGGAGGAGGGTTTTAAAAAGAAAATATGCAAAATCTCAGTCCTGCCAGATGCTGAGTGCTTCCTTGGGAAGCACGGAGCTGGCAGGAGTTGGAGCTGCTCTCAGACACTCCTCTTCCTCCTCCTTTATTGTCAGCTCATCTGCAGAGCTGGCTGTAAAACAGGCAGGAGATTCCAATCAAATGAAACCATTTCCAAGGGTTACGATAGGGATATTTCACTGTACAGAGCCATTCCAGAGGGCAAAATCCTGGGGAGAAAGTGGGAAAGGTGTTCTGGGAGAGGAACACAGAGCTCCTACAGCCAGAGGGGTGGAGGGAGGGGACAGTGTGAGCCCAGGGGTGTCCCTGGCTGTGTCAGCGTCACTCAGGGGTGAACAGGCTTTGGGAGGAGCGTTCACACCTTAAATCATCACCCAAATTACTGCCACTCGTTCTGGCTCAGCACTTGCTGGCCTTATTTATAGCCCAGGCAGCAGCAGGCGTCTCCTTGGAGGTTTGGGAGCTGAGAGTAAACTGCAGGTACAAAACGGTGCAGACATTTCAGGGGGTGTAAAAGCCAGGGGTGGTCACTGCCAGCTCCCTCTGAAGCTGCCTGGGAAGAGCTGATCTCCTTCCAAAGGGCTGTTGGTGTCTCAGGTGGCCCTGAGAGTGGCCCCAGGAATTAAGTCCCAGGTCCTGCTGGTGCCAGGAGTTGGAATTTGATGATCCTGGTGGGTCCTTTCTAATCTTGGATATTTTATGGCTCCTGGGGATATGGCAGATGAGTGTCCAGCTCACAGGGAATGGGACATGGTGATAAAAAGCACTCCTGGGCTGAAGCTGCCTTCTCCTCCAGCTGTGGAACACGGCTCAGATCCTTGCTGTGAGCTCAAACCCCAACCGATGGCATCAATGGATGGTGACAGCAGCGCTCAGAGCTGTCCCCTGAAGTGGCTCAGGTGTGTGGCTGCTCCAGCAGCCCCAGCCCATGAGATCCCAGTGCAGGAGGGCTGGAAAACCTCCAGGACCCACGTCTTAGGTTCCAATGGGATGTGTTCTATCACCATCTCCATGGGATGTTGGGGCCGGGTGGAGCAGTGTTCCTGATGGCCGCAGAATGGTTTGCTAATGGGCCGGTCCTTGGGGCCGGATGGGCACTTCACTCACCCCAAACATTGCAGATAGTGGCTCATCACCCCATTGGGAGATGCCCCGCCCAGGGGGAGGAACCAATCTATCCAGATCTGCATATAAACTGAGATTTGAAGCACTATAGGCAGCTTTTTCCACTGGATTCCCAGAAGACCAGATCCTTCTACACCATCAGTGGACCTTCAGAGGAGAATTGCACCTTTCACAGGATCATTGCTTCAACAGGACCACATCCATCACTCCCAGAGGACTGCAACCACCTCCTAAGTGGACTGCTACCAACACCCTGAGTGACCCTGACTCTGTCAGTGGTTTTGTATTATTACATTTTTTTCTATTCAATTGTAGTTCTGACTTTGAGCCTCTCACTGATTTGCTTTCAAACTACCACAGCCCACCAGGCTCTGCTCATTCCCTGGGAAGGCAAACCTGGAGCACCGGGAACGCGGCCACGGGCGAGGAGCAGCCAGAACCAGGAGATGATTTCCATGTTAAACAGAGGCTCGAGCAGCAGGCTGAGTCTGAGAGAGTCCCGCAGTCCTTCAGGAGGCTCCTCGTGCTCCCCCTCTCTCCAGAACCCATAAAAACCCCTCGGTAACGACCGCCCTGACAGCCATAAAGCTGCTGCTTCCATTCCCCGTGATTTACGGAGCTGCTGGGGAAGGTGGGACTGCTCTTTTATTGGGATGATCAAATGTTTGCAGAGGGAAAATACAAATCTGCATTCCTCCAAGGCTGCTTTTACACAGCGAATCGTGAATACATTCCCTTTCCCATTAGCAGTTTAACATCGTAGGACACAGAAACACTTCTTCAAAGTGAATTTCTGTTTTAAGCAGCGTAAAGTCCTGGCTGTGGGGGAGGGAACGCACGAGCTTTTTGTAGCCACGGGAAAGCTGGGCCAGAACCTCCACAAAGCAGCATTTTCCTGCTCTGGGCACCTGTGTGAGAGATAAATCACCTGTCCTGCCCTCGTGAGGTGCTGCCCACGTGCCCGGGCAGTCGAGCAGCCTCAGCATGTTCAGGACAGCCAAGGAAAGAGGACTTTGGTCCAGAGAGAAAAGAGGATGAAGGAAAACAAATCCTTTGAGTCTCTCGTGTGCTGGATCAGCCAGGCACACGCAGAGAGGAGATGAATGATGCATGGGGCTGGGGTGGATTTAGCCTGGCATTACCTGGCCGTTTCTCTGTGTTAAATACTTTCCCCCAGTTTTCTGCTGGGTTAAAACTCCACACAGCTACTCGAGAGATACTGTATTTAATAGCTGCAAATGTGTAATCGAACACAATTAATAATAGTAATTGTAGTGGCCAGCACGCTGCTGTAATTGACCTAAATGTTCCTCACTAATTAGAACAGCTCCAGTTCAGAAATCGTTCACAGCTCGGAGCTGTGCTTTATGCTGGGGAAAACAAGCTGTCCTCGATGTGTGACACACGTCAGTGCTCACACAGGGCAGGTGGGGTTTTACTGCTGTATTTATTTGCCTTTTCGGGGGCATTAGAGCTGGATGGACATTAGGAAGGTGGTCTGGGGATGCTGTGGGTTTGTCTCCTTCGTTAGGATATTCCCCTCTCTCTTGGGTCACAGCTAAGGGACTTCCCTCAACACAGGTGGCACCTGGTCACACTTCCAGCAAAGTCGAGATCCACTGGATTAAATGGTTTGGGATCTCTCCCTTAAAACTTCCTTCATCTCACATCTTGTGTTGTCATTTTTACTTCTGCAAAACGAATACGAAACACGTCCGTGAAGGTGAAATGAGAATCTCTGCTTTATTTCTGATTTATGCACTGATATAAATTGTCAGGGAATGTGCAAAGCAGAATCAAGCTGGGCCTGAAGCGTTTGTGGCTGCAAATCCCTGTTAGAGCAGCACCACCACAGCTTCCCCATCCACTGACCCGGGATGTGACAGGATCCGGGATGTGACAGGATCCGGGATGTGACAGGGTCTGGGACGTGACACTATCTGGGGTGTGACAGGATCTGGGATGTGACAGGATCCAGATTGTGACAGGATCTGGGATGTGACAGGATCTGGGATGTGACAGGATCCGGGATGTGACAGGATCCAAGACATGACAGGATCCGGGATGTGACAGGATCCAAGACATGACAGGATCTGGGATGTGACAGGGCCTGGGATGTGACACGTGGCTCACTCAGGCACACTGAATTTGGTGATTGATGGCAGCTCACACAGAGTTTGAAGTTAAACGCTGTCCAAGTGCTGCTCCAGAGCCGGGGGATGGGGTTAGGGTTGTCCTTGTCCCTGTGCAGAGCCCTCTCCCTGCCCAGTCAGTCCCACAGGACCGGCCATGGGACAAGTGGGAGAGTGACACCATGCCCAAGAGTGGCATCACAACCACAGCTTTGGGCAGAGCTTATCCTGACAATGTTCTCACGTGCCTTAGGTCACACAGGGATTTTTGGGGGCAGATTAAGCCTGGCGTTAATCAGAATTGCTGGAGATGGACCCGCTGGGACAGAGCTGGCTGTGCTCCCCAAAAACTGAGTGTGGGGCAGGACAAAACCACCCCTGAGGCAGCACCTCTGCCCCCCTAAACAAAGCATCAGCCCCTTCCCTTCCCAGAGCTGAGCCTGGCTGAGGTGAGAGCAGCCCCTGCTCCTGCACAGATCCCCGGGAGGCAGCGCAGCTCCAGCTGCCAGGGAAGCAGAGAGCTCAGCTGGGCAGGAAAATCAAAAAGCAGCAGTTGAAGGCCTTGGCAGTTGGTCGCCCAAAGCGACCACAAACATGTGTCTCACCCTGGTAGGTCTCATCAGCACAGCTCAAATGTCAGCTCGTGCTGACAAGCGAGAGAGAGGAAAACACGGCTGCTCTTGCTGGGAAATAATGAGAGCTGCGAGCAAGGAGGGAGCAGGGAGCAGTCCCAGGCTGGCTGTGTCCCATTTGTGCTCCTCCTCTCCCTCTGTTCTTCCAGCACCGCTCCTTTTGGGGGTTATGAAAGTGCTGGGTTTGCGGCAGCAGCGCCAGGCACGGTGTAAATGCCTGGGAGGGGAAAGCCCAAACCCCTCCAGCAGCTGCTTTGCAGCCAAAAAAAGGTTTGACATAAAGCACTGAGCCCTGATCCAGAGAGGTTTTCAGGAGATAAAAGTTCCATTCCCAAATTTGACACGCGCTCCTCTGTGTGGTCTCTGAGCAGTTCCCTTAATCCCCTTGTGCCTGAGTTTTCCAGGCTTGAAGAATATTAGAGGGGGTTTAGGAACAGCTGATCCTGCTCTGGGGCCGTGTGTGACACTGGGAAAAGCCACCTTGGAGGGACACGGGGACGTGGCACTTCACGATATGGTTTAGAGGCCATGGGGGTGTTAGGTCAGAGCTTGGGCTTGATGATCCTGGAAGTCTTTTCCAGCCTTAATGATCCAGTCTGGGTGGACTTGGATGGATGGAAAGCCACTGGGACGCCTGTGACACCATCCCTGCTGCACCTCTGGATCCTCTCCCTCCATCCAGGATTTCTCCAGCAGGTTCAGCTCACACAGCCTGTGCTGGGCTCGCTCTGCTTCCTTCCACCACCACACACCTGCTTTTTTTTTTTATTTTCCCCACTTCTAACACATTTCAGGCAGAGCCTGCAGTGCAGCACAAAGGAATGTGTGTCCAGCACAGCAGGTCGAGGCAAGGGACACTCTCTCTTCTTTTCTCTTCCTCTCTTCCAGCCAGGGCTTTGTTAATCCCCTTCCCACCCCTGCACTCAGCTGGATAACAGCTCTCTCTCTCCCACAGAAATATGTGCTGTGTCCTCACTGCATTAAGCATTGGCTTCGAGTGAATTTCTCTCACAAGCAGAACTAATAAAAGGACTAAAACCTGCCAGGTTCCACTTGACAAATGGCTGGAAGGAGGACATCTCCCTGCTTTTAGTGTTTGCAGTGATTGATCAGGGCGGGCTCGCGAGCAGCTGACCTGTTGAGGCTTTCCAGAGCGGGGAGATGATGGAAGGAAGATAATGCTCCTTTCTGGTTGATCACTGTAATTTCTGCTTTTCAGCAGATAACATATCCAGTGTCCAGAAATCACCACCTGTGTTTTGGAACTCGCCCAGGAGCTGCAATTTCCATCCACGTGTGCATCTGTCTGCTCAGCTCTCCATTCCCAGGCGGGTGGCAGGGGCTGTGGGTGTTGTGCAGGCTCACACAGAGGGACAGTGTCACCCCAAAGTGCTTCATGGCCCAGAGTGAAGGTGCTCAACAGGTCACAGCAGAGCCTGGCACCAGTCGTGGAGGGTTCCAGCAAGGCTCTGTCTGCAGCCAGGCATTTCCTTCCAGTGAAGCTCTGTCACTCTCTCCTGGGGAAGCTCTGAAAGCTCTGAGGTGGATGAGTTTCTGCTCAGCTGGAGGCAGGAGAAGGAGCTCTGGAGCTGGGAATCCCAGCCCCATCTCTGGGCAATGCAAACTGGCCGGGCTGGATGTGGTCCCTGCCCGAGGCTGAAGGGACAGAGCCTCCATTTGTGCAAGGATCTCTTAAGAAGAGAGTCCTGAGTTCTGGCTTTCAACAAAAATCTGAGAGATGGATGAGTTTTTGCTCAGCTGGAGGCGGGAGAAGGAGCTCTGGAGCTGGGAATTCCAGCCCCATCTCTGGGCAATGCAAACTGGTGGGCTGGATGTGGTCCCTGCCCGAGGCTGAAGGGACAGAGCCTCCATTTGTGCAAGGATCTCCTTTTAAGAGAGTCCTGAGTTCTGGCTTCCAACCAAAACCTCCTCCCACAGGTACTGGGGGCCCTGGAGAGTTGTAAAATATCCAGGTGATCTGAGCCAGCCAGACAAGGTGGGGCAAGGACAGAGCTTTGCTATCTGCTCTGTGAATTAACTCATCCCATAGATTTTTCTCACCAAATCCATTTGCAAGCCACAGCGACAGTTGCTATTTATTTATCTAAATAAAAAGAAACAATTAGCTAAGGGGAGATGCACCGTGACCTCATTGTGAAAGCTGTTCTTGGCTTGCTGAGGGTTTCAGACACTTCATCTCCCTGGGGATCACAACAACCAGGGCTGTGCTGAGTCTGGGCTCAGGTGGGAGAGTCAATGACTCTTCCTCGAGCTGCTTGTGCAGGTGAACGCTCTTGTGTTTAATTGACATCCTATTTATTGTTGGAGTGTCGCCCTTTTTGGGTTTTTTCTTCCCTCCTCTGTCCAGGAAGGTTTGGTTCAGCAATTGGTCACAAGAGATTAGCAAACAAGCTGAGAACATTTGCTCTGGGGCGTGTTGGAGATCAGGCAGCTCCTCCCCACCCCTGTCTCGTCTCCCTCCTTCCCAGCAGCTTTCCCTGACCACATTAGGAACCTTCGTGGAGCCTTCCTGGAGCTGGATTTTCCCAGCCTGATTTGTCATTTTGTGCAGTGGATAAAAGCAATTTCATGTTCCACTCTGAAACCCCGTGTTCACTTTATGAATAACTCCTGTAAGCATCGCTTCAGAAGCTGATCCAGCAAAGTGACAGCGAAGGGACACTCCTGGGATGTCAAAAAAAAAATAAAAAAATAAAGGGAGTCCAGATTGTGCCTGCAAGGTGGATGCCTGGGGGTGTTTTTGTGAACTCCTCCGTGTGGGAGGGAGAGCAGAGCGGGCACTGGAGCCCTGTGCTGGCGCAAAGCCACTTCTGCAGCTCCTCTGGTGTCCCTGTGCCCCTTTAGAGCCCAGAGTGACCTCTGGGTGTCCAGGGTGACCAGGGGGGTGTGTGCCACTACTGTGTCACCACGGGTTTGGTGCCACCCTGCCAGACCCATTAGTGCTGGATCATTTCAGAGCCACACATCAACACCTTCCAGCTCAGCTGATCCACTGCCGGCCCTGAGAGCAACAGCAATTAATACTGAATCCTCATTAAGAGGGAAGGACTCTGGTTTTTCTCCCCTCTCAGGGAGGCAGGGCCCTGGCTCAGGATGCTCCCAGGAAGGCTGGGGCTGACCATGACTGACTCCCCACCCCTGGCAGTGTCCAAGGCCAGGCTGGACAGGGCTGGGAGCACCTGGGGATGGTGGAAGGTGCCCAGGGGGTGGAACACGATGATCTTTAAGGTTCCTTCCCACCCAAACCATCCTGGGACTCTCAGTGTTCTCAGTTCTTATCAGCAGGTGTCTGTGTGCTGCCCAGACCTCACTCAGAGCAGGTTTCTCATGGAAACACCTGAGCTGAACTCTGTGCCCTGCTGAAGGGAGCTGCAGCCCTGCCAGCTCTCTCCGTTTTTAATAGTCAGGATAACCTCCCTCATTGCTGAGACACAAAGCCTGCACAGTCTGCTGGGACCTTCCCACGATTTTCTGCAGCTGCAGGGACTTGTCCTGACTTCTGCTCTGCTCTTCAGGAGATGTTGATGCATTTACTTGCAGTTGCTGAAGCAAAGACTGTGAAGAGATCCCCTGGCCCTGCCTGCTCACAGCAGTTGGTCACTGAAGCACATGCAGATTTTTGCTTTTTAGATTTATTTTTTTTTTTTGTGCACAATTAGGCTTAGGGTGAGATAACTGTGTCCAGCTGGGCTTTGGCATCAGCTGGAAACTCTCCAGGCTGGTGCAATCGCTGGTGCCCGCTGTGCTGGGAGGGTTTGGTGCTGTGAGGGGAGCCCAGCACAGGCTCTCCATGGCTCTGTTTATCCAAATTTCCTTGGAGTAAATCCTTGCTGTGAGCTGTGGGTGCTTCTTCAGCTGCTGCTGGACAAGCAGGGGAGTGGGAGCAGACCTGGAAACGTCCCTGGGTTATCTCCTGGCTGGGTGGGAGTGGGAGGGGAGCACTGGGATCCTACAAAGGGGACTCCTCGTCCTTTCCTCTTTCAGAAAGAAAAAAAAGGGAGGAAAATACGAAGTCATGAAAAGCCTTTAAACCAACCTGGGCCAAATAATCTGAGGGGTGCATTTTTGAATCCTTTCCCTCAGGTGGAACGGGTGGACCCTGAGCTGGTGACATTTCTGCCACATGTCCCAAACCCACCTTGCTTTTATTAAAAGCCCAAATCTCACAAGTCAGGCCCTTGGATGCCTCCTGCTCAGGGTGAGCCATGAGGAGGGGCTGGGGAAGGATTCACACCTATGGACTGACTGCTCATGGAATGCTCTCAGCAGTTCTTTAAGATGCCAGAGGCTTTAATAAGCAAGGGATTAATTACACCTCCCATGGCTGCCTGGCAGCTTCACCTTAATGCTTGAGTGCATTTGCATGTGGTTATCAGAGGGCAGGAGAATAATGGCATTGTCCTCCCGTTGTCCCCAGTGAATCCAGGGTGATGGGAGCCTCTGGAGGAGCTGGGGGCTGTGCTGGCAGCCAGGGGCTGAGCTGTGCTCCACAGGTCACCATTCCCCTGCTCCAGCAAGCGTAACTGAAGGGATTTACTCCATTTTCCAACCTGATTACGGACAAGCTGCTGGGTAAACAAGGCAAAGGCACGGCTGGGGTGAAGCCACACAGCTCAGGTGGCTTTTTGGAGCTGATCTTCACAACCTTGTTTGTGTAGCTGTGCCTGCCAGTGCCTCTGGGCACAGCCTTTGAAGGTCCTTTCCTGCTGCAGGTGATTCATGAGCCAGCTCGAGGTGAGCCTTGCTGGCAAGTTTTGTTTCCTGTTCTGGAAACATCAGGTTTCCACCCAGCCCTTCTAGCTGAGCAAAAGTCCTCCATTCATGACTTCCCCTGAGGCACTGGGGGTGTCTGATCAGGCAGCTCTGACCAAAAATGGCACATGAAGTGTTTGCTCCTGGAGGAGCTGAGTAACGCGCTAATGAGCGCGAGACAGATCCTGCTGCTTCCCATCCGATGGGAATTCATCGTGCCTGTGCTGGAGCAGAACCAGCCTGCCTGCTCATGCATTGATTATGGCTTAACTTTCCACAGAAAGTACAATTGAGCTGAACTTTTCACGGAGTTTGAGCCAGGAGTGATGCAGTCGATGAGAGCTGCACCAGGAGCCGTGGCCAGGGCTGAGCTGCTGCAGTGTCCCGTGGTGATCCCGGCATCCCCAGCTCCCTCCAGGCACTGCCAAAGTGTTTGTCTTTGATGAACCAAATTGCTTGGCTCAGTGCTGGGCCTTGGCATGGCCCGGGGAGTGTCAGGGGAAGGACTTCCCAAGGCTGTTCTTCCTCCCAGGCACGGGGGCTCCACGTCCTGCTCTGGGTTTGGGGTTCCTGAATGTGGGACCTGCCCTGTCCTGAGGCTGTGGAAGCTCAGCAGGGGCTGTGAAAGAGGAATCAGCAGCAGGGCTGCCTGAAGGAGCCTCTTTTGGTTGCTGGCAGAGGTTTAAAAATGCTTTTTATTCAAGTAGAGAGAATGACCCCTTCAGTCCAAGAGTCAGAGTTTATCACCCTGAGGAGCCCTGATGGCTCCAGCTGCCCAGGCAGATGTTGGGTGTGTAAAACCCTCTGAAAAGCTGGGCTTGGCTAAGCTGAGCTGAGCTGCTCCCAGCCCATGAATCAAAGCCCAGCTCCAGCACTGCAGCCCTGCCCACAGCCCCATCACTTATTGCTTAACAAGTGCATTAGTGTAAATCAGGAGGCATGTTTCAATTATCTAATAGAAGAATTATTGATCCACGCTCTCCTCCTGAACGCTCAAATGTTCCAGGAGGAGAAGCAGTATTTGTATGTGCTATAAAAAATCTGGAGTGTGTTTTTATGTTTCAATTAGGTGCTGCTTGGAGAGCTGGTGCAGGATGGTTTTGTAGGAGCAGCTGTGGCCAAACTGTGACGGCCACAGAGCCGCTGGTGGTCCCCAGACCTGGTTTTGGGGTCAGCAAAGGACAGCAATAGATGAAATTCCTCCCTTTCCCCTCAGGATGCTGTGCAGGGAAGCCCAGGGCTTCATTTTCAACTCGTTGTCCATTGAAAAGTGCAGCTATTCCTTAAAATGCCAAATTCACTTTCAGTGTATCAAATCAAAGCAATTTTCCTCTCCCTCTCCCTGCCCCGTGGTTCTGATGGCTGAGGGGAGGAAGGGGATTTGTGCTTCTTGGAGACACAATGTGAGTGTGAGGAGCCTTGGGCATGTGGCTGATAAAACAAACATCCCAGAGCAGAGTTAATTCCAAGTGGAATTATCCTGAACCTTCGGCTTCCAGCCCATTGTCCTGCAGTGACTGTGTAAAATGCCATTGAGGGATGTTCCTTTTTCCCTTTGATATAAAACACGGGGCTATTTTAGAGACTTAAAACTCATCCCAGACTCTTCTCAGCACTTCTTTTCAAAGCAGCTCAGTTCAGCTGTCAGCCCCCAGCTCCACTTTTAATTAAAATAGGTTTGTAGCCTTCCCTGACAAGCAAACATCTGCAGTAAGTTGCAAACTATAGAGCAATCCTTCTCAGCTTAAGGATGCCACATCAAATGTCACCTCTCTGGGACAGCTCTCTATATTTAAGGATAAATATACAAATAAAGTTGTCACCTGAAAAGCTGCTGATAACCCTTTTCTGGGACAGGGAGCTCAGATGAAATGTAATAACAGCTGTCTGGACTTCCTGCAGTCCCAAAAACGTTTCAGGAGACTCTGAATTGAATTTTTTTTTTTCTCCATTATGCACGGTGAAACAACTTGTGAGACGGTGTCACTGCGATCTGGGGGAGCCCTGGGGCAGCTGAGGGGTCCTGGGGACCAGCAGGGTCCTGGACCAGCAGAGATTCACAGTGAGGATTGCTCAGCCCACCTCAAACCAGAGCTGGGGTGACCCCCAGGGGTGATTCCTCAGGGCTGGCGTGGAAGCACAGGGAGAGGTGGGAACAGCCCGTGCTGGAGAGTTCACACAGAATATTCTTTGTGATCTGAGCACTCGACTGGCAGAGCAGGATTTCCCTGCTGGAACGAGGCACCCGCTGAACCTGTCACTGCTTTCATGTTCCGCTTATTGAAAACCTGAGGAACCCTCCCAAAGCAAATAAGATTAACTCCAAACAAACGTGAGGCACGGAGCAGCAAATCGTGCTGCAGGTTTATTGCTGTCACCGTTAGGAACAAGTTTCTTCTCCTGGCCTGGCTCCTGCTTGGCGTCTTTTTCAGTGTTTAAAGTTTTTTTAAGCCTCCTGAAGGTCTCAGGGTTAGGGGAGGTCGCTCTCAGCCTGGTTTGGGGGTCAGGCTGGGCTGCTTTAAAGGATGTTTGACCTAAAATAAGCAATGGGCTCACAGAACTCGGGATATGGGGTTAGGAACTCGCTGCTGCAGCTGGGTGGTTGGGATGGATGTTGTGGGAGCTGCTCAGCATCGAGGGGCTGAAATGGTCCAGCCTGGAGTGGCAGAGCTGTCCCCAAGTGCCACACGCCTGCCAGGGCAGTGTTCCCAGCAGCACTGGCACAGGAGGGGGCTTGTCCCTGTTTCCCAGCTGGAAACCTGGGCAGTGTCAAATATTCCAACTCCCAGCCAGTCCTTGCCCTGATTTCTTGGACCCAGGGTGGGTTTGTGACTTTAATTCACATTTTTGGGGGCTGCCCGGCAGGAGCCACACAGCTCCTTCCTTCCCCCAGCCCTGCTCTCCATTCAGAATTCTCCAGCAGATCATTCCACACCCTTCCATGGAGCAGAACATCCTCCTCCTCCTCCTCCTCCTCTGGGCTGAGCAGTGAGGTAAATCCATCCAGGTGGGGAGCAGCAGCACAGGACAGCAGTTGTAGCTCCCCTCTGCTGTTTACACACTGCTTTAATTCGGAGGCCGCCTTTGATGAGCTGAAGAAAACCCAAGCTGTGTCAGTTGAAATTAATTTCCCACTATCAATTCATCCTTTGTGCAAAGTTTGAGTGGCTTGCTCTGAACTGCAGCCCTGTTGCAGATTCTAAAGTGCCTCCCTTCCTGGGTGAGATCCTGCCAAAGGGGAGCATCACTGGCAGGACAGCCGGAATGATTGCATCCCAGGAAAACTGGGATTTGTGCTGGCTGCTGGGGATCCCTTTTCCCGTTTATTTTCCTCTTCTGCAGTGAGCTCAGCCCAGCCTGTGGATTCCTCAGCTCTGCTCCCCAGCTGCCCTTGGATTCCCTCAGCTCTGGGCACGCAAATCCATGGATGAACATTTCCTGGCACCCAGCTGGGTCCAAAGCCCCTCACACTGAGGGTAAAATCATCCCCCCTGCTCTGATTTCTCTGAGTTTCTCCCTACAAGAAGGGCCTTGCAAAGAGACCCAAACCCAGCTGCCAGCCCAGGGAGGGAAATCAATTTCCCTACCAGCTCTAATCACGAGTGGTGTGAAATTAAGTTGTCACCCCCCTAATCCTGGTGTCCAAGTGCACACTGGGCTGGTTGCTGAGGCAATTTAAAAACCTTGTTCCTCTCCCTCCCTGACGTCCCTCGTTAGAGGCCACAGCTCCCTGTGACACGTTGTCACCTGGGAGGGACAAAAGTTTCAGAAAGGAGAAGTAGGACGTGTAAGAGCAACATGAAGTGGTAGGAATCAAGGAGCTATTTATGAGCCATTTACTTACTTAGCCCTAAAAATAGCCGGGGTTTTATGTGAAAATAGGGCTGTGATTGAAATCAAGGAATAGACGTGAGGTGATGGGGAAGGGGGGGTACAAAGAGAGATGCAATCAGGTGTTCTGTAAATAGCCCTGCTGGCCTCTGCAGGGGTGGGGCAGGGGTTTGGGTTGGGTTGGAGGGGTCAGTGAGGATGCAGGAGCTGCCTTGGGGTGCAGCAGAGTTTGCTGCAGGACTGAAGGCAGCAGGAACAGTGCCAGGACTGAAATCCATGGGGATGATCCCTCAGCACCCCAAATCCCAGCTGCAGTCCCATCTCGGGGCCAGGGCTGTCCTCAGGGTGCTGTGTCCAGCTCTGGAGCCTCAGGACAAGGGGACAGGGAGCTCCTGGAGATGAGGAAGGGCCTGGAGCAGATCCCTGCTCAGGAAAGGCTGAGGGAGCTGGGGCTGAGGAGATGCTGAGAGGGGCCCTCATCCCTGGGTGTCCCTGAGTGTCCCTTGGGTGTCCCTGATTGTCCCTGAGTACCCCTGGGTGTCCCTGTGTGTTCCTGGGTGTCTCTGTCTGTCCCTGTCTGTCCCTGGGTATCCCTGTCCATCCCTGACTGTCTCGGTGTGTCCCTGTCCATCCCTGGCTATCCCTGTCCATCCCTGTCCCTCCCTGTGTGTTCCTGGGTGTCCCTGACTGTCCCTTTCTGTCCCTGTCCATCCCTATCCATCCCTGTCTGTCCCTGTCCCTCCCTGTCCATCCCTGTCTGTCCCTGTCTGTCCCTGTCCGTCCCTGTCCGTCCCTGTCTGTCCCTGATCATCCCTGTCCATCCCTGTCCATCCCTGTCCATCCCTGTCTGTCCCTGTCCATCCCTGTCTGTCCCTGTCTGTCCCTGTCCATCCCTGTCTGTCCCTGTCCATCCCTGTCTGTCCCTGTCTGTCCCTGTCCATCCCAGTCTGTCCCTGTCTGTCCCTGTCTGTCCCTGTGTGCAGGGAGGGTCAGGGCAGGCTCCAGGCTCTGCTCCACGGCCCAGCAGTGGCCCCAGAGGGATGGGCAGGGACTGAGCCCAGCAATTCCCCTGCACAGGAGGCACAACTTTACTGTGGGCACTGGAACAGAGCCCAGAGAGGGCTGGAGTCTCCTCCCTGGGATATTCCAGAACCCTCTGCACACCCTCCTGTGCCCTGTGCTCTGGCATGGCCCTGCTGGAGCTCTGTGGTGCCACAAACCTGACCCACTCTGGGATTTTGGGATTCTTTTCCAGCCCTCCCACCACAACGAGACCCTTTGCAAGTCGAAAGGTGCTGAGTAACTTCTCCTGGAAGCAGCTCCCTGCAGCACAACCTCTTTGATCTCCTGCTTCCATCTGCTCTTTTATTGCTCCAGAGCTGCAGTGTTGAAGTTTTGAACTCCAGAGGTGACATTTGGGTCCTTTTGGGTCCCTCAGTGTTGGAGCAAGCCCAGCACCCTGGCTGGGTGCCACAACTGAGCTCTGCCTCTCACCTCAACCTGCACAGGAGCACTCCAGGGAGGGCACTGAGAGCAGCAGATGGAATTAAATCCGTTTATTGCAGGCTTTTAATAAAAGAAGGGACGTGTGTAACGTCACCAGCTCTGCCCACGCTCTGGGGAATTTGCCTCGGACACTTTTCCAGCCTTCCCTTGGAGCTCAGAAGCAGAACCGTGCTCTTTCCCCGCTGCAATTAAATAAATTCACTGCTCCCCAGAAAGCCTAAACCCTATAAAATACAGCTGTTCCCTCCTGCTGGGTTTAAAAAGAAAAGGTTTCACAGAAATGGCTCCAGGTGTGCGTTTGTGCCAGGAAAAGCTCGTGAATGCCTGTTGGAAGGGCTCTGGAAATATTTTGGCAGATGTTGCTCGTGGGCCTGGGGATGCTGATGAGAGAAATGGGAGTCTCTGAGTGGGGGGATGCAGAGTGGCTGGGCTGAGAGGGACAGTGTGTGTCCAAAGTCCTCACAGCGTGTTTAGAGGGCACAGTTCGGTCAAAGTTTGGACTTGATGATCCTGGAGGGCATTTCCAGCCTTCACAGCGCTGTGATTCTGCCTCTGGTTCAGTCCCAGACTGAGCCAGAGCTCCCCTGGGCTGTGCTGCTGCCGCAGGTCCTGCTGAGCATCCCCTGAAGCTCTGGAGGGAGGAGGTGAAAATCCTGAGCCCTCTGCTTTTCCAAATCTTCATCCCAGCCAGAGCAGGGTGCAGAGCGCTGCCAGCAGCCTGGCCTGCTCTCCCTTCAGAAATGTTTGAAATCAAGGAGCTCAACCCTAACCCAACACCCTTGTGACCAGGGAGAGTGGGAGGGAGCAAGGACCAAGCCCAGCTGTGCTTGTGACCATTTTTCGAGTGAGAATCATCGATTTTTGTATTCTTTTTTTTCTTTTTTCCTCTCATAGAATTTCTTCTCCTTGAAACAGAATAGATTACCTGAAGCACCTGGCTTCCCAGGGATCCAAGGCCGTTCCTCCCTGGTGCCCTGAGCTGCTGTGAGGTGTGGAGCTGTGCTGGGAGGTTTTGAAGCCGGGAGAGGCTGGGGATGGTTGAATATTGGAGCCATTTTCCCAAAAAAAACCTCTGGATTTCACATTTCTCCTCATGGCAGTGCTGTTTTCCCTGCACTGCTTCACAGTCCACCAGGAAGGAAACCCATTCTTTGTTTCTGACTTACCCTAAATGCCTTTCTTTGTTAATGTCAGGCCATTCTTTTTGTACTGCCTGTTCCAACACAAAAGGAAACAAATTCTTTCAATGCCAAACTGCAGATTTTCGCCCCAAAAGCGCTGTTGTGATAATTTTTTGAAAAGCTGCAGAAAGTTCTCTTGATAGGCACTAAAACCGTGCAGGTTTTGACGATTTTCAGAGGTCGGACTTGATGATGTTGGAGGTTTTTTCCCAACCTTAATGAGTCTGTGATTCCATCTCTGTGCATTTGGGCTGGGAAAGGATCGTCCTGAGCGATTCTGCTTCCTCTTGCCTTTGCAAAGTCATTACAGCAGGCACAGGCATGAATTTGGGGGGAGCTTAAACTCTGCCTCTCCTCAAATCCTCTGCCTGAATAATGGGTGGCTGGGGGGCCTGGTGGGGTTGTTGGTGCTCCTGTGAAGGCACAGACCATCTGTGAGCCCGGGGAGGAATGGGAATAGAAATGTTTTGTTGTGTCTGCTCTCCAAAACGGGAGCTGGAGGTTGATTCGTTCTTGGGAGCTGATCAGAGAGATGGGGGAATGTGTTCCAGAGAGGAATTATCAGGAATTGGGGTCTGTCTGTGGGTTATGGGATGTCTGTGGATCTCTCAAGTTTCTGCCTGTTCAGTGTGACTGCATCCATCAGAGAGCCTGGGCAGTGTGTGGGGACAAAGGAATGAGCAGATAATTAAAAAATGCTGATTGAAAATCAGAATGGGATGGATTCTAACTGGCTCTACACCAGCAACTGGAGTGGCAGGACAAGGGGCACTGAGTTCCCACTGCCAGAGGGCAGGGTTAGATGGGAGATTGGGAAGAAATTCCTCCCTGTGAGGGTGGGGAGGGGTTGGGATGGAATTCCCAGAGAAGCTGTGGCTGCCCCTGGATCCCTGGCAGTGTCTCAGGCCAGGTTGGATGGGGTTTGGAGCCACCTGGTCTGGTGGAAGATGTCCCTGCCCACAGCAGGGGATGGAAATGGATCTTTACATTCCCTTCCAACCCAAACCATTCCATGATTTCCTGATTCTATTTTCCTTCTCATATGAAGGAACCTGACCTATCACTACTCACATAAAGAAATAAAAACCACACTGCACTGAAACAGTGACTTCAGATCCCTCTGTGAAAATTCCCCTGCAATTACTCAACTCTGTCAGAGTGTTTCAAACACTTTTGGATCCTGACAGAGAAATGCTGTTTATCACTTCTAATTTCTACAACTGGGTCTGAAAACTAATTAGTAAAACAGACTGTACCATCTGCTTCCTTGGGATGTGCTCCTGCTGTAACTATTTATATTTTAAATTGGTTCTTTTTTCCTTTCTAAATTCTCTATTGCTCCTAAAATGGTTCAATCCAAGCTATTGTTGTTTTATTGTGCAGTCGTATTCCGCTCCTTCTCGATCTGCATCTCTTCTTGGCATCAGGAGTACCTGAGAGGAAGGAAACATAAAACAAAACTTAATCCTGTCATTCTTTCTGCACAAATGTGCCTGGTTTATGTTGCTGGGGCAGCTCTTGCTGGAAAACACTGTGGAGTTTGCAGGTGGGAAAGGCAGGAGCTGTTCACCTTCAAGAAAACATTAATTCCCCGTGGGGAGGGAGCAGGAGAAGGAGATTCAGACTCCTCTTGTCTCCTCAGCCCTGGAAACAGGGATGGCACAGCCCAGGAGGGCTCATGGCTCTTGGTTTGGCCAAAAATCCTGGCTTTGGGGCACTCTTTGGAGCAGGGCAGGGCTGATGCTTTCACCGTGCCAAGGAGTGTTTTCCACATCAGAGCTCAGTGATTCTCCATGGTGGGTATTTGCCCTGATATTCCACTTGAATTCCCCATCCCTCATTTTAATATTACATTAATATTATTCCTGTTTGCACATTAAGCAGCCCTTCCTCCCTGCTGCTTGATGTCCTCATTGCGTCTGCTTTCTGCAAGGCAGAGCAAGATCCTGGCCTTAAAATAAACTCAGGGATGGAGATTTTGGAGCCCTGCTTTGCCTCTGCGAGGGCTGGGTGATGCTTCCCTGGGCCTCCACTCCCAGAACTGCATCAAGCTGTGGATCCTGAGCTGTTGAGAAAGGATTTTAACTCAGAGGATGAGGAAGAGAGTGCTGAGTTATCTGCAGTGATTCCCTCCTGGAATTGCAGCGCCTCTGCCAGAGGTGGGACAAGGAAATGGAAATAAGTCACAGTAACCAAGTCAAAAATATCAGTCTGAGGTACATCCACATTTTTAAGCTGATTTCTCCTCACCTGCAAAAGAATCAGCTCTTAACCAGAGAGAAAAGTGAGAGGATTTTAACTCAGAGGATGAGGAAGAGAGCGCTGAGTTATCTGCAGTGATTCCCTCCTGGAATCACAGTGACTCTGCCAGAGGTGGGACAAGGAAATGGAAGTAACTCACAGTAACCAAGTCAAAGATGTCAGTCTGAGTTACATTCATGTTTTTAAGCTCATTTCTCCTCACCTGCAAAAGAATCAGCTCTTAACCAGAGAGAAAATTGAGAGGATTTTAACTCAGAGGATGAGGAAGAGAGCGCTGAGTTTTCGGCAGTTGAGATCGCCAGTGATTCCCTCCTGGAACCGCAGCGCCAGCTCTGCCAGGGGTGGGACAAGGAAATGGAAATAACTCACAGTAACCAAGTCAAAAACGTCAATCTGAGTTACATTCATGTTTTTAAGCTCATTTCTCCTCACCTGCAAAACAATCAGCTCTTAACCAGAGAGAAAATTGAAACCATGGCTGTGGTGTGGCTGAAAATCCACGCGTGTGATGGATGCTGTCCCCCCTCCCAGGTGCCAAAGACCTTTAGACCTTCAGCTCATGAGATCCCCATCAAGCAAACAAAGTTCATGCTTGGAAAATAACGTGTCTCAGATGAGCTCCTTCCTCTGAATGAGCTGAGCTGCTCAGATCATGCCCTGCTTTTATCCCTCCCTTTGAGGGCTCCCAGGCTGGTGGCAGGAAAGCCATTATCAAGGAGCTGTTCCTTTGCCTTGGCTTTGTGGATATAAATACTGACACCTTGTTCCATTTTTCATGCATTACTTCTTTTCCTGCCCCATTCTAAAGAACAAAAGGAGTTCTGAGCTCGCTGAGCTTGGAGTCTGACAGGTTTTGCTTGGTGGTGGCATCACTGTTTTTTTTTAATTCTGCTCAAAAAATCAGCTTTTTCCTTTTACCTGAAGGGGAGGGGGAGAGGGAGGGAGGAAAAAATGAGGGGGGAAAACTGGAGGAGGTTGAACCTGCACGCACAAAGCAGCAATCCCAGTGATTTTATTGTTTGGGCTGTCTGATGCTCGTCCCAAATCATCAATAAAGCTCTGGCTGTCTCTGCTTCGCCCTCCTCGTTAGCTGGGGCTGCCTGGGAAGTGCCTGCCTGGCTAATTCCCCTCTCCCCCTGCCTCTCCAGCTGCCTCTCACTCCCATTTTGGAATAAATATGGGCCTGGAGGCACACACAGCTCGGGGGAGCGGGCGGGATTTATGGCCAGCAGGCAGGGTTTAGTACAGATGTGCAGAGCAGCAACTCTCAGTTGCCAACAAAACCTCTGGAGAGATCCATCACAGCAGGAAGTTGTCAGCAATTAATTTTCAGAGGGCTAAACTTCACCCATTTTTTTAATAGAAGAGGAGGCTGAAGGACCAAAGAGAGAATAAATCACTTGGACCCCTGGGGGTTTTTTTTTTAGCTACTTTCCTGAGCAAGCATTGCTGCTTTTTCTTCTCCCTTGCAACAGGTGAAACATCAGGGGTTTAACCACAGAGACAAATCTTGAATAAGCAAGACTTAAAACAGAAAAATAAAACTAAAAACAGCTTTTCTCTGTGAGATCCCTTGAATCTTTCTTCAAGAAAGATGCCAAACACTCGGATAAAGGAGTGGTTGATCTTGCAGGTGATATTTGAGTGACACAGTGAGGGGGGCTGAGCTATAATTGGCGGATGTGAAAAGTTTGCTGGCAGGGTTGGTCGCTGACTATTGTAAAATTAGGTTTTGGGGGTTGATTTGGGGGTTTTGGGGTGGGTGGGGGTTTTTTTGGAGGAGGAGGGGGTGATTTCTTTGCAGCTCAGCTCCTCTGCCAGCCACACTTCAGAGAGGAGAAAGAGATGGCCACAGCTCAACTGCAGAACTGCCTGAATGGTGGTTTGTGGTTGGAGCTGAGTCACTGATGCTTTATTGAGGCTTCTGTTCCCTCTGAAGAACCTCAATTCATCAAAGCATTTCAGCATTTCACTCGCACTTAAGCCAGGGTTTAAGCCCAGCTCTACTGAGCACAGTGTAAATGGGGTGTGGGTGTCTCATGCTCGCTGTGGTGGCTTTTAATGCTCATAAAATTTTCCATTGCCACCAAAATTGGGGATTTTCCTCCTCTCTGGAAGCTGGCAATCGTGTTCCTCATGTCACAGTGTGATTTAGAGGGCGTGGTGGGATTCATTCAAGGGTTGGGCTTGATCCTGGAGGCCTTCTCCGACCTCAGTGATTCTGGGATTCTGTGTTAGCAAATTCAACAATTCAACAAAAATCCACAGATCACAGAATCATGGAATGGTTTGGCTTAGGAGGAACCTTAAAGATCATCTCCTTCCACCCCTGCCATGGGCAGGGACACCTCCCACTGCTCCAGGCTGCTTCAACCTGGCCTTGGACACTTCCAGGGATCCAGGAGCAGCCACAGCTGGAATTCCATCCCAGCCCCTCCCCACCCTCACAGGGAAGAATTTCTCGTATCTATCAAACCAAAATTCCCCTCTTTCAGTCTGAACCCCAAAACCTTCCTGTGTCCTGAGTGGTGGTGGCAGCTCTGGCCATTTCTCCCCATTCCTTCAGCACAAACTCCAAGGGATGGTGAAATCCCCTGGAGCTGGAAGCAGATTTTTGGCTGCCATCAGCAGAGCTCCTTCCCCCAGGTGAGGCAGTGGTCTGGAAAGCTCAGGAGATAAAGAACTTGAGCCGAAAATTCACCGTGGAACAATTCCACTCTGTCATCTTTCTCTTTATTACCCTTTCCTCTACGGCCATGATGGGATTAGTGATATTTCCATTTGTCTGCTTTATGTATTTTGTTTTCCCTTCCCCAGAAAAATGATTACAGGATGAAAAGTTTGTCAGGCCTTGGAGTTCAGCAAGATTCTCCCTGGAATTAATTTTCCTACCGCGGAGTGTGAGCAGGCATCTAGAAAAACACTATTTGATTATGATTTTGTTTTCATATAAGAAAATTATTATTTTTGCTTGTTGGTGGGTGTAGGACACAGGGCTGTGTGGGAAAGGCAGGATTTGTATTTGTCAGATGCCCGAAGACTTAAAATCCCAAGAAGCACTAACGAGGAAAGCCAAGAAATGGAAGTTTTGCTCCAGCTGGTTATTCCCTGAGTGTCAGAGAAAAAGAGCAGGAGGAACAAGGACATGGACGTGGAATCAAAGACCCCAGTGGGATGAGCTGGGATCTGTCAGAGCCTGAGGCCCAGCAGAGCCAGATCCAAGCAGGTCTGGCCTGAAATGGCTTCTCTTGATTTTCCCATCCTCCCTGTCGAGTCTCTCCCTCTCTCTCTTGATCTAATTGAAGGGGTTTGTTCTGACACCTGCTGCAATCAGGGCTGGATGCTTTCCATGGAAAATCAATGCCAGGAACGAGGCCTGTGCTGTGCTCTTGGCTCCAGTGCCTCTCCAGCACTGGTTTCCACTCCCTCCCAGTTGCAAGAGACCCTTCTGCTCCGTCATTCCTCCCACCTGCAGCATCCTCCTGTAGCCACCCCCGGGTGGTTTTTATCCCAAAAATGAGTGGTTTTTATCCCAAAAGCTTGTGGCCTTTACTCCTCCACCATTTCACCCTTCCCTAGAGCCCCCTGCTCTCACAGCCTCTCCAATCACATTAAGATCAAATCAACCCCCTGTGGTGGGGGTTTGGAACCAGACCATCTTTAAGGTCCCTCCCAGCCCAAACCATTCTCTGTTTCTGAGATTTGTGTGATGTTTTCTGCCCCAGCAGCACCAGGAGGGATCCCATCAGGTCCTGCTGCTCCCTCAGCTGCCTGACACCATGGCAGGGGTCTCCAGAGGTGGAAGCTGAGGAATTCTGGCTCCTTCTCGGGGTCTGCAGTGAGCAAAGATCCATCATTTCCCCTCTCTCCACGCTCCCAGCGCTGATGGAGGATTCGCTCCCCCTTTAAATGAAGTCACCTCTACAAGGACTGATCGTGCCTGGAGCCTCAGCCCTTCGTGCCAGGGTGGTTTATTCTCCATCACCCAGAATAATTCCCTTTCTCCAGCTGCTGGCCCCGGGTTTGGGTTTTGTGTGCTGAGAGGAGCTGACTCAGAGATGACTCAAACTCTTCACACGCCTTTGTGGCTCTGCAAATGAACGGGCAGGGGAAGGTTGGGTGGTTAAATAAGAGGCTACAGCCAGCAGGCAGCTCCTTCCCAAAATCCCAGGGGGGAGTCAGGACCTGGAAACTCATCCTGGGCACGGTGATTCAATGGAGTGAGCAAAAAAACACTTGTAAATGCATTTGTTAGTGCTGTGGCTGTGGTTGGAGCTGAGGCAAAGGAGGAAAAGCCACAGAATTGCCTGCAAATTCCTCCTGAAGTCCTGGAATCCACAGGTCAGCGGGGAAAGAGGAAGGAACAGGGAGATGTTTCTGGTTTTCTGTGGGTTTTGTTTCAATCCACAGCCCTGATCTTGAAGGTAAATGGTAAAACTGGGGGTTTTTAGAAGCAAATTGCCAATTTGGGGGCAGCTGCAGAATATGGGGAGTTACTGGGGAGCCTCCACACCAAAAGTGGTCTCTGGATCTGAGTGCATGAGGGACTTATCCAGAAAGAGATTCTGAACCCATCAGCTTTTTCTCAGAGTCACAGCAGGGGAACAGCAATCCCATGAGATTCCTGAGTCCACCCCAATCCCTGGAAATGTCCAGAAAATGCCCTGGGGATGAAGGGCAGGGTGGGATCTTTCACCTTGGGTTGCACAACTGGGATGAAGTCACCAAAAAATGGCATTTCATGATGTTGGTGCTGTTTCATTGAGTCTTACTAAGGAGCAAAAGCAGCACCTGAGCCGAGCCCAGGCCCCATCCCTGGAAATTCAGGTGTCTCCTCTCATGTTTAGCCAGGACTGTGGGTGTTTCAGGAGGGATTCTCACCTTGAGCTCTGTAAGAGCTGTGAGACCCTGCAGCTGAGGGTTCCCAGAGTGTCCCCAGGCATCTGTGCCAGGCTCAGCACGTCCTGGTGTTGGGGGAGATGCAATAGGAAAGCCTTATCAATGTGATTGCCTGGCAAAAGATGCTGGGAATGTAGAAACTCTGAGCGACATTGAAATGAAGACAAGCTTTGAGATCCCAAACCCCAGCTCCTGAACAACTGGAAAACAATGGCATGGCCACTGCAGGTGATCCCCCTTGGATTGAACAATCCCCTCTGCTTGCAGACAGGCCCAAAGCTCAGAGCAGACCCCACCAACCTGGCAGAGGGGCCAAAAAGCAGCTTTTAGGGTTTCAAATATGACACTGTATGGGGATGCAATAGTTCTCATAGGCTGGATGCAAATGTTGTAAGATTTGTAGTTTGTTCTGGATTGGTTAATGAAAATTAGAATATTCAGCACAGAAAATGATTTATTGTATTATAAACGACAAGCTCCCTCTTCTCTTCTCTTCTCTTCTCTTCTCTTCTCTTCTCTTCTCTTCTCTTCTCTTCTCTTCTCTTCTCTTCTCTTTTCTCTTCCTCTTCTCCTCTCCTCTCCTCTCTTGCTTTCTTCCTTCTCTGCCCTGCTCCAGGCTGTGTCTGCAGCCCCCAGCAGCTCTCCCACACCCACGCCCTTTCCCAATGAACCTCCTGCTCTCAGACCCGACTCCAGAGCTCTCTCCTCTGTCCCAACCCTCCCAAACCCACCCGCAGATTCTACATCCTGGGCTCAAAGTGAGGGAATTGCAGGTGGATCCAGAGCTTTTCCTGCTCCTCAGCTGGGGACACCCCCCAGGTGCTGCGAGGTTTGAGGAGGGGATTATGGGCTTTAGAGTTTGCAGGATTTCCACAGGGCTTAATGCAGCCAATACCTGTAAATTAGGATATTTTTTAATTTATAGGAGGTAAAACTCCTGTGGGAAGCTGCATTTGCTGTTGTGAGCCTTCGAGGTAATTATAATCTCCTTTTTTTTGACACTGCACTGTTGGGAGTGAATGCCAACATTTCCATTTGAGGGCTTATTTGATTATTTTTCTCATTTTGCAAAACATTATTACATTAACCCGCCACTCCTGAATCCTTGTCCTACCATGGCATTTATGCATGAGAGGGTCTGTGCTCTGAAAGGAACATCAGGCTGAAGAATGCTCCATGATGATGGAAAGGCTTCTGTTTATCCTGTGGCTTTGGAATAAGAGCTTATTTTTGGCTTGGGAAGCAAAATGTGACCTAGTTTGGATCCAAAATGTAATGTGAACCTTCAGCTACACAGCTCAGATATTTATTAGGGCTGAAAGCAGGCAATAAATGGATGTGAATGTACGAGTCAAAGTGAGAGAGGGGAAGTTTAAGTCGGAGATTAGGGAGAAATTCCTCCCTGGGAGGGTGGGGAGGGGCTGGGGTAGAATTCCCAGAGAAGCTGTGGCTGCCTCTGGATCCCTGGAAGTGTCCAAGGCTGGACAGGGTTTGGAACAACCTGGGATAGTGGGAGTTGTCCCTGCCCATGGAATGAGCTGGGCTTTAAGGTCCTTTCCAACCCAAACCATTCCAGAATTCCGTGATTTTATATAAATCAATAATCTGCAGCACCAGGGTCCTGGGACTCCTTTTTTTCTGTGTCCCAGCCCTCACCTTTTCCCATCCCTGCCAAACCAGAGGGGCAGGAGGAGGCTCCTGCCCTCTGCAGAGATCCCTCAGAGTGTTCTGACCACGCTCTCAGGTGAAATAATCCCCGAGAAAAATCCTCCTCCACTCACTGCTCCTCAATTTTCCTCCCAGTCTCTGCTCACACTGTCCGGAATGCAATCCTGGGATATTCCTCTCAGCCCATGCAATGCTTTCCTTTTTCCCTGCTTACTTTTAATTACATCTCATGACTCGAAAAATCCCAAGGAAGGCTTCGCGAGATCCTTAATTTGATTTTTATTTTCATTAAGCTCAAACTTATATGACAAACCTCCCAGAGCTGTTGCTAAATGCGTTTTTGTTTTCATGCAGTGCTTTCCTGGCTGAAAGTCCTGCTCCTGCCACGGGAATGTGGGCAGGAAGGGAACGTTCACCTGGGGTTTATGACCCTGACAACCTGTTTTTGTTATTAAAATGGTGGTGAGCAGCAGAAGTGATGAAATACTGAGTTCTGTGCAGCCTGCAGGGTGGTTTTATTTTTTTAAACTCCAGTCATTACACATTGCGTTGGCATAAAAAAAGCAGAGGAAGAAGATCCTTCACAGAGAGCGAGCAATTCTTCTTGGACCTTATGAAGTTAATTATTTTATATCCCATAACTGAAACTTGTAACTCAGTGTAATTGGCAGGAGAAGTCCCACAGTAACAATCACGGGGCTGGTTATTGTTTCCTCTAGTGCTCCACTGTGGGAATGTTGGAAAAACAGCCTCCCATCCTGGTGTTTATTGGGAAGTGCTTGAATAAATCATGCCAGCCTGCAGAACAAGCTCAGCAATCAATAATCTCTGCTCTTGGAAGGGGAAGTGTTGCAGGAGGGGAGGAGGTGGGGACAGGCAGGGTTTGAGCTGGGATTGGGCTTTATGGATTTGGGAAAACCAGAGACCAAGCCCTGGATGGGGCTCTGAGCAAGCTGGGATAGTGGGAGGTGTCCCTGCCCATGGCAGAGGGGTGGGGTGGGATGAGCTTTAACACCTTTTCAACCCAAAATATTCTTGGATTTCATGTCCCTTCAACCCAAAAACAGTCTTCGATTTCATTCCCTTCAACCCAAAACATTCCTGGATTTCACGTCCCTTCAACCCAAAATATTCTTGGATTTCACGTCCCTTCAACCCAAAATATTCTGGGATTTCACGTCCCTTCAACCCCCAAACCATTCTGGGATTCCATGTCCCTTCAACCCCCAAACCATTCTGGGATTTTATAATTCCATGATGATTTAATGAATTTGTTCTCTTCCCAGCCTGCCAAGCCCTCGCTGTGTGGCCACAGCAGGACATGGATTAACCTTGTGGTGCTCCCCTATTCTGTTCCAAGCCCCACTGGTTTCCTCAGGCCCCGTTTGCAGCCTGGGTGAAGGAACTTTGTGTCGAGGTCCCCACGTCCCACACTGAGCATCGTGGGCTCCTCACCCCTGTGTTCACAACACCAAACCTGCTCGTGCTCCCCTGGGAATGACCCCATCACCCCCATCCTCAGGGATTTTGTGCAGCCACATCAGCCCCAGCTGCTGAGGTGCCTCTTCCAGCTGTGCTCAGCCCATGGAGCTGTGCAAGGCCTGATTTTACCCAGGGGCTGCTGCTGCTGTGTCTCACAGACCCTCTGGAGCTGCCTCCCTCTAGCAACTGGATATATTAAGATATTTTTTTCCTGCCTGCCACGAATTTCTGCCTATTTCTGTCCCAGGTAGAGCCTGCAGTGACAAGAGTGACACATCTGGGAACGCTGGCACGGCCTCACTCAACGCTGCCTCAGCTGAGATTCAGGGAGAAGGGCAGGGATAACAGAGGGATAACAGAGGGCAGGGATAACATTGCTCAATGTCACCTCTGGCACTTGGGATGGGACATTAGAAGAGGGGGAAAAGGGCAGGGCAGGAGATCTCTGGTGAATGTGGCACCTCCACCCCTCTGCTGTGGCTCAGGGGTGGCTGAGGACACTGCTCCAATTTAATGCTTCAGCAGGAAATCTTAGGATGGATCCTCAGCTGGGACGAGCTGGCCTCACTCTGAGTGGGAAGCAGGCAGTTTGTGAGGGACGGGGTCTGACCTGCTGCTCGTTTGAGGTCCTCAGGCTCATCTGTTAAAGCTGCACGTGAGTTTGCATCGCTGGCATGGCATTCCTGACACGGGGAGCAGCAGCAGGGCTGAGCACACACGCTCAGGATTCAGCGTGTGAGTGTTTTACAGAGATGCTCCTCGTGTCAGTTCAGATATCCCCGTGCCCTTTTTTCTGCTGGCTCGATTAAATTGTCATCTTCCTGGGAAAAAAAAGATGTCCTGGTAGCAGGCTTGGGTCTCTTGGTATGAAACCACAACTCTGGGAGGAATTTAAACAAAGTCATCAGTTTTAAGGGCTTGCTGGATTTCTTTTTCTATCCCTTTCATCAAGAAAAGGAAATACGCTCCTGAACTCTCCAGGCAGTGATTTCAAGGCAGGATGGCTCCTGTTAAATTAGACATTTATGGACTATTGAGCAAATTACCTCAGAGACAAAACCTTCCAGACTTGTTTCCCGTTTCATTTGGACTATTTCAGAAAATTTATCAGGATTATCAGGGGCTGGGAGGAGCTGAGGAGCATTCGGGTGTGGGAGAGGTGGCTTGGCTGGGAATTGCCCAGTTGCCTTTCTGGTGGCAGTGCCTGGGGAGAGGAAAGCAGCTCTGGGAACAGAGCAGGTCCTGCCTGGACCCTTTCCCAATGCCAGCAGCTGAGGAAAGGCTCCTGAGTGCTGCTTGTGAGGCGAATGTGGGAGGGGATGTGATGTGATCCTTCTGCAATGACGGCCCGGAGGTGTCAGGGGGTGCCTGGCCCGGGGGTGGCTCTGATGGGGCCACACGTGGCCGGCTGTGGCTCCAGCTGCTTCCTCATGTGAGGAAAATGAATCCACAAACACCAGAGGTTTGTGTCCCAAAAGGAGGCAGAGGAGTCCTGGAACTTTATTCGAATAAAGGGAGAGCCCATGGGACATTTCCCACGGGGTCACACAAATTTGTGGAGGGTGCAGCCTCCTTTTTATCCCAATTTCCCAGCCACCTTTCCCTCTCTCTTTCCCCATTAGCTGAGGTATATGAGAGCTACAGACTTCCCAAATCACCTAATAGAGACCCCTTCTAATGTGTACCTCCCTTTGTCCTTTCCTTGTGTCACTCAGTGGAATTCCTGATGGAATTTCTGGTTCTTCCCATTATTTCTTTCATCTCCCAGTATCCAATTTTATTTATCAGCAGCCCCACCGTTTGTTTGTAAAGACAAATCTCCCTCATTCCATTCATCAATCAGTGGAATCCTTCCCGTTGTTTCTTTCATCTCTCACTGCTGGTTTTTATCTACCAGCAAAGCCACAGTTTCTTTGTAAATACAAGTCCTTCATTCCTTGCACTCAGATGGACACCCTGGGCTTGCAGCCCCGTGGCAGGAGGTGCTGTTTAGGCTGTGGAGCCTGGAAACACCCCCAGGGAATGCCACAAAATGAGATTTGTGAGGACCCATGGTGGGCAGGGGATTTGCCCAGAGCACACCTGGCCAGCTGTGGGTTGGGTTTCTCCTCACCAGAAGCACCAAACTTTTATCTCCTGCCATCACTCCCCTCTGAGCTGGTATTGAACAAAGCCTGGTTCGAAGCAGAGCCTCCTGCCCTGGGATTTGTTCGCCCTTTGCACCAGGAATTCTTCCCCCTCTGCTCTCACAGCCCCGGCCTGACCTTCCCCTGACGCTGGGATGCCAATTAAGGAGCTGGAAGCAGGGAGGGCTGTGGATGTCATTGATTAGGGCTCTAATTGCTCATCTCCCCACGTTGTCTGAGTGAAGTGGGCTGCATGGAGATGCACGGGGTGAAAAGGAGACGTGGCTGCCACGGGGCTCACTCAGACCTCGTCCCCCAGCACGAGGCTGCAGCATTTGGGAGCTGTTTGTGTTCAACCCAGCCAGTTTTGTCTCACTGCTGGCCCTTTCCAACCTCTCTGCTCCCATGAGGCCCCTCATTGTGAGCAGCCACGGGTGCAAAGGCAGGGCAGGGTCGTCACCCATGTGTCACACCCCCAAACATGGCAATTATCTCGTTAATTAATTCCTTCCAGCCCAGAACCAATGCTTGGGCATCTCTGGGCATCACAGGACAGCAAGGGGCAAGTTACATCTCCAAATATAGATCAGAGGTGGTTTTTTAAAAACACCCATGTAGAGAGAAGTTTAAAATGTGGGGGATACCTTTTCAAGCTTTGGTAACTCGGAAAAGGAGAGGAAATCTCACCAAAAGTGGAAGCAGTTTTTCAGTAAAGAGTGGAGAGCTCTCAAGAGCCAGGACTTTCAGAAATAAAAGCCCTCTGCCCATAATTTTGGGTTATTCCTTGTCCAGGGAGGTTTTAGCCAGCAGAGGTGTGGAAAAAAGCGAAGTGAACTCTTTGTTAGCTGCTGCAGGAAACTTTGCTGCCCTGAGAGCACGGGATGATCCCAGAGCTGTCTAATTAGGCAGGCAATTGTTTAAAATAGGATTTCACATGCAGGCCTGAAAGAGCTGGGATTGACCCGTGAAGTGAAGAAAAGGCTGAATTTCATTCACAGAACCTGGCTGAGGACGAGGAGCCTCACGCTGCCTCTCTGCTTGGGGTGAATTTCATTAGAATGGGCTGATAATTGCATTGTAAAGCCAGAACCAAGCAGGGAGAATTTACCTTCAAGGCCCATGAAGGTCAAGATCATCCTCAGAACAATATCAGCCTTTTCAAGACAAAGTTTTAACGCGAGCAGGGAGAGGACTTTGTGAACTTGGGAGGCTTTGCAGATGTTCAAGGCTGGCATTTTGTGCCAAGCAGGACATTTTTCAGGAGCACAGCTGGACCTGTGCTTCATCCAGGGCTTCATTTCTTCAGGGTGCAATCACAGGGTTTGTTTTCCATGATTATTCTTTGGAAATGCCCCAATCCTTTGGGAGACAAGGTCAGGGAGGGGGGATGGAACTTGCTGGGAAGGTGCAAAATGCTTTGCTCCTAAGGAAGAAGCTCTTTTGGGAGCCTGAGCAGCTCTCAGAGGGTGCTCCTTTCCAGATGTGCTGCACCTCTGGGGCAGCCAAAAAATGCTGGATGAGCTGGAGCTGCCCTTCCTCCTCAGTGAATCCCTCCCCCGTGGAACCTGGGAGATAAGAGCAGGTGGCTGCGAAAAAGCACTGCAGATAAGGGAGGATTGAAGAGAGTGGAACTGTTTTTAGGTAAATTTGTGCTTTTCAGATCAGATCTGCATGTTTATCCCCTATCTACACGCACACTTAATCCCCAGTTGCCATGGGACAGAACTGCCTGTTATTGCAGGCTCTTTCTCTGAGCAATTTCCTGTTGTTAATGCAGCTCAGTGCCTTGATTCCATTCCAGTCAAATCATTCCTGTTGTCTTTGCCGAGGTCACTGCAGTGCCCACACCTCTGAGTTTGGGAATAAAGAGGCCTCTCTGAGGAGCTGCTGGGCCAGGTGAGAGCAGAGCTGAAAGGGCATTTCCAGCCCTTGATCAGCTGCCAGCCCTGCTGTTCTGGGCACAACCAGACGTGTGGTCTGACTTGATTTATGTAATCTTCAGATCTAGGCAGTCCTCAGAATGCCCCACTCAGCATCGTAACGAGGTAGATGCGTTTTTAGCACACGCAAAAAAATGAAAATCTGATTGTTGTGGTGAAGCAGACAAAAGCTGGAAATTCTTAGCGAGGGTATTTTTGAGGTGAAGCATCGATGCTTGAGGGAGGGAGAGCAAGGCTTGGAGCTGGAGAAAATGGGCTGGGTGGCAGCAACAGAAAAAAAACTTCCTGCTTTTCTTCCAAGCAGCCAAATGTGGAGTGGCAGAGGCGGCTCCTTTCGGCAGAGCTGCCTCTGTGAGACGAGCACGGCGAGGTGTCGATGTGGGGAGCAGCGAGCTCCGTTCCAGGCTCTCTGAGCAGTGAGGATGCTCCGTGCTTCACACGTGTCCAAAGGAAATCTGTCACTCCCCTGAAGGCCTCGCCCCACTCTCGTTAAAGTCTCTTTATGAAATATATGAAATAAATATATAAATAAAATATTTAAATATATATGATAATAATATATGAATAAAATATATAAAGTCTCTTCATAAAAATAGATAAAATAAATAAATAAATAAATAAAATACTATATATAATAAAATATAATAATATATAATAAAATATATAAAGTCTCTTCATAAAAATATATAAATAAATAAACAAAATACTATATATAATAAAATATAATAATGTATGAATAAAATATATAAAGTCTCTTTATAAAATATATAAAATAAATACATAAAATACTATATATAAAAAATATAATAATGTATGAATAAAATATATAAAGTCTCTTTGTTCTAGTCTCTTATAAATACATAAAATAAATATATAAATAAATATTATATATATAATAAAAATATAATAATATACGAACAAAATATATAAATAAAGTCTCTTTATTCTAGTTGCTTTATAAAAATATCTAAATAAATATATAAATAAAATATAATAAATATATATAATAAAATATAGTAATATATAAATAAAATATATAAAGGCTCCTTATAAAATATATAAAATAAATAAAATAAATACAACATGTAATAAAAAAATCTAATAATGTATCAATAACATATATAAATAAAGTCTCTATTCTAGTCTCTTTATAAAATATATTAAATAAATAAATAAATAAAATATATATAATAAAAATATAATAATATATAAATAAAATATATAAGTAAAGTCTCTTTATTCTGAGTCACAAAGTGAGGGGGGAGGTCAGGCCTTGTGGGCTGCAGAGGGTCCCAAGAGCAGCCCTGGCCACCTCATCCCAGTGGGTGTCGGGCTGGAATTTGCTGTAATGACTCCCCTGGTGAGGTCACAGCAGTGAAGGGAACAGAATAGGCCCATCATTGGGGTAAAAACAGAAACTCCCAGGCACAAACTGTGTGGAACCTGGCAGTAAATTGGGTTTCCCCATGCCTGGAGCTGCTGCCTGCATGGATGGAGGAGTCTCCCCTTTCCCCATCCCTCTGGCTCAGCAGTGCCAGCTCCCACCTGGGAGGGTGAGAGGTGTGAGGAAGGCACTGATGCCAACAGCAGGGTGCTCCTCTTCTTACCTGTGCCCACCCCAAGCTGCGTTTGGGGCATCCCCAGCCTGGCTGTGTGGGTTTGTGCCTCTGCTGGGTGATCCCAGAGCACATTTAGTGCTGCACACACGTGCAGCAGGCACTCACTGGAATGGGCAAGCTGGAAAAATAACAGCATCCTCAGGGAAAAGAGCCTCCCTCCCCTCTGTTGGTGCCTTCCTCCCCTCTGCTGGCAGTTGCTCTGCACATCTCCAGCTCTCAGGCTGCTGCCCCTGAGAGCCGGGGAGGGAGATGAAACAATCTCATCACTGCGATGTGTTTTCCCTCCGAGTCCTCTCGCGTTTTCACACGTGGATGTTGATAGCGAGGGCTGTGGATGTCACTGCTCTGGATTTATGGATAGAGATGCGCAGATGAGTGTGACAGCTGGGCGTCTGACTCCTCTCCATTGCAAAATCTGATGCCTCTTCTCTGCCATCAGTTGGATTTCGTGCCCCTCCTGGCTCTTTTGTCAGCAGAGCTGGGAGCTGGGCAGAACTCGAGGCTCATTTTCCAATGAACTTGTCAGGTCTCAACCCTCAGCAGTGAAGTCATTAACGAAATCAGCACTGGTGGACATCCCCTGACTGCAGAGGGGTCGTGTCTGAGCTGCCCTCCCTCTGCCAAGGCTTTTCCCCTTGGCCACGCAGGGTCGTGTGTCGGGTTTATCACGCTGAGAACGAACCGTGTCGTGCAGCAGAGAGACCCCGCTGGGACCCAGCTCAGGTCGTGAGAATCCTCTTCTCCAGGGGCAGCTCAGCATCCATCTCTTGTACTGCTGGAAATCAGGAGCAGTGGGGTTTAACTCGATCGCTGAGGCTGTGTTCTTACAGGCAGAGATTACAGCAACAACGAGAGGGATTCTCAGCTCACTGTCGTGAAAGGGCCTGGAGTGACAGGACAAGGGGGGACGGCCTTCAGTGAAGGAGGGCAGGGTTAAACACAAAAATTGGGAAGAAATTCTTACCTCTGAAGGTGGGGAGGGGCTGGGATAAAATTCCCAGAGAAGCTGTGGCTGCTCCATCCCTGGGAGTGTCCAGGGCCAGGTTGGACGGGGCTTGGAACCGCCTGGGACAGTGGAAAATGTCCCTGCCCATGAGAGGGGGTGGCACTGGATGAGCTTTGCGGCCCTTCTCAACCCAAACCACCCTGGGATTCTGGGATTCTGTGATGGGGAAGCACAGCAGCGTGGTTAGGGATGGGCAGGGCTGCAGGTGTGTCCCAGGGCAGGCGTGTCCGTCTCTGGGCCATGCTGGGGCTCTCCTGCAGCACCCCCTGCACCAGAGCATTCCCTGCTGCAGGGCTGAAGGAGCAGCATTGCTGCACGCAGAGCTGAGCTGATGAGGCTCAGCACCCCCTCCCCGTGTCTCGTGTTTAATTAGCTGGTGCATGAAGGATGGATTGGATAGAACAAGGAAGCAGCAGGGAGAAGGAAGGTTAATCTATCCTCTAGCCTTGCTATTCCTTCTTCCTTGTGATCTTGTGAAGCAAGGAGATGATGTGGCTTTTGAAGTGTAAAGTACTCCCTATCCTTCTCCCCCACCCGATGTCTCCTCCTCCTCCTCCTCCTCCTCCTCCTCCTCCTCCTCTCCCAGCCCCAGTCCAGCTGCTCCCTGCCAGGTGCAGCTGATGGCCGAGGGGCTGGACCTGCCCTCCTGGGGGCTGCACGAGGCGGGTTGGAAACACAATGTCAGGACTGGCTTTTTCAAGCACCTCAAAGCCCTGTGCAGGCAGTCCTGGAATCCTGGAATCCTGGAATCCTGTCCCAGGCCAGGTTGGACAGGGCTTGGGGTCACCTGGGACAGTGGGAGGTGTCCCTGCCCATGGCAGGGGTGGCACTGGATGAGCTTTGAGCTCTCTCCCAACCCAAACCTGTCTGGGATTTTGGGATTATGTCGCTTTGTTTGGGGTTGATGCAGCAGGAGGAAGAGAGAGGGCTGGGAGGATGCTGTGGAGCCCAAACCAGGGCTGGGAAGCCCCGGTGTCACCTGGGGTGTCCCCAGGACCCACAAACAGCAGTGCCACCCCCAAGCTGTGTGTGAGGAGAGGGAACTGGGCTCTCTCCTCTCAGTTTTCAGGAGCTCTGTTCCATTTTTCAGGAAACTCTTTGAGAACAAGGAGCAGGGGAGTCAGGACAGAGGAGAGGGCTGGCCTGGCACGAGCAGCCCTTCCCCAGGCCCCGTGTTCTCCCCGAGTCACAGTAATTGAATTGTTTTAATATTAATGTCTTCTCTCGAGCTCTGCTGATGGGAGGGAGGGAGAGATGTTTCTTCCAAAACAGTCTTAAGCTAATGCAGAAAGTATGAATAAATCTCTCAGAGATTATAGCCCCTGGAAAGCTCCTGTGAATATCAGAAAGACATCCTTCCTGCTATGGGAGGTTTGATTGAATTACAAATTTGAGGCAACTCCAAAGCAAAACTGATTAAGTCTTTTCTTTCTCTCTCTCTCTCTCTTGTTGTAGCTTTTTAAGGCGCTAAAGCTTTTTAATAATTAGAAATCCCCCCGTCCTGTTTGTAATGGCTCTAATTGGCATCGCCCTGCCTGTAAGTAGCTCTAATTGGCATCGTGTCCTCGTGGATGGTGACACACCAGAGCACAAAACGTGGTGGGAGGTGTTGTCACTGCTCATCTCCGAGGGAGACCCGTGGCCTGTGCTGCAGGACGATCACCCCAGGCTTGGGAGGGAGAGGTGATGTCCCAGGGATGAGCTCTGGGCTCTGCAGGAGGTGACAGCACCAACAGAGGTGATGAGGCTCTAGCTCTGCTCCTAGAAGGACCTGGAGGGCCCTGGGCATGGCCTCTCGTGTAGGAGACTGCTGTGAAAACAGCAAAGCCCCCGTTTTGGGAGGGTGGGGAGGGTCCTGCCCACCGGGGCTGTCTCAGCTCTTCCCCTCGGAGCCGTCCCCGCGCCCACGGCGGAGTTTGATGTTTGATCAAGGTTGGCACTGCACTGCCAGGATCCAAGGCTGTGCTGTGAGGAACATTGTCAGGGTAAAGACACCATTGAAATCACCTTATTCAGTTCTCCCCTATTAGAGCAGAGAGGGAAAAAAGGAAGAAAGGAAGCAAAAGGGAAAGCATTGTCGCACAGGAGCTTCGCACGGCGCTGTCTGCAGCGAGCAGACAGCTGTGGTCTTTACCAGCCCTTGACAAGTGATTTTTCCAACAATCAGAAGGGAGAACATGCTCTGTTAGGCTTATAATTGATAATACAGCACTGTTGAAACATGCCTGTCAGTTCTGCGGGGAGATAAAATTACAGCATTGATATTTCAGAGCTGTTTTCACAGAGGCAGCTTCCGAAACCTCGTCCTGGCCCTGGCAGGTGAAAGGTGGGATGGGGTGAGTGTGTCGGCAGGATCCAGCCTTCAGCCTCACCCTGAGGGTGAGGAGGGGATCTCACTGCAGACACCCAGCCCTGGGTGGGCTCTGTGGAGCCTTTGCAGGGCCCAGCAGGTGCCAGCACTGGGAGAAACCAGTCACAGAGGGGTTAAAATAATGAGCAGGGAAATTCAAATGAGCCAAGCCAGTCGTAGTGGTGACTTTTTAAACAGAGAAGGCACATAACTAATGGACACTTCAGAAACTGATCCCTCCATCCCTGGGAGTGTTCTGAAGAGGAACACAGGCTTTGGGAATAATCCTGCAAAACTCTTGGATGCACAGCTGGGGTGAGGGGCTCTGGCTGCTTTTGGGATCACAGGACTCCACAAGGGCTCTGGATCCCTAAGGAGCTCAGTGTCCCAAAGTCCCACAACATCCAGAAATCCAAGAACTTTCTGGATCACTTTCTAGGTGTTTAGTGAAAGGAAAACTTAAGGTTGAGACAGGGAGGAAGCCCCAGGAGACACCACCTTCTCAGTCCCACTGCCCACTGGTGTCTGCCCAGCATCAGGAGGGCCACACCAGCTGGGTTATGAGAACCACCAGTTGCTCAGCTGGGATGCCCAGGATCCTGCAGGATGGGGCACATGGGAAGATCCTCACCTTGTCCAAACCTGTGGGACATTTGCGATCCCATAAGAATGCTGGTATTGGAGAGACAGAGCAGGGTTCATGGACCAGAGGGTGGAAACACTCTGGGTTTGGGCCAGATGGAGGAAGGTTCTGTGGCGGTTGTTGGCAGGACTTGGCTCTCTCCATTTGAGCTCCAGATCTGCGATTTGTAGGCAGGGAGGGGAGATGTTCCCGTGCCTGTGCTGATCCAGTGCCCTGCACGGAACAAAAAGGTTTGAAACAAGATAAAAGCAGTTCTTCTTTTTTATCAGAAGCAAAAGGCACAAATTATTCTCTTTGTACTGGTGACCAGGTGGAGAGCAGCAGGTGAGGCACAAGGTGGGGACTTGGCAGAGCTCACGGCAGCACCTGTGTGCCAGCCTTGGCCTGGGGGGAGAATGCGGCAGCCTCTGCTCTCTCATCCCTCCCTTCTCTGTGTTCCTCTCCCTCCCTCCTTTCTTTCTCTCCTTTCTTGGCACAGAACTTGGCTCAGTTGAGTGCAAGAGCAGTGAAGTGACATTTCTGACACCCCTTTGTTGTTCCCTGCCCCGGTGGGGGCTCAGCCTCCAGCCCCTCTTGCATCCCAGTAAAACCAGTGGTCGGGGTGGTTTGTTCATGCCCAACCTCACCCACTGCACCTTTCATTTCACCCACTGCAGCCCCCAATTAGCACCTCGCCCCAAGACACCTGGGCCTGGGATTAGCACGCCTTTGTCAGGGTTAGTGACTCAAATTTGGAGTCAAATTAAAGGCGTGTCGCTAACTACGAGCTCCGGATTCCCTTCAGGGTTGACTGCACTGAGTGAAATTAAAGTTCCCGACAGCACCGTTCCCATTCCCCCTTCCTAATTAGTCCTCCCCAATTCTTAGAGGCTGACATTTAAAATGAACCCAGCTGAAAGTAGTAGGTTTGTAGTCGATTTTCAGTGCTGATAATGGGAACACGGAGGGGACAAATCCGTGCCTTAGTGGCAGCCCGTGGAGGAGGTGACAGGTCCCAGCTGCCACCGAGCAGGGCAGGCACTGCTGCCACCGAGCCTGGGCACACCTGCCTGGGGAGGAGCCTCGAAGACCCCTTGGATTGATGCATTAAGGAGATTTTTATTCCCTGACTCCCTGACGAAGGTCCCTTTCAGCAGAGATTTCTCCCCTCACGACACAGAAGTCAGTAAATTCTGGGCTCAGCCTGCAAATCTCCAGGTGACGTTTGTGACTTAACTCACTCCGCCGAGTAAAACCCCGAGCTGCAGCAGCGCTGTGTGACCGCGCTGCCAGGCTCTTAAACCCCCAATTTCCTGCCTTTTGATGGCTTGGAATCACGATGGGCCTAATAATAATGATAGTTGGTACTTATATGCCACTTTATCTTAAAAGCACTGTGCAAACATTAATTAATTATAGACGCAGGCAGAGTCTGCAGATGCAGCCGGGTTGGGAGCCACACAGAGCTCAAAGCCAGGAGCTTCCCAGCAGGAGAGAGCTTGGATCACATCTGCTGCAGCCCCTCCGTGGGCAGAGCCACTCGTTTCTGGCAGTTTCTGCCCAGAGTGGCCCCAAAAAGTGACTAAAAAGAACATGTGGCCCCATAAACCATCACTGACACGGTCTCAGGGAGGATTTTACTGCTGCCTATTCCTGGCTGGAGAGGTGGCAAAGCCTTGGGGTTGGCTTCTGGTTTGGAGAAGCTTGCTCTGGCCGGGCAGGACAGGGAATGAGTTACCCAGTCCTGGTCCTGCCTGGACTTTCAGCCTCCTCGTGGCTGCAGGTGTTGCATTTTTGGGGGATGCTGTGGTCCCTAAAATTTCCAGGTGATGCAGAGATGAACTCTGCCCATCTCCTACTTCTCCAAGTTAAAGCAAGCGCCCCAATAGTGCAGGGAAGCTGGGAATGCTCCGTGCCTGCCTGGGAAGGAGGGAGGGAAGGAAGGAGAGCAGCAGCAGCCATGGAGGAAGGCAGGCTCTGTCTTCACAACCTTTCTCCTCCTCTGACCACATGCTGGACATGCAAAAGATCCCTGTTTCCTTGGAAACGGGCTCTTCCCGCATGTGCTGCAGCAACTGGGAAAGTTTGCCTTCATCAAACCCCCACGGTGAGGAGAAGAAGCTCCAGAGCAGCTGTCCTGGGGCCGGCAGCCTGATTGCTGCTGCTTCCCTTATTTGCATCCCGTTAAGAAAAGGCAAAAGAACACGGCAATGTCCCTCCTGCCCCTTGCAGAGGAGATCCCTCCTGGCTCCTTGCAAGCCCTGGCGCTGTCTGATGGCAGAGGAAGTTACTTCAGTCACTGACACAGGGCTGAGCACCCCAAAACTGCCCATCCCCTCCCCAAAGCTTGCGCTGCAGGCGCTGCTCCCCCGGGCAGTGACAAACTGGGGGCAGGGGACAGACGTGTCCCCTCACTTTGTTCCACTTTTTCCACTTCCCAGTAAATTCAGCATTGAGTCAGGCTTGAGACAAGATGCTCAGAGGCTTCCTAGAAGATCCCCTCAATGGCAGCAGCTTTGCATTTGCCTTTGCCAGCTTTACCCCCTGCCACTGCACCGACCTGCCCAGGACACAGCCTGGGGGGGTGATCCCTGTGCCAGAGCAGGGCAGAGCCTGTCCCTGGGTGCTGGGCACCGGGAAGGGACCGCAGGAAGCAGGAGGGGGAAGCACAGGGACATTCCAGAGCAGAAAGTGAGGTCGGAGAGACAGCAAAGCCCAAAGCCCAGCTCCGAGTGGGTGTGTGGGTGTTTAACCCAGCAGATATAAATGCTCCAGGCCTGCAGTTTAGAGAAACCTCATAAATATTTTAGCTCGGGGAGGATGAAAAGAAGACAAACAAATATAGGTTTGGGCCTTTGGGGCATTGCTGTGATCATCTCTTCAGAGAAACAGAGTTGGTGCTGGTACTTGGCGCTGCGGCGTGACGGGGAAGCTGCTGACGCATTGTCTGACAAGCACTGCCACCAAAATATTGATTTTGGAGTGAGGCAAAACCAAGGAAAGAGGTCCAAACTTTCCTAATGAGGCGGTTTTGCTCCTGTTATTCCCGCAGGATTTGCCAAACTAACCCAGTGATCAAAGCCTGGAGTTTTGATCCGAAATGGGTGGGCAAATGCCATGAACATTTGTGCCGTTCTCGTACGCTTGTTTTGACTGTCTCTGCCTCTAAAGTCTTGTTTGAATTTGAGAGTGGAATTTAATTTGATTATTTTTACAGCTAGAAAGCAATGAAGGATGAATAAATACTCTTTGCTGAACATTTCATTTGAAAAATACACTAAAAACCACTGAATTAACGATTCAGCGATTGAGGCTGTGAATTCTGGTTGATCATCATTTTTAAAGCGATCCTGGTAGGATTTTTGCAAGCTGAGGAATATCATAAAGTGTTCCAGTTGTTTTGCTGCTTTAATTATACAAGACAGACTGTGTGCAGATGCGGTGGTGCTGGTACAAATTGCTCTGGTGCCCACAGTGGAGCCAGGAAATGCAGATGTGGGGGTTGGCTTTGGTGGAGCTGCCACGGTTTTGCTCAGGGAAGTGGTTTGGGTGCCAGCCTGCACGTTAATAGCAGGTATTAATTACCTATTAATTACCTGGGTCTGTTTGGAACCCGCTCGCTGCGACTCTGTAAATATTTATGGCAAAATTCAACATCCACAAAAATCTCTTTATTCCTGGGAATTCAGCACCGAGGTTTGCTCTGGGTTTGCTGGAGGCACTGGCAGCCCTTCCAGTGGTCACCTCCACTCTCTGGCTGCTCCTGGGTTTATTTTGAGGAGAATCCACTCCCTTTTTTAGCAAATATGGACGCAGTTTATGGAACTGATGCTCAGCCGACTCTGTTGGTTTCAGTATAAACCCCAGGAGAGATCAGCATTTTGCTTTAAAATCTCTGCGCTCAAACAGAGGGACGGATAAAGGGAAATGTTTGCACAATCTCTTTGCAAATCAAATCTTTAACGTCGCGCGTCGCTCTGGAGAGGTGGGGAGGAAAGATAATCCCAGATTTTGACTTTGAGCTCGCAAGGCAAAGCTGCCCTTCATTGTAAAATCAGTGGGAGATTGCCTTCAACTCCCACAGGAGTTTCTGGGATGGAACAGGAGGCTCCGGGGTCCTGAGACGTCAAAACAAATGATGGCGTGATCGCTGTTCTCAGGCTGACCCTGGGAGGTTCTGCCCTGTGCCAGGCGCACGCGGAGCGCGAGCGTTTGAACACGTTCCGCTAATCCCGGGATTTATAAAATGCCTGGCAACCCTCATGGAGGTGATTCGTCCCTGTTGCACAGCCCTGGAGCCGGGACGCAGCACATGCAGGCTGCCAGCCAGGGCCCCTCGCCTCTCCCAGCAAAGTCTGGGGCGTTTCTGAGATCTGAAACATCAGCACCATCACGGTCTGGGCTCGTCACATTCCGTGCTCACTCTTGCAGACTGGAAAAGGGAAGGACATGCCAAGGAATGGACCAGGAGCAATCATGGGGTCCCAGCCTCATCTACAGCACACAGATCTGGGGTGCCAAGAGGGCAGTATTTCATTTTCCTCTTTGCAACCTACTGATTCCTCAGCATCTTAATATTCCCCAAATATCCATAAATTTCAAATCCAGGCCCCTTCCTAATGCTCAGAAGCGCTGCTGTCCCGCGCTGGAGAGCGATTCCTCAGGCAGTGAATTAATTCTGGAACTGTCTGGGTTTGGGCTGAGGTTTGGAGGTGTGGACGTGCTACTCGGTGACTTCAGGACCGTAAAAGCCTCCCCCAAGCTGGAGTTTGGTCAGCAGCCAGGAGCTGCACCCAGCAGGAGCTGGGAGCCAGCCCGTGGTGCCGGAGCCGGCGGAACGCGCTCATTATCTCTACCTTGCTCAGAAAGGATATTGTGATTTTAATAACTTCTTGGATCCATTTTTTCCCTGGTAGCTCTCGTTGCCTTGGATACAGGCTCTGGAGAGGCTCAGCCCTGCTAAAGATGGTAGATCATTTAAATGGAATAGAAGATGAGGTGTGGATTTGCAAAGTGCTTTCGCACTCCCGGAGCCGGCTGGGAGCGCTCCGGCAAAGCCGAGCTTCGGCAGGATGCGCGGGTTTGTTTGACAGGGCTTTGTTCCTGAGGATGGGACACCAGAGCTGCTTTTGCACGTGGTGTGTGGGGTGTCTGATGGGAAAAGCAGAGCCCCGAGGCTTTGGTGATGGTGTTGAATCAATGCCCAGGGCGCTGTGAGCGGGAGCAGAGATGGATCTTGGCGCCTTTGGAATGGGGCGTTCCAACGACTTCAACTCTGCTGCCAACCTCTTCCTCCTTCTCCACCTCTGCCCTCACTCTGATTTCCCAAGGTCGCACAGGACCTCCAGGGGGGTTGAAGGCCATCAGCTCTTCCAGCTGAGGTGTGTCCATGGTGCTCCAGCTCTCTCGGGTGTTCTTTCACAGCTTGATTCCCATTCCGAGCATTCCCTCATTCCCTCTCTCCCAGCTTACACACGCGGCTTACCTACAGAGGAGCCATGCAAATAGAGAAATTCTCATTTCATGAGAGGTTGCCCACCCCTAAAGGTCACCAAAGCTATTAAAGAAAGCCCCTCGTGCCCAGGGCTTTGGACACCTCATTTGACTTGCTTGGTCGAATTTCATGCTGCTGCAGTTTTTGATTTATGCCCTTTGAAAGTCTTTTGCTGTGCTGGAGGAAGTCCACTGGTGGTGCCAGTTGTAATCAAACAGCTCTGACTTTCTGGAGCTGACTTTTCTTCTCTTAAAGGCTCTGGGGTGTCTGAGTCCATCCTTATAAAAACAAACTAAACAAATTGCTTTTTCTTCCTGGTCCTCATCATAAACACCCTTGGATCTATGATGGCTGTCTGGAAAATTGTTAAGATCATTTAATCACTGCCAGAATAAATCATCCTGTCTGGAGACTCTGCCCTGAACCTGGATTTGCTGCTGGGGTTACCGAGGGTGAGATGCTCAAGACACTGGGCTCAGAAATTGTTGTTTAATTGCTTTAGAGGAGCTGCTGGAGGTCACAGCCCTGCTGTGCTGGGGGACAGGGTGTGGCAGAGCTGGTGGAGGAGCAGGAGGAACCGAGGGAGAGCTTTCCATGAAAGTATCAGAGCACTGGAAAGGCTGCCCAGGGAGGGTGTGGAGTCTCCTCTCTGAAACATTCAGGACCAGCAGAGATGTGTTGGTGTGGGCTCACCTGGTCGCTCCAGCCCTTCTGCCACCAAAGCAGAGCCAGGGAGCTCCTGCCATTGCCTTCCAGCTGATTTCCCCAATTCCTGCCCGTGGATGTCCATGTGCTGGGAGGGAATGCTCACCTCGATCTGTGTCAGCCCTTCCTTCAACTCACTGCCATCCACAGCCCATAGGAACGACCCCATGATCCCCAAAACCCTCCAGAATTTCACCCTTCATGCTGCTTCAGGGGCCCAGAGAGGAAGGAGGAATCTGAGGAAGTAGCAGCAGAACAAAGAAAAGGGGAAAAAAACCACTTTTCTTTGCTTAAAAAGAAATCTCAGCCTTCCCGGAGTGAAGAAAAGAAGAGGAGGGAGGGAGATGCACCAAACAAAGCGAAGAAAATGGGCTGAGAAACCACAAGACATTTAAAAGCTCACCCAGGAAACCCCACTTTGATATCCCCTCTCATTGGAAGCGTTTGAGGGCAGAATAATGCTGCCATGATTGATCACACAAAGGGATGAGAAAGGGAGTGGATCCGAGAGCTCCTTTCTGCTTCTCAGGACCAAAAAAAAATAAGCTTTGTATTCGATTTCAATGTTGGAGCAAAGAACCCTTAATCAAGTGTCTCTTTGCAGGGCTGTGTTTGTCGGGAGCGACGCGTGGGCCCTGCCAGGAGCAGGAATGGGAGTGGGGCAGGGCAGGAGCCACTTCCCCAGCCTGCAGGGACCTCTCTGCTCTGGCTTTTCCACTGCCTCCAGCCCTTGGGAAGTGGCTCGGGTTGGTTCATGGCCAAGGAGAAACTGAGTCACATCCAGGGAATTTCCCCACACCAGGTGTGTGTGGGCACAAGGTAACTCATCTTCAGAGAATCCTGGGATGGTTTGGGTTGGGAGGGATCTTAAAGCCCATCCACTGCCACCCCTGCTGTGGCAGGGACACCTTCCACTGTCCCAGGCTGCTCCAAACCCATCCAGCCTGGCCTTGGGCACTGCCAGGGATCCAGGGCCAGCCACAGTTCTCTGGGAATTCTATCCCAGCCCCTCCCCACCCTCACAGGGAAGGATTTCTCCCCAATATCCCACCCAAATCTCTCCTTTTCCTGTCTGAAGCCATTCCCCTTTGTCCTGTCACTCCAAACCTTTGTAAACAGTCTCACTCCATATTTCTTGTAGCTCCTTCAGATCCTGGAAGGCCACAATTAGGTCCCCTCGAACCTTCTCTTCTCCAGGCTGAACAATCTCAATCTTCCCCCAGCTCATTGCCTGGGCTTTAATTCCATCTCCTGTTTGTCCAACAGTTCAGCTCCATAGACTTCATTTTATGCTTGTTTAAGTTAATTTTACAATTAGTGCAGAGCAGAGGCGCTTTGGCCGGGAGGTCGTTTGGAGCTGGTGTGACCAGAGCAGCTCTGGGTCATGTCTGACCCCAGGGGATGCAGCAGTGCCCACATCCAGCTGGTTGGGTTGGTTGGAGGAGGAATCCTGACTTCCCATTAAGGAAAATTGGTGCTGCTCCTTCCCTAAATACAGACTGGATGTGACCCAGGAGAAGAAAAATCTCAGCAAACTATTTCCCCTTAAATTTCATCCCTAAGTGTTCATCCAAATATCCAGCGGAGCAGTTACTGCTGAACAAATGAACTATGGAGCTGCATCAAAATCAACTTTTTTAGCAGGGAAATGTTTATTATATACTGTGATTTTATTTCTCTTTACTGATGGGAAAAAGAAAGTGTTCGAGATGAACATTTTTTAAACTGATGAAAAAATCGATGTTGGGAAAATAAACGCTTAATTTTTCATTGGGTATGTCCCCGTTTTTTAACTTCCAGATTTCATTTTCAGCCATTTGACTTTTCTGCCTGTCATAAATCAGCTGGATCAGACTCCCTGGCTGGGGAGCCTGTGCTGGTGTCAGTCTCTCCCTCTGCTTGGGGGGGATGTAGCAGCTCCAGGCCAGGACATTCCCCAGTTGCAGCAGGAACAGAATGAGGAAACCTCAGCCCACGACTCTTGGAGCCCCAGGTCTTGTCCCCATGAGCAAAGCAGCTTTTTGCATGGCCAGACCCTGATTTTCCATCTGGGACCTAATTTGTGTCTCTCTACCTGAAGCTGGGAAAGGGAAGGAGCAAAATTTGGTTTTCAGGTATTCCAAATCTGGCTGAAAATGAGGGAAAGTGAATTAAACCAGGCAGAGAAGAGGGTGAGTGATTCCAGAGCTGCTGTTTGCCCCCTGTGCTGAGGTTGGTGGTGCCTCTGGTCTGATTTTGGGGGAGCAGTGCTGGGTCCTGGCAGGGAGTGCTGCTGGAGGGGCATCCCCATGGGTACAGTCAGGAATCGTCTCTTCCTGGAAGCAGCAGCTGAGCTTGCCCACAGAAAGAGGTTGGAACCACTTTAAGGTCCCTTCCAACCCAAACTGGGAGTCCTGAACAGCACCCGCCTCTCCCACTCTGCCCTGAGCCTTGGCATCCTCTCTGCTCCCACTGCAGGGACAGGAGGGTCCCCTGTCACCTACACAAGCCTTGCTGGGACCCACGGGGACCACCCAGGATAATTGGGACCACCCAGGATGATTGGGACCACCCAGGATGTTTGGGGCTTGTCACGTTGGCCACAGATCTGGGAAATCTGTTCCCAGTGCCGAGCAGATGCTGCCTCTCCCCAGTCCCCTCTCCCCTGGGATGTTCTGGTGTCTGAGCACATGCTGTCATCCCTGTTCCGTGGATGCATCAATCCTGCTGTGGCAGCTGAGGTTTTGCCCAGAACTCCCAGTTCCTGTGACTGATCTTCACCCGCTGCAGATGGGATGAGGAGCAGAGAAACCCCCACCACCCTCAGCATCACCTGGGCTCCATTTGTCTCAGCAAGAGGATGTTATTTTTGCTTTTCTCCCGAGCAAAATGCGTATTTGGATGGGATTGAATCTAACCCCCTTCAGATGGTGAATTCTGACTGGAATGCAAACAGTCCCTGCGGGCCCTGTGGTTGCAGGCAGCAGCGTGAGGATGGAGGCTGTGTTATGCCTCGAAAATATTTCCAATTGCAAAACAAAAGTGGGAAGAGAGGCCTTAAATGATGTGAAAATAAGACTGTTTGAATTAACGTGTCAGCCCTGATGGATGCTTGAGCTGCCCAGGGTTTTGAAAGGGCTCTGACGGGTAAGATATTACCAGGTGAGATTTACCTACAGCCCATGACTTTTAGTCAGCAAAATCCGAGATGAAAACCCATCCTTCACTCCACACTGACTTCCCAAGAATATTGAATCAAGATAAAGACCTAAAGGGCCACATACACAAAGCTATTTTAGCATCCAAGTCCCATTCATTTTGATGCAAGTTTTGACATTTTCAGATATTATCTTTAATTTAGCTGAGTAAAGGCGGGTCAGTCCTTATTCCCAGCTCACTCAGTGCAGTGCAGGTCATTCCCAGTGCCTGGAGCCAAAGGAAGGGAGTGAAAGTGGGTTTCACTGGAGATCCAGGCTTCAATCCCCTCTCAGATCCAGTCATTCTCACCATAAACTTTTACAAGTCACTAATGGCTGGATTCTCTTCCTATCCAGTGTTAGACCTGGGAAGGAAAATGGGGTTTTTTAACCATGATGATTTTACAGCAGTGGAATTTTTCTCCTCCTCTAAACTCTTTGTGAAAACACATCCCAAAGCTCCAAGCCTTGGCAATGGCACAGCCAGAGGAGAGAACGAAAGAGGAAAATGTGTTTCTGCATTGAGGAAAGAAAATCCTAAAAGAATATTGGTAGAGGACGCTTTTTATTGCGAGGGAGCAAAAACCCCCGAATTAAAAACAAGGCAAAGCCCTTCAGAGGCTCACACCAGCATTTGCTGTTTGAACAAGCAGCATTTAAGGCATTTAAGGCAGCACTTCCTCCCCAGCCGGATAAGTGAGGGGTTTTTTGGGAACTTTCAGTATCTACACTCGGCCAGGGAGCCCAGGGAGGGCTGCAGCAGCCACAGCTCCTCCTCTGCCCATCCCCAGCTCCAGCTGCAAAAAAACTTGGATTCAAAGGAACCACGGGAAGGATCACCCTGTGTCCAGCCTTGTTTGAGACCAAAATGAATTTGAAAGCAGCTCCCACTCTCTGGCCTTGGCGGGGCGTGGGTGGAACGTGGGAGGCCGCGGGGTCGCGATCCCCGCCTGGCTCCTCATGTTTCATCCCTCCGCCCATCCCGAGCATATCAGAGCATTTTCCATGGAAATCAATAGCAACAGAGGCTTCTTCGTGGACTTTAGAGCATTGAGGTTAAAAGTCAGCTGTGTACTTTTCGATTTTTTTTCTTTAATTTTTCAGGATTTTTTTTTTTTTTTAGCAGGGTTTTTGATCATTTATATTTAAGATCTGAGGGTTTCGCTTTCTTCTTGGTTTGAGTTTGCTGCCAGGTAACTTTAAAGGCCTTCCTAAATAGGTGCTATTTTCTTGGCAGAGGAAAAGGGAGCAGCACGTTGCTCCAAGGAGCTGATGCTGGAGGTGGAGGGGCAGCCCCGTGTCCGGCCTGGCCTGGGCAGTGGAGTCTGTCTGTCCCTCTCAGCAGATCCAAATCCGGGTTTTCCATCCCCACCCAAAATTTCAAGAAGCGACATCTGCACGTGGCACCCACAAGGATCATCAAAGTCCAACTCCTGAGTTCTGCAGTGGTTAAATTGTGAGTTTCCTCTCGTAAAGCACCCAGAGAAATGTTGGGATTGGGGATGGGATTAGCTCAGCCTGGATCTGAGACCGTGGCAGCAGGAGCAGCAGGGCTGAGGGCTGGGGTGGGCAGGGTGGTGCTGCCACCCCCAATCCCATCCATCCACCCATCTATCCATCATCCATCCATCCATCATCCATCCATCCATCATCCATCCATCCATCCATCCATCATCCATCATCCATCCATCCATCATCCATCCATCCCTTCATCCCTCCATCCATCCATCCCATCCATCCATCCATCCATCATCCATCCATCCATCATCCATCCATCCATCCATCCTTCCATCCATCCTTCCATCCATGGATCCATGGATTCATCCATCCATCCATCCATCCATCCATCCATCCATCCATGGATCCATGGATTCATCCATGCATCCATGCATCCATCCATCCATCCATCCATCCATCCATCCTTCCATCCATCCATCCATCCATCCATCCATCCATCCATGGATCCATGGATCCATGGATTCATCCATCCATCCATCCATCCATCCATGGATCCATGGATCCATGGATTCATCCATCCATCCATCCATCCATCCATCCATCCATGGATCCATGGATCCGTGGATTCATCCATCCATCCAGCCATCCATCCATCCATCCCTCCCTCCCTCCCTCCCTCCCTCCCACCAGTGCAGGAGGCAGAAGATCAGCAAATCTCTGCGTTGAGGTTTGATGGGAGAACTCCCCGGGGACAAGATGAGAGCAGTGATACTTTTGTTAAACGTGGAAGTTGACAGAAATTTGCATTAATGTCTCCTTTCCGGACAGCAGGAGTCTGCATTTCTCCAGAACATCAAATTCTTATCTCTGTGAATGCAAATATTTGCCCCTGACCGCAGAGGAAATGAAAAGTTTCTCCATTATGTATTTATCTGTTTCAAAAAGCAGTTTTCTAAGTAGAAGAGGGGAGCAGGAGGTTCCCTGTATTACGCTGAGGCACGAGCTAAATCAGCATTTCAAACAGGCCATTTCCTGAACTGCAAAGTCCTTTTCCCTCACTGGCATCTCCCTTTCTGCACCGTAACTTCCAGGACCAGCAGCCTTTACCCATTGCAAGCCCTCCCAAATAAATCAGTAATCGAGGATATCACACAAAGGAAATCCTGATCTTTGTGTTTGTCCTGTGCTGGTGAAATCTTCCAGCCTGTGCTTCCCAGCATTCATCCACACAGGGAAACATCACTGGAAAAGCAAAGCTGAGATTTCTGTACCATCACCTGGCTCCTCAGCCCTCACAGACTCTTTCTGCATGTGGGACTGTGGCAATTCTGCTTTCCAGTGTTAAATCCAGTGGGACTGAGCCAGTGCAGCTGATTTCTGCCTCCCTGGGTGAAGACTAAACTGCACAGGGAGCTTCTTGGTGGCCTTGGTGGCAGGGAGGGTTTGGTGACCATCTCAGAGGAGCACAGCGGGGGCTGGAGGGCAGCTGATGTCACCTGGCTGCTCTGCCATAGAATCATTGGGGTTGGAAAAGATCTCCAAGATTATTGAGTCCAACCTTGGCATTGTCACCCTCGCCTTGTCACCAGCCCAGAGCATTGAGTGCCACAATCTTTCCTTGGGCACCTCCAGAGTGCTGCACCACCTCCTTGGGCAGCTCCTTCCAGTGCCTGACAGCTTTTTCCATGGAGAAATCCTTCCTGATGTCCAGGATGAATGGCTCATGCTCCTCAAAGGGTCCAGTTCATCCTTAGGTAACCTCCAACTCAATCATGCCTGACTTTGCCTGCACAGAAATGTCGAGATTCCCTGGGAGTCCAGCACAGCCTCATTTCCTCCATCACGCTGCCTTCCCCCCTCACAGCCCACGGAGCTGTGCCTGCTCAGTTCTGCAGCTTTGCTGCCAAGCCAGGGCAGGATTTCAGCGTGAGGAATGAGTGTGACTTGGGAGAAAGCCCAGCAGAACGTCACTTACCCTGTGCCAGGATTGACGAGGCTCTGCTCACACGGCCCCCGTGCCAGGCTGCCGTGGTGGAGTGGCCCACGTGGCTTTGGGCTTGGTTGCCATGCCCAGGGTACACCCAGACCCCAGGGTTTGCAGGAGAGGGGGGTGAAGTGGTGGCAGCCCCCCAAGGCAGCACCCACAGCCTCTGTTTTGGGGTAACCCTCCGCAATGTGCCCTTTTTGATGGCTCTGTTGAAAATTCAGCCCCATCAGCCAGTTTTTCTCCCAGCATTGAAGCTGTTCCACATCCTTCTTTGGCATCCAACAAAAATGGGTCCTGGCCTCTACTCCCTGTCAGGAGGGGGCAGCCGGGGGGGTTTCCACGCAACGGGGACAGGATGAGAGGGAACGGCCTCAAACTCTGCCAGGGGAGCGTCAGGTTGGACGTCAGGAGGAATTTCTCCATGGAAAGGGTGGCATTGGAGCTGCCCAGGGAGGTTTGGAGTCACCACCTCTGGAGGTGTCCAAGGAAGGGCTGGATGTGGCACTCAGTGACAAGGTGGGGATCAGACACAGCTTGGATGCTCTTGGAGGTCTTTCCCAGCTTCAATGATTTTCTGATTCTGTGATGACTGCTTAGCCCCACTCCTTGCCAAAATCCAAGCAGGATTAAGAGTTAGAGCAAAAAAATTATTTCAGGAAAGTGGAAGCCACGAAACAAACCAGTGCTAATGTATTATTGATATATTCATGTCAGCATTAATAGCAAATGCAGAGTTTTGTAGCTGGTTTAGTAAAAACGCTACAGCTTTATGTATTAATAAGTGTGGTAATATTAATGCCACTTCCTGCCATAATTAACATTGGTAATAGCATTGATAACAGCACTGCATCTCCAGGGCTGCTTAAAAATTCTGCTGCTTGCACTTTTTGGCCAGGCAGAACCCCCTTCCCATCACTGCTGGGTCTCCCCTTGCAAAATTCATGTAGCCCCTCCCTGCTCACAGCACCTCTGCCGCTGGATTTCCTGGGTAATTCCCACTCTTCCAGCCAGGATTTGAGTCCTCTTTGGTTTTGTAGCCTTAAATTCTTTATTCCATGTCCCTGCAGAGAGGCTGAAGGAGAGGACAGAGAGAGGCACCTGTGTCCTGCTGAGCCCATCCGTGAGTTTCAGACTGGTCAGGACAGAAGGCTGTGATGGAATCAGCATTTCCAGCTGATTTCCAGCTCAGAGCTCTAACCAGGAGTATGAAATGAGGCTGCTGCAGGGGGCAATTTCTCTGCTGTGCTCACAACTTTGGTGGGCAGGAGAGTGGAATATCCAGGGAAAGTGTGGGGATGCTCTTGGGAAAAGAGGGATGGGGAACCACACCAAATCCCACCAGAAGGGGATTGGAATGGAGCTCTCAAAGTCCTAAGTTGGTTTGGAGGTGAATTTTGTGTGGTTCAGCCCCTCCCAGTGCTGCCTGCTGAGCTCTTGGGGCTGTGCAGAGGAGCTGAGTTGCCAGAGCCGGAGGATCTGGTGTCTGAGCAGGTGAGAGGAGCTGGATTTGCCACAGGGATCCCATTCTGGAAATGGTGCCAGTCCCAGGCCCTGGGGGTCAGGAGGACCCTGTGCCAGGGGGTACAGGCTGGGGACAGCGTGCTGAGGTGTCTTTGGAGGGGGTTTGGTGTCAGAGACAGAGCAGGCACTGAGAGAGCAGAGACTGGAGAGCCAGGATTGCACTGCTCAGCAGCACAGGGTCGTGGCTGCTGGTCCTGGATGGATGGAGTCCCCAGGGCAAGGTGCAGCTGAAAATTAAACTTTAGCCCTTGGCTGATGCTTTGAATCCTCCCCTGCCCTGTGCTGGGCTTTGCTGCTGCACACTGACCATCACAACTCTGGGCAGTGACCATCAGAACCCTGGGCCCTGACCATCAGAACTCTGGGCAGTGACCATCAGAACCCTGGGCCCTGACCATCAGAACCCTGGGCACTGACCATCACAACTCTGGGCACTGACCATCACAACTCTGGGCCCTGACCATCACAACTCTGGGCACTGACCATCAGAACCCTGGGCCCTGACCATCAGAACCCTGGGCCCTGACCATCAGAACTCTGGCCACTGACCATCACAACTCTCCCAGCTTGTCCGTGGTCACTGCTTTTCAGCCAGACCTACAGCTTGGACCTGTTTTTCCTCGATGATGAATCTTGGTGAGGCTGCAGGTTCCTTGCTGCTGTTTTCCCTCCCTAATTGGCTCCGGGTGTGTGTGTGTGTGTGTGTGGATGTGCATGTGCCTGCCTCCCTCATCAGCAGCACCCCTGCTATTCACAGGAGTAATTAGAACATCTAAATCTTCCCTCTGTGTCACCCAGGCCTGCTGAAATTAATGATGATCCTGCAGGATCCCACCCCAGCTCCCATAACTGGAGCTGCTCCTGGCTTTTTTCCTGTGGGAAACTTCATGTGGAGCTCCTTCCCACTGCCACCCCAATGGGTTTTGTTGGCTCAGGGAGGATTTTGAGGTCTTGAACCCCACTGGAATCCAAATCAAGGCCCTGGGTTGGGTGCTGGATCCTTCCCTGCTCCTCCTTCCCTGGCCCTACCTGGGCTCAGGAGCAGGATGAGGGGTTTGGGGTACCCTGTCCTGTCCTGGGGTCCCCTAAAAAGAGCCCTGAACCCCCCAAGGGGACATGTAATGGGTGTATATGAATATCTTTGCTATGTAAAAAGGCTAAATACTATGAGAGAAAAAATCTAAATACTATAATATCTATATAGAAATATAGGTATAAAATATAGAATAAAACTATGTCGTATATAAATTTATTGATATATATTGTACATAAGTATAATATTAAATGACGGTATTAATAAGTATTTAAATTAAATATTAAATAACTGTATTAAATAATGGCATTATTATTAAATAACTGTATTGTTAAATAATATACATAATTAAATTAATTCTATTTCTAATTATACTAATTATATTAAATTAAATTAAATATAAATATAACACATAAATATATACAATTTATAGGTACATTACATTTTATTTATATCTACGTCTATTTATATATTTAAATTTCTAGTTTACATAATTTTTGTATTATGTAGAAATTTATAATGTATAAAGATACAATGTTTTCTATATTATTTTCATAGACTTACATGTAAAACATCTATAAAATACCTAAAATAAATCTAAGAGGAGGCTGAGGAGTGAGGGCTGACCCTCATTAATTTTGTGTTCAATGAGGGAAGGCAGTGGCCACTCACCCATTTCTTTTCCACATGGGATAAGTGGGGTCAAGAAATGCAGAATTTTTCCCCTCCCATCCCAACTGGGACATGGAGACCAACTCCCCATCTTAGCTCTCAGTGCTTCCCACACGTCTTTTGTTTCTCTGTCTTTCCTTGAGGATGCTGGAGCTCTCTCACCATTCCCAATTAAAATTTAAAAAAATAAAAAGCCAGGGAAGTAACTTTGCTAATGACTTTGCCTGGAATCATTAAGGACATCTCAGCACCATGGCTGCTCTTCCCTGCTTTCAGGAGTGATATTGATTGCTGGTTTAATTTAAAGCTTGGACCAAATCCTTCATTTTTCTCTGGGCTTGCCACAGGAACTGATCCCTGTTCCCCAGTGGAGGAGCAGGAGAGGGGGGAAGAGGGAGTGGGAGATCCCCCCGGCTCTGAGCAGGGAGGGAGCAGCTCAGGGGTGTCAAGGACCTGCTCTGGGAGCACTGAAAAACTGGGAATTGAGGGGAAACTGCTTGAAAATGCACCCAAGAGGAGGCCAGGGTGGCATTTTCAGAGGGGAGGTCTCGTGCTCTGGGTTCTCCCCACTCTCATTATGTATTTTCCAATTGCTCTTATAGATGCCTCAAAGGTTAATGTATGTTTGTGATGAGTGCACTTTGGATAAATGTTAATTAGCCAGGGTGCAATTCAAGGGATTCTTCCCTCAGAAATAAATGCTTTTTTTCTGTATTTTTAGCCTCTTTTTTATTAGTACTCATCCAGGAGATGAGAGCAAAGGCTGGGGGGTGCAGGGTTTGGGTGACTGGGGCTGCTGCACCTCCCGAAACCATCCTGGGACTGGGACCAGTGGCTGATGGTGGGGTTGGGACTGTTCGGTGTCACTGGGTGATTCTGGGGACCTGGTGTCGAAAATGGAGCACCTCCCCTGCCCTGGAGCCTGGGGAATGTGACCAAAACCATGAGAAAAGCATGAGAAGAACATGACAAAACCATTCTGTTCTCACCCTCTGTTGGTGCAGGAGAGATGGATCTGTGTCCCCAAAAACCTCACAGGCCTGGGCTCCTTCCAGCCCTAAGCCATGTCCAAAAATCCCTCTCTGTGACCTTGCAGTGCATCCAAACCATTCCTGGGTGGGGAATCAGCAGCCACACACTCTGATTTTCAAGTGACTGCTCTTCCACGTGCAGTTTTGGGAGACAAGGCGGGATTTCAGTCAGTGGGAAGGGAGAGGCCATTTCCCAGCTCCCATTAGCAGCTGATAATTGCTTGGAGAGCAGAGGTTTCATCTCAGGGTTTCACCCTCCCAGTGATGTCCCCTTCCCCAAGTGTCCTGAAATTCCGGAGCCCCAGAGCAGAGCTGCAGCTCCCAGGGTTTCTCCTCCACCCCCGAGGGGACCAGCTGGGACAAGGGGGTGTCTCAGCCTCCCCCCGTGCCTCAACCACTGCATCTTTGCACCACGAAGGTCAATCGAATTCATTACAGAGTAAAAATGAAGTTCTCTGATTGATTGAAGGCTCCTCTTTAACACTTCGAGTAAATGTGTTGGTTTCACTTGATGGAAAGCTTTAAAGGTCTGTTATAAAACACCCTTTTTTTTACATCATTTTTCTTTCCCTTAATTTTTGCGGGACATAATTATCCTTTTTTTTTCCCCCCCTCACCTCCTTTTCTTTTTAATCGATTTTTTTTCTTCTTTTCCCTCACCCAGTGCAAAGCAAGGAGCTTTATTTAAAGGGGCACAGACACAAAATCCAGTGGCATGATGGATACCACGGGTGGAAGATGAGATACATCCATCCATCCATCCATCCATCCATCTCTTTTCTGTGGCTCCCATCAGTCACTTAATTTGAGTTTTCAGGGTGAGGAAAGCTGGAGGACACAACACGAGAGGTTCAATGCACCTTCTCCATGCTCATACTGGAATGGGGGTGATGTGGGGGTCCCTGGGGGGTGCCAGCCCCCATTTCCTGGTGCCAGCTGCCACCACTCCAGCCAGGAGGTGTCCTGTGGAACCCGCCTGAGCTCTGGAGTCATCGTCACCACCATTAATTCCTCTGGTTTGCCTTGCAGAAAATCCCAAGTGCACTGAGGAGGAACTTGGTGCCCCTTTGTGCAGAGCTGCTGAGGAGGGAAAATGGGGACAGAAGGGGAGAATGATCCCATTTGAGGGGTGAGTGAGGGAAATGGGGACAGAAGGGAGAATGATCCCATTTGAGGGGTGGCTGATGGGTCCCATTTGAGGGGTGGCTGAGGGAAAATGGGGTTAAAAGGGAGAATGGTCCCATTTGAGGGGTGAGTGAGGGATCCCATTTGAGGGGTGACTGATGGATCCCATTTGAGGGGTGGCTGATGGATCCCATTTGAGGGGTGGCTGATGGATCCCATTTGAGGGGTGGCTGATGGATCCATTTGAGGGGTGAGTGAGGGATCCCATTTGAGGGCTGACTCACAGCTCCCTGCTCGGGGGAGGCTGCAGCAGACAGGAATTCCTGACACACTCGAGATCAGGATCCACTGCTCGAGCTAAGCCCAGACTAAGCAGGAGCTGCTGGAACTCCATGGGCTGGTGCAGACCCAGGAGGGAACAGCAGCTGGAGAGGCTGCTCTCACCCTTTGGAACAACTTTTACAATGTTCACAGCCTGGAGAATCTTGCTGCTGCTTCCTGGGGGTCACTGGGGAAATCACAGCAGCTCCTTTGGCTGGGTTGGGTTGTGCCCAAGCAGAGCCCTGTGCCCACGGGAAGTTCAACACCAAAATCCTGGTGTTTGCAGTTCACCTCTCTCCAATATTTGGGTTGCAGTGCCCTTTCTAAGGAGAGCTTGGCAAAGAGGGACGATGAGCCAGGGCTCAGCACAGCCCAGAGAACTCGACAAGACAACGTGCTTAATTCCCATATTAAGGGGGGAAAAAAATCCTGGTGCGTGCTGGTGCCCCCGGGATGGTCACCACAGGGCTCCCTGCCTGACGAGGTGCCAGCTCCCGTGCAGTGTGAGTAATGCTCTTTGTCAGCTCCCATAAAGCCTGAAATCTATCACCAGCCCTTTCCTCCAAAGGTTTGGTTACCGAGAAAAGTAATTACAATTTGTCCTTAATTCCAGAAGTGTGCCTGGAAAAACTGGCTGGGAGGAGGCTGGGGAGGAGGGGGCTGGCCCAGGGGAGAGCCACAGCCTCCTGTCACCTCGGGGACCCTGAGCTGCCACCTCGGGGAAAACAGAAAATAGAGAAGGGGAGGTGACAGTGGGCAGCTGGGGAGGTGGCTGCCCTCGAGCAGGTCCTGTGACATCAATGCTGCAGCTCCCGGTCCTTTGGCAGCTCCTGGCCGTGCTGGGGAGGGGAGTCACCCCTGTGAGCGTCCCCAAAAGTTCCTGCCCTGGCCAGCTGGGCTGATGGATGGCACAGAATTTGATTTTCAGCCCCAGTTGCTCAACGGAAGGGGAAAAGATCTCCCTCTGCCTCTGGATCTGATGCGATGAGACATGTGACGGGGAAGATGAATTGAGGGCTGCATCTGAAGTGCCAGATACATAATCCATCCTAAATAGGCTTCATTAGTGCTAACAATTAAAGTTACCATTGTGGATTGGATACATTTTCTATTAACTTTGCCCTTGTCTGCGGCTCGGACTCACCTCACAATAATGAGCTGTGTCACTTCTGATCTATTTCTCATAATAGCTCCTTTCTCCTCTAAATCTGGGCAAAATATGATTTATAGGCAGGGCTGTGTCTGGGTGTCAGGCACCCACCTTGTGCCACAGGGCAGGGGTAAATGTGGGCTGCAGCTCCCAGCTCTCACTGGCTCTGTGTGGGGAGCAAAAACCACCCTGGGGCTGGGGTTTGGGGTGATGTCCATGGCTTGGGGGTCATCAGGACAGAGGGGAGCTGGGCCAGGAGCTTTCCTCACCCTGCTGGAATAAAAGGAGTGACACTCTCTGAGTCCTGAGCCCAAACCCCCCCGCAAGGACCCACCTGCCATGGATGTGACCACGTCCCCTTGGAGGATCACGATCCCAACAGGCAGCAGATGTCCCAGCAGCCAAGTTTTCCCAGGACAGATGTATTTTTGGGATTTCTTTGCATCTCTCCATCACCTTTCTTGCCTCAACTCTGAGGAGATGTGCCTGGCTTTCTGACTGGCACAGAGTGGCCTGCCATGGAGCATGACTGGTACAGCTCAAGGGGCTGGGGCTGGAGTTGTTCTCCTGGCTCGGCCGGAGCTGTGGGCAGGAGGAGGATTGGAAGCCTTCCCCTATCCCCTCCACATCCAAATCTCCTTTGTCTCAGTCGAGCTCCAAGCCTCTGCCAAATGGAGAGCAAGCCACAGCAGCAGCAAAACCCTCCTGACAAATGTGTCCCCCTCCTCTGAGGCTGCCTGTCACCTCATTGTACCAGCAGTGATTAAGGGAGGAAACTGGCAGTTAACCCCGTGCAAGGTGTTTTGGTGACAAATTGAGAGTGCCTGGTGTAAAGCTGTAGCATATTAAACGTGATTGTGGGTGGATAAAGCAGAAGGCAGCAGTGACCTGGCCCTTTTCTCCAGGGCATCACACTTTGGAGGAACACACTCAGCCCAGGCATCTTTGAGTTTAAATAATTATTATTTTTGTTTAATGTGACCCCTGTGTTTCACACTGGCAGAGCCAGGAGAAGTTCCCACTTAATGTTTTCGTCACGTTTGCCACCTCAGAGCCATCCTGAGTCCTCAGCAGCACAGGTGGGATGTGCAGGGCTGGCTCACCCTGCCCACTCCTCTGTCCCTGCAGGGCTTGGATCTCCAGCAGGGCTGCCTGGAGAAAAAAACATCCAGGACAGAAAAAAAAAAATCAAGGAGTTGTGACAAACAAGATCCGTCAGCCCAAGTTAAACAGCCTGCAACACTTTGGGACCTTTCCTGATAATTAAAAGCAACGTGAAGGCTCTGTGCTGGTGAGAATTTATTCTGTCACTTGGCCTCAAAGAAGCCTCTGTGCCAGGAAGTGCCACCTGTGGGTGTCAGGGCTGTCACAGGAGGGCTCTGCTGTGGCTGTTGGTGGCTGTGGCCCTCCACGGTACAGATGGATGAGCAGGCAGGGCTAGATCTTGTCACCCTGTCCCTGTCACCCTGTCCCTCCCCAAGCAGTGACACTCCCCACTGGGGCCGTGTTGGAGGAATTCACATCCATCCCATGAAAACCCTTCCCATCAGCGAGGCAGCATCGCTGCCAGCAGGCAGTTGCCATGGCAATGAGGGTCTGGAGTGGCCCCAGCAGATGATTATTGTTATTATTATTATTGTTGTTATTATTTATTATTTTAATCTGGCCCTGGTTTCTTCTGTGGGAGCCAGAGCTCTGCAAGGCCTCTGCTCTGGAGTGTGGGGACTGGAGATGGGCACTGAGGGGAGCTGGGAAGCACTGAGGGGGTGCAGGAGGAGAGGGAAGTTCTGCTGGGGAGGGAAGGAAGGTGTTGATGCCCACCCCAACACCATCCCCTGGTTGGAGAGGGATGGAAGGGACAGGAGCAGTGTGGCACCAACATGTTTGGGGACACCATGGCCAGAGCAGGACCCTCCCCATCTGCTGGCACTGCCTGGAGGTGACCCCAGCCTGGCATGGGGGACACCAGAGCCCTTTGGAGGAAGGTGTGGTCCCTCCACCCAGCCCCAGGCTGGCACTCTGTGCCGTGGGGGCTCCCACGGCTGCTTGGGCACATTTCTCAGCAGGGTGAGCAGCTTCTCCTCCCGTTGTTCCTGTTGTGACAGTGGAGCAGTCCCAGCGTGTCCAGGGGGATCTGGGGGTGCTTCAGGGCGTGTTGCACACCTTGGTGCTCCTTGGGCTGCAAACAAATCTGTCAAACTGAGTGACAACACCCCCTGATCAGCTGCGTGAGCTCAGAGAAGGGGCTGATTTCACTCGGCTGGGGCTGAAGTCACAGCACCACATCAGCTCTGTGGGGCCTGCTCGGAGCTCAGCTGGGCACAGCCTCCTGTCCTCTGTCCCCTTCCCCTCCAGCTGAGTGTGGGACACCCAGATTTGTCCCTCCTCTCCTTCTGAGAGGCCAAGGATGGGGCTGTAAATCCTCCCCAGCTCCAGGATGTGGGGTCTGTGCAGGACAAGTGTGGGGTGAGGTTCCAGCTGAAACCTCCTGCTGAAAGCCCGGCACGTCCTGCACTGCACAGGGACCTCGGGGACAGCCCAAGGTCACCAGGATGTCACAGCAGCCCTCGGAATTGAGATTTTATCTCGTGGAGCTGCTCAGTGCTTCGCTCTCAAAGCCATCCTTCATCCCTCCTCAGGGAAGGGACTGCCTGGCCCGAGCTTTTCATACACACGGTATCAATCTCCGAGAGGGAAGCACTTTTATATTGGAGATCTGATGGAGGAATAAATTCCCACAGAAGTAGAAAGCAGAAGCTAATAGGCTTTTTCACAATGAAAGAATAGATCTGCTGACAAAGGCATTTCCAGGGCATCAAAATAAACTGTTTTTTCTGCGAAGACCACGGGTGTCCCAGAGCTCCCTCGCCTCTGCAGCCTCCCAGAGGAGAGTGGCCATTCCTGGGATGCTCAGGGCTGGTTCCTGAGCCCTATCAGGGTCACCTTAGGTGTCACCCACACGGAGAAGTCCTTGCATGGTGTGTCTTGGATCAGGGATGTCCCTCCTGGGTTCTGGTCCCTCTGCTCTCTACTCCCAGCCAGCACAAGGGCATTGACCTGCCCTGCCAGGTCCTGGTGCTCTCCAGTATGGAATTTCTTGGCAGCTGTCAGGCAGGCTCCCAGTGCCTGTTCCACCTCCCCTTTTGAAGAAATGTGCGTTAATTTGTCTTTCCTATCAATAGATTTTCTAATTAAAACCACACTCTGCCTGCCCTCGCTTCCCACCCCACAGGAAAACCAACCCTCCCAAAGAAATGGTGCTTAGGAGACCAAAATTTACTGAAGTTTTACGTGCTCCAATCCCCAAAGGGGCGGGGAGGGGGGGGGAGAGGAAATGATTTGTTCAATTAATTATAAATGTTTTAATTTCAGTGGCTGATGTAGAAGATAGTCAGATATAAACCAGCAGACTCCTGAAGTGGTTTATGGGTCCTTAAAGAGCTGTAAATGCTTGTTCTGACTCTGCTGAGATCACTCAAATGACTTTTCCTCCCGAATTCGGGGTAGGGTGCAGTGGGAGGCAGCGAGGGGGAGATTTCCTCTTGTATTTCACATCCCCCCAGGCAAGTTGTGATAAACGCTTAGCAATTCCTTTCTTCAGAGCCTTTGATAAACACAATGGCTGCCCCGCGCTGCTGAGGGGTGGAACGAGAAAAAAAAACAAAGGAGAAGAAGAAGAAATCTTCTGGGTCAAGGTCACCTCTTGCTGTAGGATCACTCCTACACCTCCCAACCACAATCCCTGTCATCCTCCTTGATATCCCAGCCATCCCCAGCGCTCGGGACGGCGCTGCCGTGATTCCAGGCTATTTCAGCTCCAGCTGTCTTTGTTCCCTGCCCGTGTTCCCTGCGCGCTGCACAGCACCAAAACCCTCCGTACACAGCATTAATGAGCTGATTTACACGGGGAGAGCTCCGAGCCGCACCTCTTGTCTTGTCAAAACCACAGAAATGCAGAGTTGCGAGGCTCGTTGTGGAAATGTTGCCTGCGAGGGAGGGAGCGTGAATGGAAGCTCCTCGAGTGACTGAGGGAGAGGGAGCCCATGGGTTTGTGTGTGGCCAGAGCAGAACAGAGGAGAGAATCTTGGAATATCCCCCTGGAAGAGACCCACAGGGATCACCCAGTGCAGCTCCAGGCCCTGCACAGACACCACAACAATCCCAGTCTGTGCTCAAAATCATTTTCCAAACACTCCTGGAGCTCTGGCAGCCTTGGGAATGTGCCCACCGTGCTGGGATAAATTCACCAGGCCAGGGCTTTGCTGCCACAAAGATTCTCCTGCTGATTTCAGCTCTCACCCCTTCCTCTTGCAGCTTCTTGCAGTTCAAACCCACTGCTGCCATCGCATTCCCTTGGCTCTGTTTTCCCTGCTCCCTGCCTCCTCGTGACTCCAGCAGCACTGCCACTGCTCCTTTTTCTCCACCGTTCCTGTTAGGTGGCTGAAAAGGAGCAGACAGCCTGGGAGAGGGTAAATTGGACATCTAATAAATGCATTTTCTCCGTTCCTTTTTTCCTCTCTTGTCTCCAGACCGTCCTGCCCTGAAAATTATTTTCCTGGAGTTCTCGTTGTTGACCCCTAGAGCTCCAGAGATGTTACCTAAACTAAATGACTTTGCTTTTCATGCTCCAGCAAAATCTCTCTCGCTTGCAGCACAACCCATCTCCTCCCAGGCCACACAGCAGCAGTTACAGCAGCAAAAGGCTTCTACACTCATAATTACAAGTCCTTGTGATGCACCAGTGGGCTGAGAGAGAGTCTGTGCAAAGAAATTTGGATTTGGGGATTACAGAGGGGGATTTTTTTGTTTTTATTAATTTTTCTCAGGAAGGAAAAAAAACAGAGGTGGTTTCAAAGTGGATTTCTCATTGGCAGGGGGTTGTTTTAGTGGTGTCAATGCCCAGCTGGACCCCACAGCGTGGCCAGGAGTGAGTTGAGGGCTCCAGCTCCCCAGCACCGTGCAGGAGATGTTTTCTGAGAAACTCAAACCTCATCCCTGGCCTGAGAGCAGGAGCTGAGCGGCTGCCAAGGGAGAGCAGAGCCTGTGCAAGCCACTGGGGACATGGGGACGGGCATGTGGCAGCCATCTGGAGGGGTGGGCAGCACTGTGGAGCTCAGGAGTGAACACCACCGTGCTGGGAATGCCAGGAGCCACCACTCAGTTGTCCTGCAGGGCAGGCAGGAGCAGCAGGAGCAGCAGAGAGCAGGGCTGAGCTGTAACCTGCCTTGTTAGAAAGCAGAAAGTCTCTCACAAATGGATTTCCAATTTCCCGTCCACCTGCTTAGGCGAGACAGATTTCCTGCTTTTATAATTACTTTTTGGGTAGTTACAGGATCTGGTATCCAGGCAACTTGATGCCTCTTAAATCCTCTTGTAAATCTGATTTTTTTTTTTTCTGTTGATTTCTAGGTGTTGGGGTAACATCCACCCACTAAAGGCAGACACAACTTTTCCCATGGCTGTTTCTCTTCCCCAAAGTCAGCTGGGTAGGGACAGTGCTGTGTCAGAGTCTGGGGGTTCAGGTCCTTGATGCAGCAGCTCCCACAGGCTCTGTGTGGCAGCTCTTGGTCTCATTTCCAATAAAAACAGTGGCCAAAAAAGGCTGTGATGCATCTTGTCTCCCAAAATGCATCCCCAGGCAGAGATTTCTTCCCACGGCTCAGGTCCGTCCCTGCTCCGTGGGTTATTCAGGCACATGCTCGAAGCCTCTCCATTTTGGGGGTGTTTGTGCCCATCTGGGTCAGAGCAGGTTGGAGATGTTTTAATTAAAGCAGAGCCACAGTTAATCACCCTGGAGTGTCCATCAGGGCTGGGGCAGGAGCGGGGCTCACCCAGGCACATCTCCCAGCAGAGCAGGGCTGCACAGGGCCCGAGCTCTGACTTTCCCCTCCTCCCATCCATCCACACCTCCACGGAAAACCAAAGGAAGCAGGGATGGCACAATCTGCTGCTCCAGGCCCCACCAGGATCCTCATTACCATGCAGAGAGCACGGGGAAGTCAAGTCACCCCGCAAAGGTCACACATCAACACGCGCTCCGAGCCTCTGACCTCTGATGGGGGAAGTGTAATTTAATTAACTTCAGCTTGGCTGTTCACCTGCTGGAGCCATCTGCACGTGGGTCACATCCTGGGGGCTGCTGTCCCTCTGTCCTGGCTCCAGGCCTGGCAGCACTGTCCCTCTGTCCCTCTCCCCCCCGGGCTGGGCGTCCTTCAGCACGGAGGCAGCGCTCGGGCTCGGAGCTGTCGCTTGTGGTGGTGGTGGTGGCAACAATTAGGCCATCAGTCAATAAACTGATACTCTCATTTACAGTCATTAGGGACTGCGGATCCAAGCATCTGCTTCTGCTAATGAGTTTAAAAGTTGGCTAAATATGGCAGAGCTGCTCTCACAGAGAAGGAAGCAACAGGAGTTCGATGCGGAATTGGGCTCCGCTGAACACGACATCAATTTTAATTAGCAGGCGGCTACAGCTTCCCAAGCAAACCAAAATAAGTGGTGAAGGGAGGGTGCTGGAGCCCAGTTTGCCAGCACAGGGGTCCCAGGTGGCTCTGCCAGGGGGAGTGAGTCCCAAGGGTGCCCTCCAGGCACCAGCCCGGCTTGTGCTCCGCTCTCCCTGGGCTGCGAGCGCAGCGCTGCTCGGCTGTCACAGAGATCTTTTAATCTGGTGAGGAGTCATTCATTTCCACCTCCAGGCCTAACACAGGCTGCCAGGGGGATGCTGAAGTTTGAAAAGCCCTATCATAGATCTGTTGTAGCTCGGAGAGAAGGGAAAAAGCTTTTCCTCTAAATGGCTGTAAATGTTTTTCAGTCGGAGATGCTGGCTCACAAGGGGCCGGCGATTTATGAGCTGGCGTTTGGCCTCACTGATGGATTCCTCCATCACCTGTCACCTCCCAAGGCCACCATGGAATGGTTTGTGGGGGGAAGCAGCAGCCTCTTCACTCAAGACCGCTCAGGTTGGATGGTGGGATTGCTCCTTGCCTGTTAAACTGGGAATGTTCTCTGGGATCTCACCAGGCAGGGTGGAGAAAACACTCCACAGAGCCCAACCCATCATCCTCCCCGAGCAGCAGCACCATTTCCCCGATTGATCCATCCCTGCAGAACACCAGACATGATGTTTTTCAGGAATCTCATGTTCCCCAGGGCAGGTTAAAAGCAGCAGGCAAAAGGAACCATTTGAAAAGTCCTTTTCCCTTTTCCTGTGCTGTTCAGTGAGGCAGACTGAGGCATTACCAGCAGCCAGGGATGTTTTAGGGCATGGAATAAAAGCAAAGTCCACACACAGGATTTGGATTTCAGTGAAGATTTTCTCTCTCTGGCTGCCCCATCGTGTTCCCACCTCGCTGCCTCGTGGGACTGGGACAAGGTTTTGGACAGCCCAGTGCTGAGAGTGGGCTGATTTCAGCTCCTCTGAAGAAGGTCTGATGAGTTTTAAAAGGACAAAATTAATCTGATTTTTTAAGGTAGAGGTTTTTTCAATACCTACAGCAATCTACAGCTCCAGAAATGTCCTTAGGAGTGGCACAGAGCAGGTGCCTTTCCATGGCAGTGCCATGCTGGAGGGGCACAGCTGGTGGGTGTAGCAGCTGCAGGGATTTGTAGGAATTGCTTGGAAGGGCCAGGTTTGGTGGCTTTCCAGGCAGGGACCAGCACAGAACATCCTTGAAAGGGTGAAAAACTGTGAACTGGCTTAGGGAGGCTGGAAAAGGAGAAAACATCTTCCTCTGGAATAAAAGCCTGGCAGATCTGGAGCATGGGAGAGTTTTGTGGGGAGGGGAGTGGCCAAGAGGCAGCTCAGGAAAGGGGGAATACCAGAATTAGTTTAGGGAGGCTGGAGAAGTGGAAAATCTCTTCCTCTGGAATATAAGCCTGGCAGATATGGAATGTGGGAGAGTTTAATGAGGAGGGGAGTGACCAAGAGGCTGCTCAGGATAGGGGGAATAACTGAGAACTGGCTTAGGGAGGCTGGAAAAGGAGAAAACATCTTCCTCTGGAATAAGAACTCGGCAGATATGGAATGTGGGAGAGTTTTGTGAGGAGGGCAGTGACCAAGAGGCTGCTCAGGGGTTGCTTGGGGGACCTCAGTGAGAAGATGCCATGCAGGAAGATGTGTCTGCTCCAGCTGGGGCTGGAATTCAGGGGTTTGTGGGTCAACAGAGCCACTCCTGAGTGCTGGAGGGGGAGAGCCCCAGGCAGGGAATGCAGCAGCAGCAGCGGGAGCTGGGAAGCAGCAGCCCAGGCCCTGCAGCTTGCAGGAGGAAGATGGAATTCTGTAGCCAAGGCTCTTGATGCTCTTTTTAATACATATATTAAAAGGGTGCTAATAAGCAAATCCGTCAGTTATGCAAATGAGCGGCAATTGCATCTTGAAGAGCATCCCACAGTTTAATTACATCATAATTGCAATGTAACACTTTAATTACCATATGCATCACGAAATCATGAGCACTGTTTCTCATCTCTTCACTAATATTTCAAATCAAACAGATTGCACGGGGCCCAGCTTTGTGCTGCAGCAGGGAAACTGGTGCCTTGGAGTGGCTGCTTAAAACAGAGGCCAGACAAGATTAGGAGAATAAAATATCTTGGTTTATTTGTTGAAGGCCTTTGATAGGTACACCTTGGGCAGTCAAAAGTCTCCGAGGGGCTACACCCACGATGGTCATGAGTTTTTCACACAGTTACAAGTTTGGTCCATTTATACATCAGGGGTTAATCCTCCAATTATAGTTTTAGGTAATTGTCATTTACTCCAAGTTTGCCCCCTCTAATTTGCTGTTGTTTGTATCTCTCGGGGTCTGAGACAGTGAGGTGTCCTCGAGCTGCAGGCCTAAATAAAAGCTAAATCCAAATAAAAGCTAAATTCAAATAAAAGCTAAGTCCTGAGGCATCAAAAGGACGGATTCATCCCATCCCCTGCAGGATGGAGGCTGGGAAGGGGCTCTCTGTGTCCGTGCTGGGAGCAGATGGCTGCATGAGAGTTCTTGGCCAGCATCTCCAACCACGCCCCACCGTCAGGGATGTGCTGGAGTCTTGTTCCTGCACTCCCAGGAGTGGAGAGAGGGTGGTGGCCACGCCAGGCACTGCTCCAGGATTTTCCCAGAGATCCTGGTTTAACCCTGAACCTGCTCAGTCTCCACCCCTGCCCAGTTTGGGGTGATCACAGCAGCCAGGCTGCTCAGATAAAGGGATGAAGATTTGCAAATGGCTGTTTTGGGAGAAGTGATTTGATGAAAAAGCTGCCTGTGTTCCTCCCTTCTCCACCCAGCACACAAAAACGAATTTCACGTTCTCCCTCTCGCCCCAGAGAGGGAAACAATAAAGCTTTCTGGGACAGAGCTTTAGCTGGAGGCCTGGGAATTTGATTTAAACCAGTTGATTTCGTAAATCTTCCCAGTTTGCATTCTTTACTCTTCCTCCCATCCGGCTTCTTTCCTTCCCCCATAAAGCCACATCTAATAAGTGACTTAAGAAAAGTAACAAATTGGCTTTAAAGGGGACTAAAATCCACATCTGGGGACTAAGAGATGAATATTTTTAAGCAGATATGGAGTGATGGATCAGGAGAGGAGCGTGCTGGGGAGGTGAATCCCTCCTGTCCATGGCAGTGCCCCCAGCACGGAGCAGCTCTGCCGGGAAGGGGCTGGGGGCTCCCTCCCGGCTCTCCTGGCACACAGAGCAGGGTCAGGGTCTCCTCCCAGCCCTTCCCAGCACTGCTGCTCTTGCTGCAGGTTGCACATTTGCTTTGCCGTGAGCTGGCAGTGATTTAAAATCATCCTGCGCTAATCCACATAAATTCTTTTAATCGTGGATTTAATCTTCTAAGCGTGCGGTAATTAAATTACACACCAGTCAGAGGCACAGCAACCAAAGGTGTGAGTTTACAGGCCCGTGGGCAGGGCTTCAGGACAGCCCATGGCCAGGACAGTCAGGCATTTGATTCCTCCACTCTTCCCTTGCCATCGGATTTTCCCTCTCAGTCTCTTTTTTCCAAGTCATTTTGGTTGGAAAATCATCGAGTCCGATCTGTGCCGGATCCTCACCTGAGTGCCACATCCTTGGACACCTCCAGGGGTGGGGACTCCAAACCTCCCTGGGCAGTTCTAACACCTGACAGCCCTTTCCATGCAGAAATTCCTCCTGATGTCCAACCTGACACTCCCCTGGCCCAGCCTGAAGCCTTTTCCTCGTGTCCTGTGTGACAAGGACAAACAGGAGATGAGGAGATACAGCCCCAGAAGGAGCCTGGAGCAATCCACGTGCTGGGATATTCCTGGAGAGCAGGAGGAGACCTGGAGGAAAGCTCTCCGGAGCTCCCTGAGCAGAACACTCTGATGGGCTGGAGTTAATGGAGGGAAACACCGTGACACCAGCAGCACATTAACAAATTAAACTTTGGTGTGGGAAGGGGAAAGTCTCGGTGAACTGCGAGGTAGGGAGACGACTGACTTCGGGAACGTGACAATTACTGTACTTGAAAAAAATTTTTAACATTAAGAGCCAAATAGGAGCATATATTTAATTCATTAAACCAGTCTGAAGTGGCTCCCTCCATCCCAGAGCTGTTAATCGGTGCTCAGTGTCTCCTAATGAAGGGGTCCCTGTAAGGTCAGCCCGACACTCGTTAGCTGATCGGAGACTTATTTGTTTTGCAAATTGCTCTCCCATTTTGAACCAGCGCGCAGTAATTTCCATGGCGGGGGAAAGCAGGGGAGAGTTCACGGGGCTGGGTTTTTGAAGCCCTCAATCTGTCATTGGGACGAGGAGGATAAAAATAGCCTGGGAAAGAGAAGGAGCAGGATGCTGGGCTTGTTCCAGCCCATCCAGCCCCGTCTCCCACGTCGGGACTGAGGGGTGGCTGGAGGGCTGCCACCCTGCACATGCCAGGGGACTGGGGACATTGGGTGACACTGCAAACTCCTCACCGTGCCTGGCTGGGCACTGCCATCCATCCTGCCCTTTCCATCCTCCTCTGAGGTCCGTGAGAGACCTTGTGTGGTCCATGGGGGTCCTGCTGCCCTGCCCGTGTCCTGTGTCTGAACACCTGCATCCTCAGATGCCCAAAAACAGGGGGTGTGCACAGAAAGGTGCTCCCAGGGATGGCAGTGTCCCTGGTCCGTGTGGCAGAGGTGGCTCTGTGGGAGTGGGGCTGTGCCAGGCAGGGACACAGAGCTCAGCGTGGGGATTTCTGGATCGAGGGTGAGCAGAGCCTGAGGAAAACACAAAGCCTGAATTGTCTCTTTAAACCCTTTTCCTTCTTTCCCCGAGGCAGCTGGAGGTCTGGCTGCTGTTCTGGAGCACAACAGGTCCACCTTGACTGGGTGTTCTTGTTTATCTCCAACAGAGGAAGCTTCTCCCATCCTTTCTATGGATGAAGACTCTGACAGAGGAAGCTTCTCCCACCCTTTCCATGGATAAAGACCCTCCTCCCTCCAAAGCTGTTTGTTTCACAGATGTGCCCATGGGAATGAGCTGCCTGACAAAGTGTCCCTTTGCATCCCCATCCAGCTCTGTTCCTGTGACACACAGGGCTCAGCTCCTGGGCTGGAGAGGGCAAGGAGTGACCTGGGCTTTGTTTAGGAAAACAGGGAGGAAGGCCTGTGTTTTGTAGTTTAGGTCCAACAGCAGAGTGATGTGTCAATTGGGGCTGTCAGCCTTTCCTCCCCAATCCATCAGCCGGGAGCTGCTGCCTGCCCCTGTCCCAGGGCGGGTGATTGAGAGCCAGGCGCCGCTGCTCCCAATTTCCCTCTTACACTGAAAAATCAGGAGTGAGAGCAGAAGGCAGAGGCTCCCTGTGCTCATGCTGGGGCTGCTGCCCTGCCTCTGCAGTGCCTGACCTTTTCCTATGAACTCTGAGCAGGGATTTTCCCCTGGTTCCAGAGCAGGATGACTGGGAGCACTGGGAGCAGACCCGGGCTGTCCTGGCTGCTCTGCTCGTTCCGCTCGGCAGTCGCCTGAACTTACAGCAGTGCAGGGGGAGAAAGAATCTTTATTTTCCAATATCACAGGCAAGAAAAAAAACCCCACCGCCTTCACTTTAATTTCCCCTTTAAAGTAATGACGTCTATAGCGTAAAGAAAGCGTTCCACTGAGGCACAATTTTTTTCCCCCAAATGTCATGGAAATGGAGGAATTTCAGCAACTGTATTTGTGTGCAAAAGAGGAGAGAAAGTAGATTAATTTTAAAAGGTTACATTGATTGCAGTCAGGCATGGACCTGCAGCAAGGAGGTGTGGGAATGAGCTGCTTTCCTCTCCATGGGGCTGTTCCACCTCAGCATCTCCCCAGGATTCTGGGCCACCCCCACTGCCACGAGTCAAAAATCCTTAACTCTGAGAGGATCAAGCTCCATGTGACCCTGGAGCCTGGGAAAGAGCAGCCCTGGCTCCTGAAACACGAGGCAAGCTTCATCCAGGAGCATGAGTCCTCATTGAGCTTGGGGTTGGTGGTGAGGAGTTCCCTGGGAACAAATTAAAGGGTGAATTTTTACTGGACTTTTATTTCTCTGCAGGATCCCTGACATCTGGGAAGAGCTCCTGGTCCTTCAAGGTAATGAAGCTGAATTCCTGCAGCTCCATTGACACAGAGAAGGTGCTGAGAAGCCTCTGTTTCCAGACAGGCTGGGGGAGAGGTGGGAGCCTGACATGGTGGTGGAGAAGGTTCAGTTCAGTGGGGTCTTTCCAGCCCAGCCTGGGGTTGTTTGGGGGCTGCAGTCTTGGTTTGGTTCTGCTCCTGAGGGCAGGGAGAGCTGCCTTTTGAGACCTGCCCAGTGCTCCCTGCTGTGCTCTTCCATCATCTCCAGAAACCTTGGCTTTGGTCAATTCCTGGAGCAGTTTGTAACAACCAGAGAGTGGCAAAGGCAGCCTGGAAGCATCAGCAACGCCCCTCTGCTGCACAAGGAAAGTTTTGCTGTAGCAGACGTGGGCTGTGAGCATCCCCAGGGCAGCGTGGGCTCTCCTGGGGCCTGGGATAGCCCTGCTGGTTTGGCTTCACTTCAGAGATGGGCTCAGTTCCCTTCTTCAGGCACTGCCCTTGTGTTGCACTGTCCAGCCTGGCCATCGGCCTCTGCGCGGGGATGGGATGGACACAGGCTCTTGGGGAGGTGTTTCTCCTCACCAAAGCACCATGGCTGGTGCTAATGGCAGCTTCCATCCTCTTCCAGGGCAGTGGGACATGACCTCGAGGGGTCACTTGTCATTGTAACTCACGGGATCTTCTTTTCCTCACGAGGATTAGGGTTGGGGGCAAAGTCACCCAAGCAGAAAACAATGAGCGTGAGCCTCTCTCATGAAAGCACAAGTGAATTTTTAAATCCCAAAGACCAGATTTCCCTCCCGGAGCTCATCTCCTGCTCTTCCCTGAGGAGGAACCTCTGTGTGGCACCAACACGGGCTCAGGAGCGGTTCCTCCGCCGCCGCCTTCGCCGGAGCTCCGGCATTTCCCACATCAAGCACAAACCAAGGCTGACCTTCCTCGGCGGGCGGGAGGCACCAGAGCTGTACCTGCTCTCCACATCAATACCCATCCCCACGAGGTGCTCTCTGAGCTTGAAACCATCCTGGCAGGGTCGTGCCCTGCAGCTTGAGGCCGGGCAGGAACCCCACCATTGGCTCCCCGTGCTGTCGGGGCTTCAATGGCAGAGGGAGGAAACGCTTGGCTGATCAGGAGGGATAAGAATAGCGAGCGGCAGGCGGCGGCCGGTGGGGTGCGGATGAAAGGCTCTCGTGCTTCCCCCGCCCGGGGCGATCTGCCCCTGCCTTTCCCGAGCCGTAATTGCGTGGCACGCCGCACACGAGGAGTGTCACGCTCCACCAAAGCCCCAGCGCCGCGAGGCCGCGGCTCCGGGCTTGCCGGCAATGAGCGGGGAGGCGGCGAGGAGGCTTTTGATGCCGCTCTTCTTCCTCTGACGCGCTCGAGAATTATCTGGTGCCTTTTTCCTGGTCTTAGGAAATGAGGAACTGGACACAGTCAGAGGGTTGGGGGTCGTTTACCTCGGTATTTAATAGGATCCCATTCGATGCATTGCTTCGCCCAGGTGGAACGCGTCGCAATGCACTTTTATCCACCCCCCAATCAAGTGTACAATTAAAGACTTTGCACATTAACATATCTAATGAGAGAGTCCAATAAGGGGCTGGGGTGGGCTAACTTCTAGTTTACAGAATCTGTCCTGCTAGGGGACCTTGAGTTCTCACCACAGTAGAATGTTTGGACTTCCTGACTCTACAGGTCTGGGGTATTTGTTCTCCTGGCCTGCAGGACGCCAAGAAACCAGGCGGAGTTATCACACCTAAAGCATTACAAGTGTGCATGCTAATACTTGTGGATACAGAGAACTGTGTAAAAAGTACATAGAAGGAAAAGCAAAAAATCCTTCAGGCATCAATCAGGCTCTGAGGAAAGCGTTTCTCCGGCCTGGAGCTTCACCTCACTCTGCACAGACCAGCTGCTGCTCGGCCATGTGGAGGAACAGCACCTGCCCATCCCCCAGGAGGTGATCAATGGGTCCCTGGCCAAGGCCAGAGCCAAACCCAACATTCCTGAGCCCTCCAGAGCACCCAGCCATGGCAATGGTGGACACGTCTGTGACCCTTCCTGGCAGTGGCCACTGGCTTCTGGTGGCTTCTGCTCTTAGAGGTTGTGCTGGGGACAGTCTGGTGTGGAGAGCAGAGCCTTTCCAGGTGTTGTGACACCTCAGCACGGCGATTTCCAAGCCCAACAGCTGTGGTGGGGCATCCTGGCCTCCCACTTCCCTGTGTTTTTCCAGGTGCTTCCTCTGGCTTTGCTTTCGTTCATTTATCACACGCGCACAGAGCAGAAGTGGGCTCGAACCTCCATCGCCAGCAGCTGAAATCAAATCATTACCAGCACATCCCACCTGGAGAAGCCTTCCTGGCCTGTCAGCAAATTGTGAAGAAGTTCACTGCATCCTTTAGAGCAAGAAATTATCCTGGAGTGTAAGGCATGGCTCCAGCAGCCGTAGAGGTACAAAAAATAAAATTAAAAATGTGGGTGAGATGGAGATTTCAATGATGTTGTAGAAAACACTGAGCAGGGGACACCTTGAGCTAACTGGGGGTTCCCTTTGGAAGAAAAGGGCCTGGCAGCAGAGTCTGAAGGAGATCAAAGGGAAAAAACTGACACAAGAACCTGGGAACATCCCCTCAGCTCTCCCAGGGCAGGCGTCTCACAGCTGAAGTCCTTTCCCTGCATTGGCTGCAGTGATGCTGCACAACATCATCCCTACAGCTGGCTGGTATTTTTGGGGGGCTATTTTGTCCTATTTTTAGGAAATGCCAATATGGATTGGAACTTTTTTTGGGTCTGGGAGGGAAAAGGTCAGCCTGAGGAAATTTCTCAACCTGAACTGAAAGCAGAGAGGGGTGACAAACCCACTCCAGCTTCAGATGGAGCTAATTAAAGTGCTGACATTTTAAGACATGATGATGTGAAATCTCTTGCTTGAAGCCAAGTCTGGGCCCTTTTCAGAGTTCAGTTCTGCTGCCCAGAGTTTCCAGGAGAGGTGCAAGCCAGCTGAGAGGGGTGATGGGCTGTTTTTAATGTAGTATTGTCCTCACAGTGCGAGCAAGTTTTTAGCCTTTGGAAGAATCCTGTAACGTCAGACTGCTGGGGCAGAGATCCCAAAAAAAGTGGGGATCAGGTGGGGATCAGCTCAGGTGCCTGTGAGAGGGTTTGAGTTTTGGCTCTGTTGTGTTTTACCCTGCAGGGAGAACAGAGGGGGAGAGCCCAACCCCACAACATGGGGGTAAGCTGGGGTAGTACTTTGGTAGACCAAAACCTGTAGCATCACCCCAACAACTCTCCCCTGCTCAAAAATATTGCATAAAATCCAACTCTGTACGGTTTTCCAGAGGATGGAGGATTTTGGGGTGCCCCTGGGAGGGGAGGGGAGGGTGGGCTGTGGCAGAGCCGTGCGCCATGTGCTGCCAGCCAGGCCGGGGCTGGCTGGGAGGGAAGGAGGAGGGGAGGGAGCTGCAATCAGGAGCTCTATTGTGGCTCTTGGGCTGCCGGCACAATGCAGCATTAAGAGACAAAGTCAGCTCGGCTCAGTGGGGTGCAGGAGGTGATTTGGGGGAAGGAGAGACTGGCTTTGACAGGTAGAATGAGTCTGGAGTGATGGGGGAAAGCCAGGCTGATGCCAGTGCCTGCAAACAGTTTCTGGCTCCGAGCCGAGCTGCAGGTCTGGGAGGGTGAGGGAGCTGTGCTGCTCCACTGAGAACATCCCGGGGCTGTCCCCAGGAGGGACCTGTCTGCACCTGCCCTGGGGACAGGGGTGCTCCCAGGCATGAGGCACAGAGGGCTGGATGGACAGACAGACAAACGGGCTGATCTGCAGGGAGAGGCTGATCGGGGCAGGGGAAGCACAAACCCAGGCTGCAGCAGGAAAAGCTTTCCATGTGAGGGGAGCTGACAGGATGGTAGGGTCGGCAGGGGATGGACGGGGCAGCAGCTTCATTTGGGGTTTGGGACTCTTTAAAGCCCCACTCCTCATCACTCTCCCTTCTGGGGAGAGTGGGGTGCACCCACACCAGCCAGGTAAGGGCATAACAAGTCCCAAAGAGCTGTGCTGGTGCCAGTGGGGGCAGCCGGGCTCTGGGGAGCCACAAGTGCAGCTCTGTCCAGGCACCGGCTCCATATTGGGAATAAAAATTAATAATTTGGGGACAAACTGTTTTATTAGCTCAGAGAAGAGGTGAAACACCCTGAGCTCTGCCCCATCACCGTGCTCTCAATGCAGGTGAGATGCTGGAGGTGAAGTGGTGGGTTAAGGATGGAGATGAACTGGTGAATATGAGGATGGAGGTGAAGTGGGGACTGTGAGGATGGAGGTGAATTGGTGGATATGAGGATGGAGGTGAACCGGGGACTGAGGATGGAGGTGAAGTGGGGACTGTGAGGATGGAGGTGAATTGGTGGATGTGAGGATGGAGGTGAATTGGTGGATGTGAGGATGGAGGTGAGCTGGTGAGTGTGAGGATGGTGATGAACTGGTGGGTTGAAGTTGGAGGTGAAGTGGGGACTGCGAGGATGGAGGTGAGCTGGTGGCCTCTCCCCGGCTGAGACATTTTCTGCTCCGTCATCCTGAGTTTTCTGCTGTGTTTTGCCAGGCTGTTCCGGGGACGGCGGCTGTGCCGCGCGGTGCGTTCTCCCAATGCCATCTAGTGTCAGCTCCGGCCGCAAAGGACAGTTATTTTAAGGCATCAGCGCTGATTTATTGCAGAAGGATCTTTGAGGGCCAACAGGCTGCCCGGGCTGGTTATTAACAGCAACACGGATAACTAACGGGTGAGTGCGCAGGCTGGGCTGGATTATTTTTATTATCGCTCCTGTTTCACACTAAAAACCCACCCTGGCAGGATGGAGTGCGAGGATGCGATGCCGTGTCCGAGGCGATTAAAGTCTTTCAGCCTTCAGCCGCTTGTCTTGTAGCCCCGCCATCACCTGAGGCTTAATCACTCAGAAAAGTGCTGTCATGTCCTATTGTCGCCGTATTGGGAGCGCGACCTCTTTCCCGTTTAGCTGCCATCTGAAAAGAATGTAACTCGCCGGGAGACAGGCATGACTCAGGAGGCTGGTAATGGGATATAAAGACTTTGACCCGCGGGCCGCCCATTTGGAGCTGCCAAGGTCAGCGGCAAGGGCGGCGATGTCCTCTGCACGGTGATTATTTGGCCAAACAACCCAAAACAGGCAGTAATGGGTCCTTCCGTGACAGGCAGCGGGGCTGAGCGCTGGGTTGGACTCCGCTCCTCCTGTGAGAGCATCAAGTCCCCCAAGCCCACCCTGCCTGGCTTTTGGGGCTCTGTGACCGCCCACGGTCTCCTCCTGCTAAGGAATTTGTCCTCCTCATCTTCCCCTTGCCACCATTGCAGGGGCACGGTTCGCAAAGGCTGAAAACATTCTCATTTCTACCTTTTTAGGGGCAAAGAGCCACAGCAGCACCTCCCCTGTGTCCCATTCATCTGCCTGGCAGTGCAGAGGGAGGTGTCACTGGACAGATGTGCCCTGTCCCCTGCTCGCCCTGTCCCCTGCTCTGCTCAGCACCAGCAGCTGCCATGATTTAGGTCCCTGCTAACCTCATCCTCATCCTCAGCACTGCTGACCATGTGGATTTATCTCCTCGGCTGCAAACCACCTCAGCGAGGCAGTTTGAGTCGGTGATTAATTAAGGTCTCCCTAGAAATGAGGTTACTCCCTGCAGCCTCACGTATAAATGTGAGATTAATGGGTGCTGGCCGTGTTAGACGGCCACGACCGGGCTGGACCGGGGAGGGTCTGCCTGTTCTCATCCACACAGTCCTTGAACACAAATTTTCCATGGAGAAACTTCCAAACAATCCCGTGGGATGGGGAATGCAGCTGGCAGTGCAGCGGGGAGCCAGGGGGGTTGAGCAAAGGGTGAGCCAGGCACGGAGCAGCCGCTTTGGAATCAACAGCCAGCGATGCTGACACGAGACTCTCCCCACGGCTGGGCCAACATCCAGCCTGCTCCGTGTGTTTAATTTTCACTAATCTGTTTGGGGTTTTTTAATTATCTGCAAACAAGGTGCCTTCTTCATGGAATAACAATGGTGCTGCGGACAGCGAGCAGTGGGCGGCGGGGCTGTGCCCACACCCCTTCCCTGCTGCTCTGCACCGCTCCGGAACTTTGCCCAGGACTTGTTTGTCTGTCCTTATCCATCATCGATGCTGGGATTCCGCCCTCCTAACCAGCATCTGCATGCAGTATCTCCGACAGAGTCCTGCTGAGCTGGTGTGTGAAAGCCTCTGCAATCACCCTGTGCTACGGAGCTGGAGAAGGGTTTAAATACAAGGCTCTTTAATAAGATTAAAACAGCCCTTTCTTTCCCCACTGGTTTTCTGCTTGCTCTTTCATGCTGCCGGAGCCCTCGGGTTGTGTCAGGGCCTGGCTCTCCGTGGGCTGACAGGTTTCCTAACTCCCTCCCTGCACTGTCAGCACAGTATCAGGAACAGCAAATACCGCTTGCAGCAGCTGGAGGAGGAGGAAGCGCAGGTCGGAGCAGTCCCTGGCCTCGTATGTTTGGGTTTTGCCCTCCAAAACATCCTCAGTGGCATCAGTGACCTGGAGAAAACCCTGTACCTCAGTGTGTGCAGCAGGAAAATGGGTTTAGTCCCGTTTACCTGTCTCTTCCAGAGCTGGCTGCGGTGTTTGATTCATGTCAGCGGCTTGGCTGGTGACTGCAGGATGAATGACGCTATATAAATGCAAAGTGTTATTAATATTTCATGTTGTAGTGAAAATGTACTAATGGGGCTTGTTCCTGGAAGATAAAGTGCTGCCATTAATACACCTTTGTGTCCCCTGCGCTGGGGACTCACCTGTGGAGGGGTGGAGGGGGCTCTACCCGGAGCAGAAACTGCCCATCACACCTGGCAGCTCCCCAAAAGAGGGGATTTTAACCCAGAAAGACACAAAGAGCCATTTCTGACACTCACAAAATTCGGGGTGCCTGGGGCAGAACATCCCCCCACTCACTACTGGGTGCTGATGGGCTCTGGACCCTCCCTGCCTGCCCATAGGGGACACAGCCCCTGGGAACCCCTTCCCGGCACAGTCACTACACAGGCATGTTAAAAAAATAAAAATGGGCTTGTTTGATTTCAAACTGCAGAACTCTTCCCTGGAGCCATCCGCAAACACTGGTAATTTACTTTACAGCTGTTTAGATTTGTTTCTCTACATTTTTTTTCTAAACCCCAGCAGAATTGCAAATGAAACGTGTGTTTGCTCCTCAAATGACTCCAGCCGTGCCTGAACTCCTGCACCCCACACCTCGTCGGACCCCCCTCCCCTCTGACCCCCATCCCTGCACCCCAGAGCTGTGAGATGGGGGTCAGACCTCAAAGAGGGGATTCTCTGAGCAGGGGGTTCACCTTGGGTGGGCTCCAGATTCTGGTATCAAGGAGGAGTGATGGGAAAGAGACTTGTGCCAGCTTGCAGGTGAGGGGAGCACAGGTAAGCAGTTAAATAATTGCCAGTGGAATAATCAACTGCCCTCATCGGAGGGTGGTGAGGGATAAAGGCTCTGCTAAATTATTGCCATGGTGCAAAGTTTCAATAAAAAGGATTATAAAGGGCGGTGTTCAGCTCAAAGGCTCCCGGCGCCGTGGGCGGGGGCTCCAGGGCTTTGCCCACTTTGGAGCAAGGGGAGATGGGTGCAGAGAAGGCACGGAGGGACCCCAGGTTGTGCTGGACATCCCTGCAGGAGCTGAGGGCAGCCAGCCCTGAGCTGCCAGCCCTCCCCACGGCCGGGCAGCCGGCTCTGCCCTCCCCTGCACGGCAGCGCTGCGGGGCCGCCCTTCGCCTCGGGAAATCTGGCATTCCATGGGACACGTGGGGACCCGCCTGGAGCCTCATCCCTTCCCCCGGGAATCTCCTCCTCGCTCTCAGGAGCGCGGGGATGATTCATGCGCTGTCTCTCGCACCTGGCGATGCGCTCCTGCCCTGGGCAGGCGCGGACCCGCAGCAGCGCCTGGGAGGAGGGACACCCGCAGGTGAGCGGCCTGGGGACCCCCCTCTGCCGCGACCCCCGGCCCCGGGGAGGTGGGGAGGGCTCTGGGGAAGCGCGTC